>CM053793.1:134315183-134767683 GCA_028749045.1 Cupressus sempervirens | reverse complement strand
AAACTGTCCACCATACAGTCAACAATAAGAAAAAGTAGAAAAACTATGTTCTCCAGTTGAATTCCTAAATTCCGTAGAATATAGGTCAAGAATCCTGTGAAACATATTTGGCCCACCTTTTCATCGAAACATAATGACTAACCTAGCTTCATCCGATTCAGCTGACAACAGAGAAATCACAAACGATGTGTCAACAAGAATGAATAACGTATGTGTAACTTATAATTTTCGAAGTTTAATGCGTCAGAACTTTATGGTATCTAATAACTAGAATATGATGGACTATGGTATAAATGATGGTTTAAAATCTGCAGAACCAGAGATATATGAATTCCAAAATGATATTTATATATTATAAAGGTATCTTTACCTTAGTTCGTTTATGGCTGCCACTTGCTCTATTTAATAATAATAATTTTTTTGTGCATAGTTTTGATAGATGGTTGTCAAATCCATGTCTGTCGAGAGCCTCCAACAATTTATTTCTACCACACACTAGCTGTCTATTAAGAAGTGATGTGGACGAGCATCACATTGCCTGTCAGCGTAGTTAAGTTTCTGTATCTTGTCGCTTCTTGTGTTTTTGCCATTTTGTTTACTGTTATGTTTGCTTTCTAGTTATGTTGACATCTGCTTTCTATATTTGAGCAGTTGAATTTAACACCATTTATGGAAAATCCCAAAAAGATCTTGGTCCAGCTAAAATGAACACGTTTCCCCATCCCACAGGAACTGACAGCCATAGAAAGAAACAAATCCCGTTTGATTGACCTGCTTGAAAGACTTAATTCTCTCTGCAGTATAGTACTGAAGCTTTTAATTATTTGTAATGGTTCTCCAACTTTGAGCCAAGCTTAATATTTTTGAAGTCTTATTAAATACGTTTTCCTATAGAAATGAGTGAGCAGGAAGCGAGGCGTGAATGTATATAGAACATCGTTGGCGAGTATTAGTATTTACAATAGAAAAATATTATAATTTTTAAGATTTTCTTTTTTAATCATGTTTCATGAATAGTAGTTAATAGGTACCTATTTATTATGAAGATGAATGGGACATTCACCACTTATTGAGCCTCTCTATCTATCTCTCATTCTCTTTTATCTTATCAATAAATACCTCTCTTCATATCTAGATCTCTCCATAAGCCACTTTTTCTTACTCTCACTATCTCTCTAGCTCTCCCCATCCCAACCCCCCCGCCCTCCACAAGGCTTCTCTCTCTTTTCCTCCTCTCCTCTTTGTCTCCTTATTCTATTCATTTTCTAACTCTCTCTTCCTATCCCCTTTATCCCTCCCTCCTTTCCTTTCCTTATTTTACTTTTGTAAATGCCTACACTCTATATTGCGGTCTCCCTATAGTGTACTCACACTTTATTGTACTTGCCTTAGGCAAATACTATTGCATTCAGGTTTGCTGAAAACATAATTAATTTCTACCATTTCTACCAAATAGGGGCAATTATTTTAGAGTAATTGAAACTTCTCTAATGTTTTGTTATTTATTTATTTTAAATTACATGATTGCTTGAATTGCTTTTGCATTATAGGACCCCTTTTTAGTTCTCAACATTGCACATTTTTTTTCTTCAAATTTTTGTTTCTATAAAATTTTAATAGTGTTTATTTTACAATAAATCAATTCAATAGTTTCAACACTAAACTTAAACAATTTATAAGATTTATTTCTAAAAAATTTCACTAAAGTTATGCTCAAGAATCTCTAGAATATTACTTTTTATATTTGTAAAGAAGGCTACTTCTATATTTTTTAATAAATTTATTTTGTCATAAATAAATGGAATAATAATAATTAGAATCTCAACACCTTCTTATAACCCAGATGGGATTATGGACAAACTGATTGGGAATGAGGAGCAAATGCAAAGTTCAACAGAATCAAAAACTGAAGACCCGACTGTTCATTGCAAAAGGAAACGGTTAGGGAAGTTGTGTTGAGAAAGGAGATATTTGTCAGTGGTTGAGACATATCTATGTATGCGGGCAAGCTTCCATTACCTAAATGTGTGTAGGGGTGCTATACACGATGCCCTTGAGCGGCCTTATAATTGAGGTGGCCGCATGCACAGTCATGCTAGGCTTGGATTGAAATCTTGCGAGCGTGACTCGGTTTGAGATGCTCTTAAGAAAAGGTTCCCCTGCGACAGGTTTTTCTTCCCCTATCCCTGTCAATCGCATAACTAGCCATGTTTTGACTCGCATGGTTCTCCTCCTTTAGCACGATGGTCTCTGGTGGCACTTTGAATCCCCTGATTTTGCATCATTTTGTAAACCTTGTATGCGGATGCTTGGTGGTTTAAAAAACAGCGAAGGAAGCTCCTATTATTCCATATTGATTTTGCAGGTGTTAATTTTGTTATTTTCATACAAGAGCGCACAGTTAGAAGATGTAATAAGCATTAAGGCTTAACGACAAGAAGGAACCTTCACATGGTGGGGTCGGGATTTTGGTTATTTGGCATCTTTGTTATAGAGACTTTAGCATCATTGTATTATCTTTTTAGTAGTATTTAGCACCATTCAATCATTATTTTACTCTCATGCATACATATATCTTAGTATTTACATGTTCTTATCTTCATATAAATTGTATTTCATATAGATTTCTTATAAATACTTATAGATCTACACTAATAGCATAATCCTATTCTAAAATTGTCACTGAGATGACCATAATCCCATTCTAGAATTGTCACTAAGATGATGGTCTAAGAGAAATTTAGTAGTTGTAGTTAGGGAGATATGAGATGTTTGTAGAAGCATTATTTAACAATCATTTCTTTGGTCTAGCTTAGTTGATTGATATTATGATTGCACTCTAGACCAAGGTCTCATGAATACACAATTCCACCATGTACAAATTGGCATCCATTGTGGGGCCATGTTTTAAAGCCACATTCTTCTCTAACATTTCATTCTAATCTTTGAATCTCTTTGAAGATCTATGCATTACTCTTATTTCTTGTATAGATCTAACTTATTCTAGGATCAACAACATTTGGGAAGACTCGTAATAGGCACAACAACCTCTCAAAGATGCTCCCAACCTCACAAATATCAGATCTGAGATTTATTTTCCATTCTAGTGCTTCTGATAATTGTTTTAACACTTTTTCATTTGTTTATAATGCATCTTAAGTGTTCCATAACACATTTACAATATTTGATAATGCATATGCAATATTTTCTAGCGCTTTTACAAGATTGTCTAGTACATTCTAAATATTGTCTGGCACTTTTATAAGATTCTATAATGCATTTGAGTAATCCTATTATAGTGCATATGTGCATTTCTATAGAACATTCAATCATATCTAAAAGAAATCACATTTAATTTGTAGATCTGAATTCTAGGTGTTTATTGGGCTCTTCTCAACCAGACAAGAGCTCCCAGGTTACTGAACTTGTAGTAAGGGAATGAAGACAATAAAAAATGTGTGTACCCCTTTTTTAGCATCAAATTAGGTAGACCTAAAACTCTTGTCAATTATATTGTATCATTTCAAGTTTCACAACCTAGTTTAAGTAAGATGTTGATTGCTTTGATCTACTTGGGACTAGGCATATGCCCTCAACTCTTTGACTTGATCAAAATGCTAAAACTTTTGAAATGATTACTAGGAATCAATCTGGGAATAAACAAACACATAGAATAAATAGAAGCCTCTTGTTTTCCTATTTAAAGGCTCGTAACTGAACATTCTGCTTGTCATTTTTGAGAGGTTGGAGTAGTAGGAATATGCTCTCACTCTTTTAGGGTGATCAAATTCCAAAACATGCTTCAAATTTCCATTTCTCATGCTTTTCCCTAGGTAGATTACTCAGCCATAGAAAGACAAACATCTAAAGATTTTCCTTAGTAGGGCTGATGAGATGGAAAGCCTTCTATCTTGTATTCCTAATTGAATGCAAGATGATTGCGCTCAAACCATAGCTTTCCTCTAGTATTCTCGAAAGAAATTGTGCCAAACCTCTCACATTGGTAGGAAGCTCTCTTTCACAGAGAGGTAAATTTGAACATCAGACAAACACTAAAACCTCATAGTCACTAGCCTTATCTATTCATTTTCAAGAAGCCATTTCCTTTTATATTCTAGGTTTGTGCATGGAATATTTTTTTATTTTTCTATTGTTGTGATTGGATGTGCCTATTTAATACATGGTAAAGAACTTAAGAATACAAGACTTCCAAGTAAATTCAAACATGACTACAAACCTACTAGTACATTTGGCTCCCATTTCAACCTATATTTTTGACGACAGACCAATTTGGCTTGTCAATTTTCTTAATTTTTTTTAATATGAGCTCGAAAATGTCAAAGTTTTGACAACACTTGAAATGTTTGTTGAAAGTTTGACGTGACTTAAGTTTTTGGTTGAATGTTCAATGACACTTAAGTACCTTTTTCATAAGCTCGACGTTGTCAGGATATAAAGGAAAAAAGAAAAGTGAAACTTCATTTTATTTTGGCATGGGAAATTGTAGGAGTAGAAGGTTGAAGGGGAACCACTACTGATCAGGTAATTTTTCTTTGATAGTGTTAATAGTTTAGCTTAATTTCATTTTGATTCTATTTTTTAGGTAATTTTTCTTGTATAAGGATTTCACATATGAATTTTTTTTGACCTAAGTGGGGACTCTTCTGCTGCCAAATCATCACAGATTGACCTACTATAGTTCCCACCCACCTAGTAAGCTCTCAAATAGGAACTGAATCTGCTACTATATCCAATGGTAGGTTCTTCTAGTGAATTATATGAAACCTAGGGTTCATGAAATAAGGTTTAGTGAGCTATACAATTTCTTGGCCTTTGAACATTTTTTTGAAATTATTTCACAAAATCTCCCTACAATAGTTGATGATGCCCTACATTCTTCTTTGCAAATCAAAATCTATTATGTTTCTCTTGTCTTGATCATACACCCATTTAGTTTTTAAAATATATTTGAAATATCACCATTGAGATGACTTTATCAAAACCTTGAAAATAAGTTTTTATAGGTATATATGGAAAAAAAATATTTTAGAAACTGATTTACGTAGGAGTCTCTATCTAAACTGATGTTAAACTTAAAACTAAAACACAAATGAATAAAAAATAAGCCTACTAGCTATGACATCTAGGACTATGATCTAAGTATGACCCAGGAAAGAGGACTAATTTTTTTTTCCTTATCGGTAGTAGCCTCACCACCAAGTTCCTTTTGTTCCTTGAATGCAACCACATATCCAACTAATGCTTGATGATATAGAACCCCAATGTGGTCTAAGTGAAACTTCCATACTTCATTCATCTTTCCAAAAATTTTGACTTTTCTTTCATGTGTCTCAAGATGATTCCTACATATTATTAGTATTGAGCCAACCTTTGAGATCATTGTGAAGTCATTCACCGAGACACCATTGTGTTGAAATGGCTTATTTTGGTTAGTATGTATGTGTCATAATGTCACTTGTATTTTAAAACTTTATATGATAGACATCTTGCCACTTATTCTATCAAGATAATTTTGAGCCTTTCGATAATTGTATTTTTTGTGATCATCATCTATTATCGCTTATCACTATTGTTTATTTACCTTCAAGAGTCAATTACTATTGATTGTTGTCTCACCTCCACACATCATAATATAATGGTCAGCCTCCCCTTCTTCACTACTAATTCAGCAGTACCTATTAAAATGAAACTTATTAATGTAAGAATTTGAGCTTATGCATCCTTAGGAATCCAAATGACTAGAAAATAGAGTTGTAGTTGAATTAGTCAGTAAAAATGACGGATATTCCTTAATTACACCATTCATCCAAGGTCTAAATTCAAGAGATATAAAAAAAAGAGAAAAATAATAATTTTTTTATAAAATATATTGAATAAGTATCAAGAAAACACATGAATGATATAAATTCTTCTATTAAAAGACAACATTAAAAGTAGAACTATCTAACTTTTTTTCCTCAGAGATATGCAAGTATTTCATGACTTGAAGGCTTGAGCTGATGTTTACACTAATTTAAAAAAATTACAATGAGGTGGTTTTTTTGGTGTTTGGTAATTTTAATATATGAATGAAGTGAATCTAATGATATAATTGAATAAAAAATTAGTTGTATGCTGATTATTAATACCCTCTCCACAACAAATGGGCTATTTTGTCCAATACTACAACTCATTATTTTAGATTTCTTCGCATAGCTCTTTAATATGACTAGGAAATCATTATCTTACATTACCTTTTATATGAACATATGAAGAAAGTTTAGAATTAATCAAATTATAAGAACTAATTTTTAACAATAGAGCAGTGGTCTCAATGAAAATAGTTGGTAAAGATTGCCAAGACATAAAAGAAAGTATTATAATATACTGGCTATGATCTATTTTCTAATTTGTGCAACTACAACTACTAAGTTACAATATCATAATTAGGAAATAGTTGGAACAAATTTTCAATTATATTTCAATGATATTTCCATGGACTTGGGAATGTTCTAATAAAAGATTTTGATATGTCCATGGATTTTCTATCATCTTAGGTTGCTTGTGAGAAAAAGGTATGCTATCAAATTCTAGATGAATTACTTTAGATTGTAATGGTGTCCCTTATAGTTTAGTATAGATTATCCTTTTATAGGTGGTAGATCACATCAATCAAAACCTTTCCTCTCAACCTATGATAAACTAAGAGCTCTAGAGAAACATGGTGGTATTTATTTTTGATAGTGCTAGTCATTTTCTTTGCAAGGATTTCACCATTCGAGCTAGCTTTTTTTCTAATGACTTGGAATGAACTAGTTGTGATAGGCATTATGGTCAACTAGTTCTTTCCTATTGATATTACCATGGCATTTCTCCTTGTATACTTGGATAGAACTTCCTATTTATGGTAAGAAAAACCCAAGGAAATTGTCATTAGGTATCAAAGAGTAGATTGAATTCAAATCAATACATAGGGTATTATTGCAAGGAATACTACCCATACGTCTATTGATAAAAGAATCTAGTATTTTCTATTCTTGAGACACTACCCATATTATTTCTAGGGTATTTAATTTTATTCATGGATTTTAATCATAGATGGATTTTATTTGATAGGTTATATATGTTGCTTCTAGCACTACTATATCTTGGCCCATTAAAAGACCACCCAAAAGGGCAACTAAAACTTATAGGACTCCCATAACTAACAAAACTATGGGGAGAAATCAATGTCACTAAAGAGAAAGAAGATGTAGTAGTTCTCATATGATCAAAATGAATATCCACACTAGAAGCCATGAATTCTAATTCTACTTCCTTTTGCCTACACATCTCGCGACTTGCATATAATATGCATTGAAAATCTAAAATGGAAAAAGATATATTTAAAAATAGAGAAAATCCAAGCAAAAGAGAATCTAGGTAAACTGTAGGGAGGTTTTAATAAATGAATAAAAGATAATAAAACCATTGGTGATTATGTTAAAGAATAGTGCTTTCTAGACTTAAAACAACAAAAAGGGTAGATAAAGACAAATTATGGGCTTGCAATTTAAGCTTTGGGATACAAGCATAATTGTCTGGGGAGACATTAATCCTCCCTTTCACTTTACTTTTCTTCTCTCTCTCTCGCACTTCAAACTAATTAAAATGTATCTTTCGCTACATTCATGAAAACTTCCTATGATTTTTATAACTCTTTTAGGCAGCTTAGCAACATGCAAAACGTATGAATCACCATTTATATAATGGGAATGTATGAATTGTCATAACTTTTCATGCACCAACATTTCTTATTATTATAATTATATATTTATTTTAATTCATTTAATTTGTTTAGATATCACCCTTACTGAAGAGATAATATTTTATTATTTTATTATTATCGATTATATACAAGATACTACTAATGCTTGTATATATCTATTTGATACAAATTTATAGCTAGAGTATTTTCTTGTCATGAAAGTCTATGTCTAAAAATATGAACCCAAAAAAAAAAAAGGTTACAATTGCTAGATTGTGGTATCAATCTAAAAGAAAAGGTGATGGAAAATGTTATCGTCCTTGCAAAAATGCAAGGTCTTAAAGAATCAGAGAATTCTAATCACAACAACTCAGAGACATTGTAGGAAACGTGATCACATTGAAGGGGGAAGGATTTTCATCCTTTCGTGATAGTGGGTTTTGAATTGGTGGAACATGGAGGTGTGAATATCAAATAAGAAAGTAATACTCTCACGGAAGAATATGATCATGAGGAAGAGAAGACAATTGAAGATGTTTGTATTAGTGCAACTAATAATGTGCTAGAGAACAAGATTGAGGAAGATTTTACTAGCGTAATCGATGAAGATGATGAAGATAATGATAGTCACGCAATATCTAATGATGATAATGAAGAGAAGCTTGATATATGTATAATTGAAAAGGTATACAAGTCCCTTTACCAAGACTCCCAAACAATGCCTCTCTCTGCTATATTGTTGCTAGTAAACTTCAAGGTTATGAATGGTATCTCCAATGTGGAAATCTCATGTATGTTAAGGTATAGTGTAATTTTTGTCATCTTCTATGTTAGCGTACCATTAATCTTTTTTTTGTATTAACAATGTTTTTCCATGGATTGATAGGTGAGTTTTTGTTACCACCAACAAACATTCAACCTCATTCTTACCAAGAATTATCGACCACTATGAGAGATATTGGAATGGAGACTCAAACAATACATGCATGTCCCAATGATCATATTATATATCATAAAAAATATGAATTTGCAACAAAATTCCCTAATTGTCACATTAGTAGATATCAATAAGATCAAATAACCAAAAAGGGGACTCACATGATTCATTTGTACATTCCCATTATTGCATGTTTGCAATGATATGGTTTTCGTCTCCACACACTCATCCTATAAACTTGATAAATAACATATAATGATGAAAAAACCTTTTTGAACCTTCAATTGTGACGGTCCATCTTCTCAATTGCTTCAAATCCTTTATGTTTTAATATATTCACATGGAATGTTCTAGATTATGTTGATCTTGTTCTTCCATTAAGCTCGATGAGTCTTTCTTCTATGTCTTGATATCTTGAATAATTTCTTTGTAGTGTTCCTTCATCTTGAACAAAATCTTGTCCTTGACTTCATATCATCTTTTTTTTCAATATTTTGGAACCATTTATGATTTCATTCTTCATGTCCTTTGATTTTGGTCTTGTACTTGCTACTTGAATCCATATTGGAAACATGTCTTTTGCACTTGAACCATCAAGTTCATGGCCACCTTTTTTCCTATTATCCTTCATTGTTTCATAGAAATCCATGTGTTAGACTTTCATATTTTATATTAGAATCACAACATAGTGATTAATGATGAATTTACTTCAAGATGACAACCTCCCAATGAATTAACTTTATTTCTCAATAATCAAGGCACATCTATTATTTATGCTCTAAACCTTATGCAACATTTTGAATAACATACTACATGAAACCACTCTAATATACAATTATAGAATTTGAGCCCTAAGAGTTTTAATAAAAATGTGATGAAAACAAAAAGATTGCAAGAATATAGATTTTCATAATGCCTTTGCCCCTTGATTTCATCTAAATTAACACTTTTAGCAATCAACCCAAAATAAACCATCACAATTAGCTTTTAGAGTAAAATGAAAATTTTAATCTTTAGACTAAACTTTGAATTAATTGGATTTTTAAAGTCTGATTTTAAAATCTAGGTTGATTGTTACTCTGAATGCAAAGGAAACATTTCATAAAACTTTCTGAATTTGATAGATTTGCAAAGTGTTTTCTATTGATATTTTTGGTTTTTACTAAGTTTTACATCAAAGACTTCTTTCATTTGATACTCATTGATGTACAAAAGAAATTTCTTTAGCTTGATATGATAATTTGTTGTCATAGAGCTCACTTCACACTCCAAAATGGTGACCTAGCCTTATAAGAGAATCTAACATTATTTGACCTCAATTGGAGGCAAAGGTCCAATCTAGAAGCAATTTGCAACTAGAGGGATCCGATTTTCTTCTACCCATCCTATTGATTATCAAGCTTGTGATTCCAATAATTAGGTTCTCCAAAATCATAAATATCTAGAGTATGTGCAAGATCATGATGTGCCAAAAAGTGGCAATTTGAAAAATCTATAGTACTAAAATATCTCAAACCATAATTTCAAAATCTATATCAACCTTTTTCCCACCCACTCTGATACTAAATGAGAACATTTAATATCTTTATAAGGCCTACTATATCTTTTGATACCAAACCTATATGGTCAACTTTAAAAACATCTTAAAAATGTGCTTTTGGCCTATTCTATGTGATTTTTACTTCAAATAGGTAGTTGACAACTTTTTCTTTACCAAAACTTGATAAAATGAAAAGGGTTTCTTAAGAATGTTCTAATGGTGTTATGTATAAAGTGCTAACTGGCATACTACTTAAAAAACAACTATAACTTTCAAATGGTTCAACATTTTTTAAATCCAAAAGATGCATCACATTCTATTTTTCTTCTACTATAAAGGAAAAAGAAATAAAAATTCAAATTTTGTAGATTTTTTAATTATTTAAGGTGATCAGACACAAGAGTTTTTTTATTCAAAAAATACTAAAGTTAAAAATTAATTATAATTATTTATTTAGAATAAAAATACCAAAAAATATGTGTCACATCTAGGCATGAGTCTACTACTTATATCTACAATATTATTATAAAATATTATCATTTGATTTTGATTAAGGTGGTTAGACATACATCTACTTCTTATTTTTATTTTGAAATTTTTGTAATATTGTATTAAAATTCAAAATTTTAACCAATCATTTTTTTTTTTTGAGATAAGTCCTAGCAGTTTAAACTAGATTCAATTTTCTAGAGATTCTTTTATCTCAACTTTTTGATATAAAGTTAATAACAAGTAGAAAATTGCACATCAAGTTGACATAACCCTAATTTTTTGATTTTTTATTGCCACTTAAGAGCATAGTTTGGTTGACCATGATCCTACACATACCCTCTAACAAGTATTTGAACTTTCTAATCTAGTATGGGTTATGGACTTCAATTGATTTTGAAAAGACCTACAATATTCTCCAAGTATGGGAGCTCAACATACAATTCTAGTTAGATTTTCATTCAAATTAATATATTTGTGGTCTTCAAACAAGATTTTAGGTGACTATCTATACTTCCAAGACCTTAAAAATTAGAGGGCTTCATTGTAATTCTATTTCATTCCTCTTGTTGTTGTGGATTAGAAGCACCAAAGTCTACCTTGTATATGCCTTTGCCTACCTTAGTCAATGCAATTTCTTCTAAGTCTTTAAAATGATTAGATTCCTACAAGGTTTTTCTCTAACTCTATCTTGAGTGATCATCCTATATCTTGCTTCAAATAAGCCCAAGATCTCATCTTCTTTGCCACAATTAAATTTTATTAATTTTATATCTAAATAACTATTGAGTTCATAAAAAGGATTGTGTAGCATATTCTATCTTCAATCTACCATTTTCCAAATAATCTGAACCTCTTCCCCATCTTCCCTTGGCCATCAACACTCTTGTTATTAACAACCTTTATACCATAATATGATTGTTGACTCAATAGGAACGAAGGGTTGGAACTCATATGACTTTTATTAGCCTGATATAGTGAGTCTATTTGATTTTTATTTAAAACTATGGCTATCATCAAAATTTCAGTGCCTCTTACTCGATATTTTGATGACACCTATCATTGATGGTATGAAAAACTCATCCATAAAAATGTAAGACCCCTCCTCATATGTGTTGACATTAAGATTAATTTTTCTTTTAGTGACACAACACTTAGTAATTTGGTTAGATTGTTGCCAAGATCTACAGTTTCTACTGAGCTTATCATTTCTCCAATAGTGTTAACTAAGTGTTTCATTTTCTACCAAGCTAAATAGTAAGATTTAAGTTCAAAGTCTACCTTGTATATGCCTTTTCCTACCTTAGTCAATGCAATTTCTTCTAAGTCTTTAAAATGATTAGATTCCTACAAGGTTTTTCTCTAACTCTATCTTGAGTGATCATCCTATATCTTGCTTCAAATAAGCCCAAGATCTCATCTTCTTTGCCACAATTAACTTTTATTAATTTTATATCTAAATAACTATTGAGTTCATAAAAAGGATTGTGTAGCATATTCTATCTTCAATCTACCATTTTCCAAATAATCTTAACCTCTTCCCCATCTTCCCTTGGCCATCAACACTCTTGTTATTAACAACCTTTATACCATAATATGATTGTTGACTCAATAGGAACCAAGGGTTGGAACTCATATGACATTTATTAGCTTGATATAGTGAGACTATTTGATTTTTATTTAAAACTATGGCTATCATCAAAATTTTAGTGCCTCTTACTCGATATTTTGATGACACCTATCATTGATGGTATGAAAAACTCATCTATAAAAATGTAAGACCCCTCCTCATATGTGTTGACATTAAGATTAATTTTTCTATTAGTGACACAACACTTAGTAATTTGGTTAGGTTGTTGCCAAGATCTACAGTTTCTACTGAGCTTATCATTCCTCCAATAGTGTTAACTAAGTGTTTCATTTTCTACCAAGCTAAATAGTAAGATTTAAGTTCAAAGTCTACCTTGTATATGCCTTTGCCTACCTTAGTCAATGCAATTTCTTCTAAGTCTTTAAAATGATTAGATTCCTACAAGGTTTTTCTCTGACTCTATCTTGAGTGATCATCCTATATCTTGCTTCAAATAAGCCCAAGATCTCATCTTCTTTGCCACAATTAACTTTTATTAATTTTATATCTAAATAACTATTGAGTTCATAAAAAGGATTGTGTAGCATATTCTATCTTCAATCTACCATTTTCCAAATAATCTTAACCTCTTCCCCATCTTCCCTTGGCCATCAAAACTCTTGTTATTAACAACCTTTATACCATAATATGATTGTTGACTCAATAGGAACCAAGGGTTGGAACTCATATGACTTTTATTAGCCTGATATAGTGAGACTATTTGATTTTTATTTAAAACTATGGCTATCATCAAAATTTCAGTGCCTCTTACTCGATATTTTGATGACACCTATCATTGATGGTATGAAAAACTCATCTATAAAAATGTAAGACCCCTCCTCATATGTGTTGACATTAAGATTAATTTTTCTATTAGTGACACAACACTTAGTAATTTGGTTAGATTGTTGCCAAGATCTACAGTTTCTACTGAGTTTATCATTCCTCCAATAGTGTTAACTAAGTGTTTCATTTTCTACCAAGCTAAATAGTAAGATTTAAGTTCATAATGAGCTTCATAGTATTTATTGAGAAGTTGAGATAGTTTATAGTATAGATCAAGCATAGCAGTGTCTACTGAGCTATCCGGAAGAAGGGATGGAGATCTTATTGTTAACTGAACTTCATAGTGTTAACCAAGTTCTAAAGTGTCTACCGACCTTACCAAGTTAACAAAGAGAATCTAGTGTTGACTGAGTCATGTAGTGTCAATCGAGTGATTCTATATTTGTCAAGTTTCTCAGTGTTCACTGAGTCACACAGTACTAACCGTGTCTGTGGTACTTAAAGTGATTAGTATGGACCAACCTTCAACTTCAACTGAATCCTAGAGTTTGTTGAGCATTGACAATTTTTCAAAGTGTTAGAGCATCACCACATTGACTTTAGACCCCGAGTTACAATAGTTGGGCTGTGATTTATGATGAATTTGGTATTGTATCTGACTCTAGTAAGTAATTATTTGGATTGATATATATGTAACTCATTGTATCATATCCAAGTGTGTCAATGAGAAGTAATATGAAGTATATGAGTGCAAGTTGAAGAAGGCTACAAGTAGTATAAGGGACAATAGAGATTTATCTATCACAACAAGGTGATCATTGCAATTCAAGGAACCTCATTGAGAAAATCAAAGTTGCAGATTAGAGATTAGCCACTTATTCATTTTAATAGGTGTATCAGTTAAATCCTTTAACTAGGTGGACTTAATAGTCTTTTGCTAAATTTCCTAACAAAGTTCATACCTCATTGTATGCTTGTAAATCCTTTAACAAGGTGGGCCTCATAGTCCTTATTGCTCCTAATAGGGTAGATCATCAAAAGTCATCATTTGTAAGCCTTAAAAATTTAACTTTATGGTATAGTACTAAAGCTTGTAAGTATCATCCTCACCCCAGTTTTACTTTCTATTTGAAAGGTTTATGGGTCACCATATCTTGTGTCAAAGTGTTATGAATTTTTTATTTATTTCATTCTTTCATGCATGTAATTAGATTAGATTAATATATGAAAAATTAATTGGTGAAGTGAGTTAAATATTGTTTTGGTTCCTAATTCACCCCTCCCCTCTTAGTAACTTAGCCTACTATGTATTTCCAACAATTGGTATCAAAGAATTTGGTTCTCACTTTAGAAGTTTGAAAACTTGAGAAAAGATCAAAAGAAATGGAGATATACAAGCTAGACAAGGCTATTGAGAATAATAATTTGGATTTGGAATTAGCTATTGGATAGCTCAAGAAGGAAAAGGAGGAACTCTCTCAATCAATGCAAAGAAGGGAAGGTCTTGTAGTAAAAATAGATGACGATCTCTACATTGAAGAAAGAATTGAAGACTTAAATGTCCATAAAGAAATTCAGATGAAGCTGATGTAGCAATCAAAGACTGATTAGAGAAGAACTCCAATCTTGAAAAAGAAGTTAGAAAGATGATAAGAGAGAAAGAAATCTAGTTAGATAGATTATGTGAAGTCATGGAATAAAAAGACAAAGCCAAAGAAGAGATATAAGAAGAGGACAATGAAATTCGACAACTATCCCTTTAGTAAATAGACTTTATTAATCAACTCAATGATGCAAATCAGGAGCTTATCAATCTGAGGATAGAGAATGAAATACTATATGATCTCAGCATGGAAAATCAAACCAATGAGAGAATGATGAAATCTCAAGAAAGAATGAATCATTTGAATGAGTAAACTCAATATAGACACAAAGGTAAAGATGGATTAGGATATACAAATGAAGGAAAATCATCTCTGGAAGGAGCTCAAAAGAAAAAAAGACCTATTTTCAATCATTTTGGTAAGATAGGTCATACATAAAATAAATTTTGGAGCAATGGTAAAGAAAATTTCAATGCAAAGTGTTACAATTCAATAAGCATGGTCATGGAGCAAGTGAATTCACAGAGAAATCAAAATTTGAAGGAAAGTGTCACAATTACAACAAACAAGGACACAAATATTTAGATTGCAAGACCAAGAAGTGGAACCTAGTGGAGAAAATTTTGATTTAGAAATATTTGGATGGGATTATAACACATGGTGTAAATGTTGCTACTGTGGTGAGTTTCGACACATTGGAGAAAATTGTGTAGAATATCACATGTGGAAAAGAGATACCACAAAGAGATGTTTTGTTTGTACAAAACTTTGACATCTTCCCAAGAACTTTATGAATATAGGTAGAATAGAAGATGAAAAGAAAGCCAAAGCTGACAATATCAGAATGCAAATGAGGCAGTAATGGGTAAAAAAATCTCCAGAGAATGCAAATAAAAATCATGAAGTTGTTGACACCCAAGTTAGTGAGTTGGGTAGCCCAACCTTTTCAACTTGGTTCCCTATGGAGATCACTGGAAATGTGATTCAAAAGAAGTCATCTAACATCAGTTCCAACCAGCAAGCAAAACAATCCATATCATCATTTAAGATACATAAGGATCACTGAGTGATGTTTGAAACACAAGACCTTACTGAGTAAGGTCAAGTTGCATGTCTTTTCCAGGATGCAGATGTTAGTTGGTAGTTCCTACCAAGTTAGGAGACCTTACCAAGTTGAAGGTTTATTTCAAGAATTAAAGAATAAACTAAGTGGAAAGGACAACCTATCCATGAGTGGATATGTGTATGAAGCATTAATGACAATTGAGATGAGAAATTCATTAAAAGGAGGAAATTGATTATATTTTTTCACCACAAATTTTTAGAGAAAAGAGTTAAGAGAGAATTCAAAGCCTTTGAGTGATTTAAGTAGTTGTTTTTGAAGATTCTCCCATGTTTCAAACCTTGTCAAGTGATGGAATCATAAACCAACAAGGTTAAGAAGGGTTTTAAAATGTTGGTTTGTGGAGTTGATTGCAAGGCTCCCACATTCAAATTGAGTCCAACAATTGCAAATATAGTAGAATCCACTATAGCACAATCTCATGTTCCACCCAAGGTACTTCTTGTCCATCACATTCATTCATTTTATCACTATTCTAGTCAAGAGCTAGGAACCCTATAAATAAATGAAACATTCAATGAATTATGTGTGGATGGAATTTTGAAAACTAAGTACAAACATTTGGAGACAAAGGTTTAATGCATAGACTACATATGCTGAGGGAATTTCAAGTGAAGTGGATCAAAATCATCTTGATCCATGTTCATCACATGCAACTATGGTTAGATCATCCTATTTTGATAACCAAAATGATGATATACAAGATCACTAGATTGTCCATGTTGAACAAAGAAAAGACCACTAAAACCCTAGGTTAGGGAGAATTGACAAAGAGAACTCTTGTCGGGTGGCATGGAAAAGGCATGAAGCTAAGTGGTGTGACTGACATGGAATTGAAGTTTGGTATCCATGTAATAGCTCAAAAAATCTATAGCTCAAGCTAGTTGAATAGCGTGTCATCTAAAGTGGTTGACCTGACATATAAGGTGGTGAAGAAAAACTTATCCTTCGACCTTGTCAAGATGCTATTGACTCAATTGAGAAATAATATGGAGAGCATATGAGTATCAAAGAACAATCTATGTAAGTTGTATTCTCTCCTGATATGTTTAGTTTTCTATGTTCAAAAGTTTTTCCCTTCTAAATAAACTATAGTATGGAAGAAATATACTCTAGTGTTGTACCAAATAAATGGATTCATAGTAGAGATGAGAGGAAACTTTGACAATATCATGGACAACTACTTTGAAACTTTTAAGGAGACAATACATAGTAGATTTAGGATTCCTAGGAAACTTGTAGAAGATTATGAGGAAGATATTCTTTTATGGTTGACTATGACAAGATTTACATTCAACCAGTTAGACCTAGAGTGACATGGGTTAAGCCTTTGGAATATGAGGTTAGCATTGATGACACAAAAGATATCATTGAAGCTCTACTGAATGAGCTTTTGGATCCAAAAGAAAAATATTTTGGAACTTATGACAAGGTTGAGGAAAGAATTGAGCTTGAGATCAAGCTACCCCAAGTAGTGAACAGAGGAAAGAAAAGGATAGAGAAAATAATCAAGAATTCTAAACAATCAAGTTCTCCTATCATTCTTACCAAGGGTAAAGGAGATGATATAGAAGATGAATATGAAGAAAATGAAGTACAAGAAGAAGAATCTAAGGAAGAGGAACCTCCAAAGAAGAAACAAAAGTTTATAATAACCCAATCTATCAAGTCTTCCCCTATTGTGTTTATAAGAAGATCTATCAGGTGCAAGAAGAAGAAGAAGTTGGGTGAAGATGAAGTTGAATAGATTATTTTTCAGAGGTCTGTACCTACCCTTCAAGAAAGATTGAAAAGGATGGAGCAAGGAATAGGTATGACATATTTTAGGTCTCTTAAGTATGAGACTAGGAGTGAAGAAGAGAAAAATTAAATTGGGGATATCCTTGTGAAAAAGTTGGGTAATTGGAAACATTCACCTAATTAGCTTTCAAAAAAAGTTCTTGATGTACCTATGAAAGTAGTTAAATGTCAATGGGATAGTGTGATGAGAGTTGCTAAAGACATTAGTGAACAAACCTTGAGACAACTTATGCCAAGTCTTAGTGAAAAAGAGGTAAAAGAATATTTGAAATCTAATGAGAAGAAGCTCACACTCAAATTCAACACATGTCTAATACTTCTTAAAGAAATTGAATCTATGGTGAAGTCTACTACTACCACATGGACAAAAATCTATGGGTTGCACAAGCCTAGTGACTTTGTTCTGCAAGTTGATGACAAAGATGGTGAAGATGATGATGTTGAAGAAGTAGAAATTAGAGATGATCAGATAGATGATGTCAATCTTGATGATGAGGAGGAAGGTCAAGAAGCTACTAGATGAAGTCTTCCAAAAATATAGAGTATTGAAGAATCTAATGCCTAAAAGATTGCAACAGAAATTATGACTTCCTTACCTTTTTTGTTGAAATAATGGGTGTTGTACACATTGCATAATATTGTTATTTTATTATTTTATTTTGTTATGTAATGTTGTACCTAGATGGACGTGCAACATGTAAAGATTCCCATGGAATATTCTTGATGAGTTGTATTGTAACATTGTGAAAATATTGCATGTAATTATTTAATATTGGGGAAAAAAGAAGTAAATGCCCAATATTAAATGTGGGGTCAGTGGGTTAGGTAGCACATGGTTTTAGCACATAGTTTATGTAATACCACATAGTGGTTTTGTGGGACTTGCTACTATATAAGAAGCCACAAGGGTAGTTGTTGTAGAAAGAGTGACAAGGAGAAGACAAAAGGCAAGAGTCGAGGGGGACAAGGCTTGACAGGTTAGCCAAGGGAGCATTTGTGAAGGTTGAAAGCATGGCATGGGATGTGTGGATTCATGCTTGTTCACATAGCTTGCTCGGTTGTGGCTATGGCCATGAAGGCTTTCATGGTTGTATGGAAATGGTATTTTTGATGAATAATACATGGTGATGGATGCTTTTGGAGGCTGGGTTTTTTCCCTCAATGAGGGTTTCCCAGGGTATATCTTGTGTCACAATTTTGTGGGTATGTTGTCTATTCTCTTGCATGTGAATTTTAATTCCATGTTTATTTTAGATCTATTATGGGTTATGTGGAAATGGTTATATTCTTTGTTGCCAAGTTTCCTTACAATTGGTATCAGACCTATGGTTTTATTATTGTAACCCTAGATTGAATCCATGGGAATTCATGAGAGGATAAAAAAAAGAAAGGGCAAGATATATTGTAGATCTGAGGACTTTGGGTTTGCTGTTATGATGAGATGTTAAAATATTTGGGCATATGAAATTGTTGGACAAAAAGATTTTTTTGGATGTTTCATTTAAATGAGGGTTTTGGGGGGTAGCATGTAGAAATGACCTCTTGGGTAAAAACAGACCTCACCACTAGATCCGGGTCAACATTTCCATAAAATTTGATATATAATATGCCCTAGTTTGGCCATGTTCAGAGGAAATGAAAGAGTTTTTTGGTTTCAGCCCATGATGGCTGTCAAATTTAATCCCGTCAGAATTTTCGTAACTGAAAAAAAATTAAAAATGAAAAATCGTATTGAAAATGGTAAAAAGACTATCTTAGTAAAATGGCCATAACTTTCTTTCAGAATATTGGATTTTAGAGTTCTTATAGGTGTTGGAAAGCTAATTCAGACTACTACAAGATGGTGTAGGTTTGGTTCTATTATTTTGTGATTTTGTCAAGTTTTAAGAGCCCTAAAGTCAGATGTTTTTTATTTTGAGCATAGATTAGGGCATAACTTGTGTATAAAGACTCAAATTTTGGACTTTGAGTAGTCAACGGAAAGCTCTTGGAGAGCTCTACACATTGGTTCAAATTTGGTGCAGGTTTGGCATGATTTATTTGATAATATATTGATCTAAATAGTTTATAGATATATTTTGACTATGGTAACATTGTGAGTTTATGGAATTGAAGATTTAAGATTTGATGTCATTGTATACTCAGTTCATATTTTAGATTGGTCTCATAATGATATGGTTATCAGTGTTTGGATTTGGATATGCATGATGACTTGTTGGATCTACAAGTTGTGCAGTGTTGTAAGCGGTCTATACTTATAGGTTGCATTTATGGCTTGGTTATGGGTTGTCTTTGCCCATTGATCTTTCATTATTGATGCATATTCAGATTGGTGGCTTGGATTTGGGTTGTCTATGCCCTAAGTCACATGATTTTATTCTTCATGTAGAAGGGATGAGATGTTGTTACCAGGTACAGTCATGGTGGAGGATTGTGGTTTACTATTTTATGCTAATAGGTTGGACAATTTGAGAGATAGATGCTCGGTTCATGGATGTGATCATGGTGCCATGGATTTTTTGGAATGACATGATTGGTTATATAGGTACATCCTTGATATTCATTAGCTTGGATTTCTGATTTGGTTATGGTGGTATATCTTCTTGGTTGAGGATCATAGTTATTTAGTTTCTTTTGAGGAGCTCATGATGTGCACTTCGAGTTCTTTGATGGTTTGATGCCTTGGTTGATTCTCATGGTTAGAGGATGGTTTTTCATCATATGTCATGGATAGCTTGGATACACGTTTTAGTGGGAGCTTGTGACAATGATGGGGTGACAGTGCAGGATTAGTTCCTGGTTTGATTTATATCTTCTTGGTTTGGAGAGTATGGATTTTATGATGCCATAGGTGACTTGGTACCATGGCTGAGTGGAAGTTCTTGGCATTGATATATTTATTGAGTGTTTGCAGATGTTGAAGGTTTGTCTTAGATCCTGTTGCTGTAGAAGCGTCTTTGACATTTACATGGTGCACTTGTTATCTTCATGGTGTGTGAAGATGGTTAGATCTTAAGGACTCATGGGGTTCTTGGTTATCTTCATGGTGTGTGGAGATGGTTCTTCCTGGTATGTGGAGATGATTTTCTTCATGGTGTATGGAGATGGTTGCATCTTGAGGACTCACAAGGTTCTTAGAAAAGGCATGGTTTATGCTTTTATTTGGCATGTTATCCTTGGTATGAGGATGGTTTCATTATTATGTCATGGTATACTCTTGATACGCGTTTAGAGTTGTGACATGTTATAGTATGTTCATGTGGAGCATGTTATCTCTTTGGTTGAGATGGTTGGATCATGTTGTCATGTTTATGTTCATGAGGCCATGGTTGGAACTTTGACATTGATCTTGGTTTAGTTTCTTGGTATTGAGTACACTGATCATAAGCTGGATACTTCATGATATTGCTATGTTGCATTTGGAGTTGGCATGGACTGATTGGTTACAGGTGCTCATGGATACTTAGAGATGGTGGTGATGCTAATTTCTCTTGGATTAGAGAAGTATTTGTTGGGATGGTTGATGGTTTCAGCAGGAAGTCCAAGGGGCAGTCACCTGATATGGACTTGAGAGGAGATTGTTCTTAGATGAGTCTTGGTTGGAGACTTGGGTACCTTGATGACCATTCTCATTCCCCACTCTTGGTCTACTCGGCGGTTTGCTACTTGAGAGGTATAGTCCAATATTTTTTCTCAGTTGCATTATATTTATGTTTGTCTTTCATGGATATGGATCTTGAGCTATGGTACATGAGTTAGTTCTAGAGGGTTCATTTGAGAGATGGTTTAACATTCGTTATCTCCATGTGCATATGTTGTTATGCTGCTTGAGTTTGGGAGATGGTTTTATATTGGGCATTTTCCTTGGATTAGGAATAGTTATTCCTTGGTTTAGGAATGGGTTTATTGAGTTTGATCTTCTTGTGAGAGGCTTACATCCATGATTAGCTATATGGTATTGTTTGGGTGTTGTTGAGGCTTCTTGTTGGGGTTTTATGGAAGAGATCATACTTGCACAGTTTACATCTAGAGGTGTGTTTAGAAGGACATGATACAAGTTATGATTTGCATGGTTTCTCTAGTCTTGGTTATCTTCCTAGATGTTCAGTTTTGACTATATTGGATTTGAGATTGGTTAGAGATTGTGATCACTAGTTTGTGCTCATGTATGTCATGTGAGAGATGACATGGTTATTTCTTTATCTCTTTCTTCTGTTGGTTGTGGTGACTTTGAGAGACTATTAGAGACTTGTTATGAGAGTTATTCTTGCAGGATATTGGATTATGTATTATGGATGTCCTTGATACTACATGGATTCACTTCTTTGAGATGTGTTGAGTGGATTGGTTATAGATTTGACATTATCTTTTGCAATGAGAGCTTCTTGGTATATATGTCACAGGTATTGCTCTTGAGGCTTGTGATTGCACGTTATAGATTGGATATGTCGGTGATATGAGATTCACTTGTTATACCTTTGAGGTATGGATAGTTGGATGGGTTTGGCACTTTGCTGTGGGTGTTATTTCAGCTATGGATATTTTGACAACTATGGATACATGTGATTACCATTGGATCAGGTTTTTGTGCTTCAAATTTCAGTTGGTAAAGGATTTTATGATCTTCTAATGCGACATGTTGGGTGGTTTTCTCTTTGGATGGCTTCTATGTATGTCCAGTGGGAGTGGCATAATAGGAGGTGAGATCATCCATGTTCGAGATGCTGGATACTTTGATTTTGTTGTGGGTACCAGGATGGAGCACTTGGTGTACTTTGATCCATGATGGTGGATGTGCTGGGAGGGATTGTTCCCTTATTCATTTATGTGGCTACAGATTGACCCTATGCAATGTATACAACAAGTGGGAGATTGTTGAGATAATGGGTGTTGCACACATTGCATAATATTGTTATTTTATTATTTTATTTTATTATGTAATGTTGTACCTAGATGGACATGCAACATGTAAATATTTCCATAAAATATTCTTGATGAGTTGTATTGTAACATTGTGAAAATATTTCATGTAATTATTTAACATTGGAGAAAAAAGAATTAAATGCCCAATATTAAATGTGGGGTCAGTGGGTTAGGTAGCACATGGTTTTAGCACATGGTTTATGTAATACCACTTAGTGGTTTTGTGAGACTTGCTACTATATAAGAAGCCACAAGGGTAGTTGTTGTAGAGAGAGTGACAAGGAGAAGACAAAAGGCAAGAGTCGAGCAGGACAAGGCTTGACAGGTTAGCCAAGGGAGCATTTGTGAAGGTTGAAAGCATGGCATGGGATGTGTAGATTCATACTTGTTCACATAGTTTGCTCGGTTGTGGCTATGGCCATGAAGGCTTTCATGGTTGTATGGCAATGGTATTTTTGCTGAATAATACATGGTGATGGATGCTTTTGGAGGCTAGGTTTTTTCCCTCAATGAGGGTTTCCCAGGGTATATCTTGTGTCACAATTTTGTGGGTATGTTGTCTATTCTCTTGCATGTGGATTTTAATTTTGTATTAATTTTAGATCTATTATGGGTTATGTGGAAACGGTTATATTCTTTGTTGCCAAGTTTCCTTACAATTGTTATCAGAGCTATGGTTTTATTATTGTAACCTTAGATTGAATCCATGGGAATGCATGAGAGGATAAAAAAAAGAAAGGGCAAGATATATTGCAGATCTGAGGACTTTGGGTTTGCTGTTATGATGGGATGTTAAAATATTTGGGCATATGAAATTGTTGGAAAAAAAGATTTTTTCAGATGTTTCATTTAAATGAGGGTTTTGGGGGGTAGCATATAGAAATGACCTCCTGGGTAAAAATAGACCTCACCACTGGATCTGAGTCGACATTTGCATAAAATTTGATATATAATATGCCCTAGTTTGGCCATGTTCAGAGGAAATGAAAGAGTTTTTTGGTTTCAGCCCATGATGGCCGTCAAATTTAATCCCGTCGAAATTTTTGTCACTGAAAAAAATTAAAAATGAAAAATCGTACTGAAAATGGTAAAAAGACTGTCTTAGTAAAATGGCCATAACTTTCTGTCAGAATATCAGATTTCAGAGTTCTTATAGGCGTTAGAAAGCTAATTCAGAGAACTACAAGATGATGTAGGTTTGGTTCTATGATTTTGTAATTTTGTCAGGTTTTAAGAGCCTTAAAGTTAGATGTTATTTATTTTGAGGACAGATTAGGGCATAACTTGGGCATACGGATTCAAATTTTGAACTTCAAGTAGTCAATGGAAAGCTCTTGGAGAGATCTACACATTAGTTCAGATTTGGTGTAGGTTTGGCATGATTTATTTGGTGATATATTGATCTAAACAGTTTATAGATATATTTTGACTATGGTAACATTGTGAGTTTATGGCATTGGAGATTTAAAATTTGATGTCATTGTATACTCAGTTCATATTTTAGATTGGTCTCATGATGATATGGTTATCAGTGTTTGGATTTGGATATGCATGATTACTTGTTGGATCTACAAGTTGTGCAGTGTTGTAAGCGGTCTATACTTACAAGTTGCATTTATGGCTTAGTTATGGGTTGTCTTTGCCCATTGATCTTTCATTATTGATGCATATTCAGATTGGTGGCTTGGATTTGGGTTGTCTATGCCCTAAGTCACATGATTTTATTCTTCATGTAGAAGGGATGAGATTTTGTTACCAGGTATAGTCATGGTGGAGGATTGTGGTTGACTATTTTATGCTGATAGGTTGGACACTTTGAGAGATAGATGCTCGGTTCATGGATATGATCATGGTGCCATGGATTTTTTGGCATGACATGATTGGTTATATAGATACATCCTTGATGTTCATTAGCTTGGATTTCTGATTTGGTTATGGTGGTATATCTTCTTGGTTGAGGATCATAGTTATTTAGTTTCTTTTGATGAGCTCATGATGTGCACTTCGAGTTCTTTGATGGTTTGATGCCTTGGTTGATTCTCATGGTTAGAGGATGGTTTTTTATCATATGTCATGGATAGCTTGGATACACGGTTTAGTGGGAGCTTGTGATAGTGATGGGGTGACAGTGCAAGATTAGTTCCTGGTTTGGTTTATATCTTCTTGGTTTGGTTTGGTCATGAAGATCTTAGTGTTAACCGAGCTCTATAGTGTTAACCAAGTTCTACAATATATGTTGAGCTTGCAATATTAACAAAGAAAATGTGGTGTCGACTAATTCATATAGTATCAACTGAGCAATTTTGTATCTACCAAGTTTCTCTGTGTTCAGCAAGTCACAAAGTGCTAACCACATTTGTGCTTCTTAAAGTGATTAATATGGACCAAGTGTCATCTTCAATCGAGTTCTAAAGTATTTTTAGCATTGACAATCTTTGTTGAGTGTCAGAACATCACAGAGTTGACTTTAGAACCTAAGTTACAATAGTTGGGCAACCTTTGTGAATTATGATGAATTTGGTATTGTAGCCGACTCTAGTAAATAATTATTTGGAATGATATGTATTTATATGTAACTCATTGTATCATATCTAAGTGTGTCAATGAGAAGTAATATAAAGTGTATGCATGCAAATTGAAGAAGGCTACAAGCACTATAAGGGAAAAATCTTTTTTATCTATCTCACCAAGGTCATCATTGCAATTTAAGGAATCTCATTCAACAAATCAATGTTGCAGATTATAGATCAGCCATTGATTCATTTTAATAGGTGTATCAATTAAATCCTTAAACTAGGTGGATGCAACGATCCTTTTCTAAATCTCCTAACAGAGTGCATACTTGAATGTATGTTTGTAAATCCTTTAACAAGGTGCACCTCATAGTCCTTATTGTTCCTAATAGGCAAAGATCATTAGAAGTGATTATTTGTAAGCCTTAACATGTTAACTTTATCAGTACTAAAGCTTGTGGGTATCATCCCCATCCTAGTTTTACTTTCTATTTGAAATGTTTCTAAGTCACCATATCTTGTGTCAAATTTTTATGATTGTTAAATTTCATTCATTCTTTCATGCATGTAATTAAATCAAAATAATATATGAAGGATTAATTGGTGAAGTGAGTTAAAGATTTTATTGGTTCCTGATTCACCCCTCCCGTCTTAGTAACCTAGTTTACCTTATATTTCCAACAATATATACTTATTTAAATATGATTTTCTTTGTTAAATCCTTTATAGGATATTTTAATGGATATCTGATTATGACACAATAATGCCATTGGAAAATATTGATGTTCTTGGTGGAAATCGTGCAGAGGATACTATGATAATTATGACAATCTTACCTATCAAGATTTGATAGTTGATGCAGTAATATAACTTAATAGTTACCTAGACTTATGAATCATTTGAAACTCGGAGACAAAGATTATCAACTCTCTAGAAGTTCCCTTAAGTAGCTTAATCTTCAGTATTGACAGTAAAGTATGTTGTGCTAAGGTTGTAGGGCATCATGTACAAAAGGTTATACTTCTATATAGTGATGAGTCGTTATGTTACTCAAAATTATGAGTTAAACATAAGATTTGTCTGATTTTTATAGGATACATCTACATAATTAGGTGATAGAAAGTTATGGACTTATATCATTATGATGATGAATTAAGGTTTTATGGTTTAGGTGTCCTAAAGGAAATTGAGATTAGTTGATACGTTTATGTTTCGATACCCCCTTATCTAAGACTTACTACATTGTTTGACTTATTAGACATTGATTTGTAGTAACAATCTTATGAGGTGTTTCACTTTATGATGGTGATGTTATTAATGGTACCTTGATGATTAGGTTACATACATTTAGATAGTCTAGTATGTTCTATTGATGATGTTTATGTTAGAAATAATAGTCCACCAAAATAACTGAGGGGGGGAGGGGGGTGAATCATTTATTTGAAAACACTTGATCAGATGGAAAACCCTAGTGGGAATGATGCCCACAAGATGATGTACTAATATAAATATACCTTGTTATAGGATGGACCTTGTTAGGAGTCTATTAAAACATTTAGTACATAGAGTTCCTAACCTTGGGAGATTCCAACCCTGTTAGGAGTTATGACAACTCTATTAGAGTTGTAGTAGAAAGTATGCAAGAAGAGCCCATTGCGCAAACATGTAATTTTGACTACAAGAAGAGCTCACTACCCATACATGTAATTTTCTATTATGTCCTTTCATTTGTTCTATCAACCAAACTAATCACTATCAAACCTTGTCAACCAAGTCACGAACCTCAAATCCAAATATCAAACCTTAGATCAATCAGCAAAACCTAGGCAATGAAGTTTCCTTCACTTGTGCTCTGCTCTACTCAACTTCACAATTTTCTCTCTTACTATTGATTATCATCAATTATCAACAATATAATTTTATCCATGTTAGATAAAGTAAATTTTCCTTCCTTTATACGAAGTCCATAATAAAATTCCCTAAGTCATCTATTAGACCTTCTCAATTAATTATTATAGGACCACATTAAGAACATGTTATATTTAGCGATAACATTAATCTTCTACCTTGCAACTTAAATAACTTTCCATTCACACAATATTATGATGAGTGACCTTAGTCACATCATAACAAACATGTTTTCTTTATATCTTCAACCTCAATTCTTAGAATATCAACTCTACCAAGAGATATAACAAGTTTACCAGAACATGCCTCTGTAAACTCTATCTTTGAACTGACATTACCAAAACTTACATAACTTATTTCAGACTTATCATTTCTTCTTCTGACATTAACTACATTTAAAGAGATTAAATTTCCACAATCCATAGCAATATATCAGTTTAATTAACTACATTTACCAAATACTTATAAGTATATCTCATAAACTTAGATAGTTAGAATACTCAACTAGCTATCCATACCAAGTTGATCTTACCATTGTTCTTCTATCGAATACCATAGAAAAATGTTATGTTGACATCAATGAAAAACTTAGTCATGAATGTAACATACCATCATAGTAACATATCTACAATACCCCCCCATAGGAATATCATTAGCATTCATGCTTGCAACAATTTTACAACAATCTCCCCCTTTGACATGGATGGAAATATAGATAACAAAAAATATAGTTCCAAGAATACCAACAAAAGATTGTTCATTATCATTTCAAGTCCTCTTCATCAATCATTCTCCCCCATTGACATCAATGCCAAAGGTTCTAGCCACCAACTTTACTACATCAAAGTCTGCAACAATTGATTCTTACTAGATCAAGTGTCAAAAGACACTATTCAAAACAACATCCAACAAGAGTCCTAGATGACTCTATCCATCATTGATACTCCCCCATATAGGAAGCATCAACATTTAGTCTAGATAATGACATCTGGCACTCTATTACACTGGAATATGCACTCTTGCATCTTCTACTTTGATGTAGGAAGGGGCATAACCCCAAGCATACCTCACAAATACTCAAAAGTCTCTTTGGGAAGAGGCTTAGTGAATATATTTTCAATCTTCTCTTTAGTGTTAATATACTCTAATCTAATTTCCTTTTCTAAAACTTTCTCTCCCAACATGTGATACTTAATAGAAATGTGCTTAGTCTTCGAATGCAATACTATATTCCTAGACATATTTATTGTGCTTGAATTGTTAGAATGTATGAAAATAGGTTCATTTATTTCTATCCTTATATCCTTTAGCATTTACTTCATCCAAACAACTTGATTGCAATTGTTTTCTACTGTAACATATTCTTCTTCTGCTATACTTTTTGATGTATAATCTTGCTTCTTGTTTAACCAAGAAACCAATCTTCCTCCAAGAAAGAAGGCTCCACCATTGGTGCTCTTTCTATCATCCTTATTGCCTACCCAATCTACATTAGTATAAGCACTTAGAGTGAAATTATTAGATTTGTTATACCACAATTCAAGCTCTGATGTTCCCTTCAAATATCTAAATATCCTTTTTACAGCTACATAATGTGCTTCTCTAGGATTAGCCTGGAATCTTGCAACAATTCCAACTGCATTTTCTATATTTATCCTTGTGTAAGTTAGATATTACAATCCTCCAACTATAGATTTGCACTTTTTCTATTCAATAGTAGGTTTCTGATCCTTTGTAGAAAATTTGTGTATAGTTACCATAGGTGTTCCAACGATTTTTGCATGTTCCAAACCAAACATTTTCAGTAAATCCTTTAAGTACTTAGTCTGAGAAATAAAGATTTATTCTTTATTCTTTATAATCTACAATCCTAGAAAACATTTCATTTCTCCTATCATACTCATCTAAAATTCTTTCTTCATCTCTTTAGCAAGCTTCTTTCTTTCCTCGTCATTTCCTCCAAATATGATATTATCAACAAATATTACCAAAATCATCATACTACCATCAATTTCTCTCCAGTATAGATTACTATCTACCATACATTTGCTATATTCAAACTTTTTCAAATGCTTGTCCAACCTTTCATATTAGGTTCTGGGTGTTTGCTTCAAGTCATATAATGCTTTCTTTAGTTTATATACAATGTCCTTGTCATCTATCAAAGGACATCCTTCAAGCTCTCAATGTACACTTCTTCTTCAAGTTATCCATTCAGAAATGTTGACTTGATATCCATCTGATATACTTTGAATTTCTTTTGTGTTGCATAGGCTAAGAATAATTTTATAACTTCTATTCTACCCACTAGAGCATACGTCTCATCATAGTCTATTCCTTCTTGCTGTGAGTAACCTTTACATACCAATTGTGCTTTGTTCCTTACAACTTCTTCTTGCTCATTCATATTGTTCTTGAATACCCATTTAACTCCTATCAGGGTAAGTGCACCAAGTTGTGGTGCCAAAAAGATGACACCTCTTTTTCTCATTCTAGTTTTACAAAGCACGCACGTGCTATAGTGCACACATTCTATAGTGCGTACGTACTATAGTTCGCATGCACTATAGTGTGTACGCATTAAAGCACGTGTGCACTTTTCAAAAAGAAATTTACAAAGCGCATACGTGCTATTTAAAAGTAAATTTAAAAGGCTTTAAATAGTGTGTGCGCGCTATAGCATGTATGCTCTATAGGGCGCACACGCTATTTAAAGCTTTACATTCTACGAAGCCTAATGTTTGGCTTTGCCTTGGGGATCCAACCCAAAGCTTTGGAGTCTATAAATTGGTCTGAGACATGTTTTTCTGCAAACATACAAAAAATGATTGATTTTTCTTGTGTGCTCTCCTTCCAGTTTCCTTATGGTTGAGCATCGATAAAATCAGGTTGCATGACATTGTAGATCTCTGTGTTAGCTACACAACCATATAATTTATTTTTTATTTGAATTATTTCAAGCCTTTCATCCATAATTTTTTTTGAATGTATGTCCATTTTTTGTCAAAAACCAACATGTACTAATAGGGGGAGCAACAACTTAGTTTTTTAGAAACTAGACTCCATTCTATACACTTTGAAAAAAAAAAGTTTTGATTTTAGATTAGTTTTCAATCATTTCTAGGGGGAGCACACAAATATTTCACATTTTTGGGATGTGTCTGATTAAAAAATTCATAAAAAATAAAATACACATTATAAAATTACCCAAAAAATATGGGATAAACTACATAGTGTTAGGTAACTTTTGACTAGAGCGATTAAAGATTTTCAAAAAAAAAGTTAAAATTTTATGGGGGCCACACTTTGTCCTATGTTATGTTTTTTTGGAATAAATAGTACCACTTTTTTTGGCCCCCTTTTTTGAGGACCTAAAACTAAACCATTTTGGAAAAAAATTAGTAGTTTAGAAACTAGATTCAGAGGACTATGACTTTTATTTTTATCATATCTTAAAATTTTGAGCGTAACTATCTTCAAATTCTTGTTGAAGTCCATAAATTACTGATTTTAGGAAAAAGGTGTCCACTTATACCCCCCTTTTGGCACCACAACTTGGTGCACTTACCCATCAAATTCTTGTCTACTAGTCTTTGAACCGATTCCCATGTCATATTTTTTACTATCTAGTCCAATTCATAGCTTGTTTCCAATAATCATCTTTTCATGCTTCATTTGCATTCTTGGGTTCAACTTGAGATATCAAACATAGTTCTTCATTGACTCTGCTTCTTGTCATCACATCTTTGTCTTTGCTTTTGATTATCTACTTGGATGGGTGATTCTTTATCATATTCTTTGATAAAGTAGGATTTTCTATCTCAACTCTTGGCTCTATTGAAGGTTTTGAGCTTTGTTCCTGCCTTGGCTCTCCTTCATTCTCCAAATCATTATTAGTCTCAATTAATACCTCATCATTCCTTCTCTTGGTAAAAGTATCATCATCAAAATTGTAATTAACTGTTCTCTCTTGTATCCTAAATTTCTCATCAATTCTCACATTTGCACTTTCCATAGATATATTTCTTTGATTATAACATCTATAAGCCTTTCTTGTCAATAAATAACTGAGAAACATACCTTCATCTCTTCTATCATCAAACTTATCAATATCATCATCTATTTTTATATAACACTTACTCCCAAAATTTTTGAAATACTTAGTTCTAGGTGAGTGACAAAACCACAGTTCATAAGGGGTCTTGTTTGTGTCTTTCTTGACTTGCACTCTGCTCATAGTGTAGATTTTTGTATTCACAGCTTGTCTCCAAAATGTCTTGGATACATCATTTTCAGCTAACATAGCTCTTGCAGCTTTTATAGCTGACCTATTACTTCTCTTTGCAATATCATTCTATTTAGGGGTTCTTAGAGTTAATAACTATCTTTTGATTCCATTTTCTTCACAAAACATGTTAAACACATTTGAATTAAATTCTTCTCCTCTATCTAATCTTAAAAATTTAATCTTCATACCAGATTCATTCTCAACTCTATTCTTGAATATCTTAAACTTCTCAAATGCCTTAGTTTCTCTTTAAGAAATGCAACCCACATCATTCTAGAAAAGTCATCAACTAGAATCATAAAGTACCTTTCACCATAGAATCCTTTAGTCTTTGTAGGACCACTAAGATCTATGTGTACAATCTCCAAATTTTTTGTAGTAGTAAATTTCTTATAGGGAAAAGAAGTTCTGTTATGCTTTGCCAAGACACAATCCTTGCAAATTCTATTAATAGACTTTACAATCTTAGGAAAATCTCTAACTACAAACATATTACTAGTCTTCACAATATTGTCAAAGTTTATATGAAAAAATCTCTTATGCCATAACCAACTATCATCTACCCTTGCAACCAAACATGTCATTTTAGTGTGATTTAACTAAAATACATTACCTCTAGATCTAGTTCCTGTTCCAATTACCTTTCCATCTTTATCTTTGATCATGCATGAAATATCTATGAACTGCAACTGATAACCTTTTTCTACTAGTTGTCCAACACTCAAAAGATTGTTCTATAATCCATCAACAAGATATACATCCTTAGTGTTAGTTTTACCATCAAGAGTTATAGATCCAATATCTTTAACTTGGCATGCTGCATTGTTTCCAACTCTTACAATTCCTCCATCCTAACTTTTGAAGTCAACAAACTTGTCCATGTCACCAGTCATATGATGTGAACAACCATTGTTAATTATCCAATTAGATTTCTTCTCAACCTATGACACCAAAGATACCTATCTAGAATTTCTTCTTTAATTGCCACAAATCCAATTTCATCATCACTAGTACTTAATGCTTGTTCATCAAAATCATTATCTTCATTTGCATACAAGAATTCTCTATCTTTTTTAGGCTTGTAATTTCCTTTATACTTTTTCTCTCTTTTAGGAAACTTAGATGTATAATGACCATATGCATCACAAGTCCAATATTTAAATATTTTCTTACCTCCTTTTCTCTTCTTACCAAAAGGGCTACTCCTTCTTCAATTTTTTTATCCTCCTTAGATTTGCTACTACTAGCGAAAGCTCCTCTAGTACTTTTGCTCCTTGATAAATTAGGTTGAATATTCAAGGCCTTGAAAGACTATCTCTATTCTAGTCAATTCTTAGGACTGTCTAAGTTCATTCTCAACTACTTCAAGTATTCCAAGCAATGTCTCCTTTGTGAAATATTTGGTAAAACATATCAACAAATATATCATCTGAACTACTGACTTAAATGGTGTTGTTAGATTCTTCAGTATCATCCATGTAACCCCATCATCTTCTTTAGTTCCTCCTCGAGATCTAATACCTATAGTAATTTCTAATATGTTGCCTATATATGTTCTTATATATTCATCTTCCATCATTTTAGCATCTCGAAATGCAAAAATCCAACTTTGTAATCTCAACTTCTTAGAATGTTCATCACCTTCAAAACTAGTTTCCAAAGCTTTTCAAATCAAATGTGAAGTAGCAAGTGATTTTACCTAATTGTATTCAATTTCAGGAAGTGCAATCAATATTTCTTCTCTAACTCTCATGTCATACATAAAAGGATCTCTTTCTACCTTGGTACAAGTTTCCAAATCCTTTTCAGCAATGATTTTCTTCACCAATTCTGTCAAGATTCAATATCTCGGACCCATACACTATAGATGTGTCTTCATCGTTTTCTTTCTAGGTATCACAGCTTGTTCCATCAAACTTTGGACTATCTTTTCTAAACACGCTTGCCATGGATCTCCCAAAGTTGTTAAATTTTACCTTCAAGGACCTCACACTTTGAAACTAATTTTTAGAAACAATATTTTCTTATCATAAATTATTATCCATGTAAGATAAAGGAAATTTTTCTTCCTTTATACCAAGTCCATAAAAAAATTCCCTAAGTCGCCCGTTAGACCTTCTCAATTAATTATTATGGGGACACATTAAGAACATGTAACATTTAGCAATAACATTAATCTTCCACCTTGCAACTTAAATAAATTTCCATACATGAAATATTATGACGAGTGACCTTAGCCACACCATCACCAACATGTCTTCTTTATGTCTTCAACCTTGATTCTCTGAATATCAACTCTACTAAGAGATATAACAAGTTTACCAAAATATGCCTTTGTAAACTCTATCTTAGAACAACCATTACCAAAAATTACATAACTTCTTCCAAACTTATCATTTCTTCTTTTGATGTTAATTTCATATACCAGATACTTAGAAGTATCTCTCATAACATCAAATGGTTAGAATACTCAACTAGTTGTCTATACTAACTTGATCTTACCATTGTTCTTCTATTAGATACCACCAAAAATTTCTATCTTGGCATCAATGAAAAACTCAATCGTGAATGTAACATACCATCATAGTAACATATCTACAATACTCTCCCATAGGAATATCATCAACATTCATGCTTGCAACAATCTTGCATCAGTTTATGATGTTTAGGTATATACATGCCTACTGATTTGATGAATATGTTATGTTATATTTATTATGCAATTAGTTATGATTAAATATTTCTACACAAATGAGGGAGGTTATTTTAATGAATGTTTTCATATTTTAATCAACGTGATTATGCAAATTTAGTTTAAATAAATGAATGAGATGTTATCAAAATAGTGATATTTGAATTGAGTATAAAGGATAATTAGTCATGGAATTAATAGGAAAATTGGTAATTGACCATGTGTGTAAATGATAATTCTAGGGTTGAATCTGATAAAGTGATTTTAACCTCATTGTGTAGTGTTTAATTTGTATCATAATCTGAATGTATGCATATCATTTTGTAATTCGTGACCTATTGAATATTATCTAAAGGTAAATATTATGGTGTCACTTGATAGTTTTTATATGCATATGTGTACTAACATGTCAATTTATGGCTAGCAAAGTAACCTTAATTAGTTTCCCTTAATTATGGTTTAGTGGGAAGATACATCCATAGGGTTTTTGAAGATAAAATATTTCAAGCCACTTGTATAGGTTGTAAAATGATCCTAGAGGCAAAATTTAATGTAAATCAAGTTCCCAAGTGGTATGTGTATGGGCTAGGAACCTTTTCCATCCTTCTAGAACTTCCTAGCAACATTTATGACCCCTAAAATATCCCAGTTTCTCTTTTGTTGCAAAAATGGATCATCTCCATGAGGTTACCCAAGTTTTCACTCTTTCAAAAGGTTGTCTTGATTATAGGGTCAAGTGGGAAGACCATAGGAGGTTAGAGTCAAGTTTTGGATTTATTTCTATTTTTGGTGGGTGAGTTTAGAGGCTATTTAGGGTCCTCTTGAAGAGTTGGAAAGTGTTCACCCGTTCTCTACATTTAGAGAAGTCAAGTTTGGAATTTGAAGAAGGAGAGGATTTAGCTCATCTCAAATTTCAATTCTGTAACCTTTGTGAAGCTAGGTTCTCCATTTCCATGGTTATGTTCCTTGTTTCATTTCTTGTATGTGTTAAATTCTTGCATATTGTAGTATGTGTATATTTGTATTATGTGAGGGATCAATATTGTGGATTTTATTTGGTTTCTTTTCATGTTTATTTTCCTTGTTTTTTGGGGTAAACTATGAAGGGGATGTTCACACTACACACCCTTAGATAGGGAAAAATTGGCCATGTATGGGAGAAGGGATTTAGTTGGACTCGAGGTCAGTGAAAAGTCTCTTCTCATCATGAGGAGAGGGAAGAAGCAAGGTGCTATGGATCTTTTCTTGTCAATGCAAAACTGGTTTTGTTTTGGGGAAATACGGAGAGGAAGAAATGGAAGTTTAAATGTGATTTTGTATCCTTGGAAGAGGCATGTGATTTGTATTATAAATTGAGAACTTTGACTTGGAAAATCAACCTTCTCCTGAGTCTTAGGTTCATTATCAAACCTGCTGTGCATACCTTGGATGAGAATTATATGTTACATTGTGTTATTGTGATTGTTTTATGAATGCCACATGGCTAGTTACTGGTTCTCCTAGCTTAGGGTGTGGCCTCACATCGAGGCCTAGGTTGGAAGGTGATCTCTCCATGGTTATTCTTTGTGTTTTATAGATTGTCTATATAGGTTCTCGTGATGGAGAAATATTGATTTTCATGGAACACTAATTGTGTTCTTGATGTCATGTTATTCGAGGTTTCTCCAGTGTTATACCATAGGTTGAATTGTATATCCATGTTGTGAGTGATCATGAAAGAGATGGTCTAAATAATTTAATTTCAATATTTATATATCAAACATTCAATTATTGTATGAAATAAGAAAGTATATGATCTAGTATTATTAAATTGTAAATCATATCATACTTTCAATTATATTGCTTTGTAAAATGTTTGAGTTGAAAACTCTCTACCTTTCTCCATGAAATTTTTATTTTCATTTATTTCAATCAAAAGATATTATTATAGAATATGGATAAATGAGTTATTTAATTGATGGATGCTATAATTCATCCTTAAAATCTTGTGAAAAAAAATCAATGTTCTATTTAGATACATTTATATTACTAATGCAAGGAGAGATTGAGATAACTAGGGCCAAAGACACCCCACACTATTCAAACCATTTGCGTAGAGTAAACACAATGGAAAACACAACACAAAGAAAAATAACTTGGGAGATAAAGGAATAGAATGCCTTCATATATTCAACAAGGGATCAACTACATGCCTAGTTGTAAGGAATTCTGGGTTATGCCCATAAACAATCAGATTCAAACCATAATGACCATACTTTGCATCTCTATTTGCTTCTATGCTTCTTCTTCCCATATCGATCTCCTAAGTTTCTAAAAAAAATCTCCTTAAATAAATGCATGGCTACAAGTTAGCTTATTGAAAATAAAAACTAAATAAATTGTCATATTAAATGCTAGAATAAGACACAAGTTGGCTCACAAAAGTTATTAAACACAAAATACACTTAACTAGCAAGGTTGGCCCAAACTAGAACTAGACATGAACAACTCAGTCAACAAAGGATCTAAAACCAAGTACTAGCACTTGGAATCCAAAAAAACGTTGGCAACCACACAAAATTGATAACCATCGGAGCTTGAAAACCAAAGCAACTTGGTAACCAAAGGAACTTGACAACCTTTGGGCACTCAGCAACAACTGCAAACATGACATTAACCAAGAAGTTTGGGATCCACTATATGCTCAGCAATAAATGTGAACTTGACAATGCAGGACATTGCAACTTGGCAGAAACTAAGAAAGAAAGAAAACATTCAGGATAGTAGTGCAACCCAAGATGCTCCTGCATTAGACAATCGAGGTTAGAGAAAATGATTCTCCTAAATCATTAGGATGTCACAACATGAGTTGAATCTAACTCAGATTGATAAATCCATTTAGCATCTTCCATAGGTTTTTTCTTCCACTTCACCAAATACTCATAGTAATATTTTTCTTTTGTGCTCTTACCAACTCTTTGATCCAAAATTTGTTCAATCTATTCAATATTCTTGTTAGGATAACCATCTTATACATCAACTTCATCATTTGACTCATGATCTTTGTAAACCTCAAAAATATTGAATATAGGAGATATATCCATGTCATTAGGTAACTCAACTTCATTGGTATAACTAGTGTCAAACTTCTTCAAGATCTTACAAGTGTTGATCTCAAATTAGTTTTGACTAATGAATGTTTATACACTTAAGCCATCTACTTAGATACTAAATAAGTAACATATGATGAGCATAAAATATAAGATAGTGTATGCTAAGTAAATAGTGAGTGTCAAGCCACTCAAGTGTCAAGTCACTCAGATGTAGAGGAGATAGTATGTACCAAATGATTCAAGTGTCAAGCAAGTAGTGCATGACAAGTCACTCAGATGTTGAGTGACAACATTGAAGTTATAGTTAGTGCTGAGTACCAAGGACTTCAGATTCTGAGTAATATAGTTTTGATATAGTTATTTGTATTGGCACAAACTACTATGTAAGCCATTTTTGAGCTAACTTAAGTATTATTTTATGATTTTTATTAATAAGGATGAAACTTAATTGTCAATCCCTATTCATAACATGCATCTACTAAGAAAAGGGAAGGTTTAAGAAACAAAATGGATGAATCTGTATCATTGATTCATACCTAACCCTAAATCACCTAGGTCTTCTTAAGGAAGATGAACCCTAAAATTTATAGATGAAAGAAAGGAATGTTAAGTAGAATTGACGAGATTTTGCATGCACAAATAGAGCACTCATGGTGATTAAGGTGTTATGAATTGAGGTAAATTTCAAAATTAGGTAGAAGGAGAACATAGGAATTGAAGTAGAGGACAATAGAGGTACATTAGATGAGAAAGGATCAAGTACACATCAGTATAGAGGTGATCTAGCATCAAGTAACAAAGTGCTAACCAAGAGATCATTGTTGAGACATTTTAATAGGTGACTATGTAAAATCTCTTAATAGAGTAGTCCTAATAGGATCTTGTAAATCCTTTAACATGATTCTCACTTCATTTTAAGTTAAAGTCCTCTTACCAAGCAAACTATTAGTAGAGTGTTCTAAATCCTTTAATAGGGTGAGATCTAAAAATATTTTAAGCCTTTAACAAGGCAAACCTCTCATAAGGTAGATCATATTTCATGATCAAACATTGTAACCTTCATCAGATACACTTTATTATTGCAATAATGAATATTTATGGGTGTTATCCACACTCCAATTTTACCTTCTCCTTCAAGTCTTTCTAGTTAACCAAATATCTTGTGTCATACATGTGTTGAATATTTACTTTCATACTATGGATGTATATGATTAATTTGGTATTTTAGTTTATATGCATAGATTGTGAGATGGATGTGTGGTGAATAGTTTTAGAGGTTGAATGTTTTAAGTGATGATTCATGCCCCCCCCCAAAGTTTACTTTCCTACTGTATTTCTAAAAATTGGTATTAGAGCATAGTTCTCTAAAGGAAAAGCTTTGCAGCTTTGAGGAAAGATCTTGGAGATGGAAGTCTACAAAATGGGAAACACTATTGAGAACTAGACAATTGAAATACAACTTGCCTTACATCCGCTAAATCAAGCAAGAGATGAGTTAAAGAGGTCACTAAAGAGAAGGAAGAAAATTTATATTCAAGAGAATGATACACAATACTAAGAGATTGACACTACTAAATTATTTGCAAATGAAAACTTCAATGAATTTGATGCAACAGTTGTAGATCTGATGGAAAAGAATGGAACCCTATCTGAAGATGTTAGAAATATAAAGAGAGAACAAGAGATCCAGACAATATTGCTATGTGAAGTAATTGAGTAGAAAAAGAAAGATAGAGAGGAAAAAATCATGATTGAAGATGACAAAAGGATTTTGACCAATAGACTAGAAGAGAAAACATGAGAGATAACTAGGATTTCTAATGTGCAATTGGAAACCTTAAGTCAAATGATGATTACAAATCATGAACTAAATGCAAAGGATATTGAGATCACAACACTAAAGTTGTAGAATGAACAACTGAGAAATGACCTAAAAAGAGAAGAGGATTTTTCTGACAATTTCAACAAACCTAGTGAAGCCATCAAATATTATAAACAATTGATGAGATCCCATAGATCTAATAGTGATACTTCTAGATTAGGATACACTAGTACTAAAGAAGGAGAAACATCTAAAAGTAACAAAGATAAGAACTTCAAACCTACTTGTCATAATTGTGGTCAGATAGGTCATACTGCTAATGTTTGTAGGAGCAAGACTGTAAATAAGAATTCTAAGCAGAAATTCATGGGACACTACTATAAATATAACAAACAAGGACATCATGCACATGAATGAAAAACCAAGACCACATGCTCACAAAGATTTGAACGATACTACTATAACTGTTAGAAGTATGGACATAGAGCACATGAATGGAGATCTAAGCCTAAATGGTCATCAAAAAAGAAGACAAAGGTAAGGCATAATGGAAACTCCTATAATTAGGATTATAATAAAAGGTATAGTTATCATTACTATCAAGAGTATGGACATGTTGCTGAAAATTTCATAAGAACACATTTTAGAAGTGACTATAGTAGATGGTTGAGTCAAACCACATGTTTTAGCTATTTCAAGACTAGTCACAAAAGAAGAAATTGCCCAACAAGGTCAAAGGCACCAAATAGTGAGTTCAACAAAGAAAAAGAAAAGATAGATGTTGAGAATATTATAGATGAAATGAAAAAGACATGGAAGAGAAAGGAAGATTGCAACACATCAAGTGTAGAAGGAATCACTTCAACCAATGGGTTAGGTGATCATAACTCCTCCAATTAAGCAATCAAGAGGTAAGTGAGACTGATATCTAAAAGGATATACTTTACATTAGTTCAAAGGATTTAGTGTTGAAAAGATTACATATGCATGAAGAAAGATGCAAAGTGTTGTTAAGAACCAAGAAGAAATCTTTTAGTTTTGTTAGTTTTCATGTTACTGCTGAGCATGAAAAGTTTCACTATGGTTGTCGAGTGAAATGTTAGTAGATGTTGAGCTATCAAATTTTTTAGTGTTGACTGAGTTTGTAGTGGTTTTTGAGTGGAAAGGAAACTTAATGGAAGCTGAGTGAGTTGAAATCTTTTTTGAAGCTGAGCTTATAGTTGTGTAAGTACTAAGCATTAATTGCAAGGTTTTGAGGTCTATATGATCAATTTCTACTCATTTGACATTATTAAAATTTGAAGGGGGGTATAAAGAGCTAAAGAAAAACCATAGAAATTGTTCTAAACTTTTGCAAATAGATTCAAGAATCACTTGACACCATCACTGCAGAAACATAAAGGTATTTATCAAGTATTGAGTTATGTAGTTTGAATTTTTCCAAAACCTAGTTTTACGAAATATCATCTAGTTCTTTAGTAGCCAAGGTTGTAGAAGGAAAGAAAGTTTTGAATGTGAAATTGATAAGTAATCAGATTAAAAGACCTAATTTTTGAGTTATTCCAAACATAGCTTATAAATAAGATCCACCAGGTGCATTGTCAATGATACCACCACAAGTCTTAATGATTTGAGATGTTAGATGCTACTATACATGTAAGGTTGGAAGTACAAGAGACATGGAAATTAGGGAGACATATGGGAAATTGTGTGAAAACTAAACATTGAAGGAGGAATTCAAAATTGTTGAGGAGAAAGGGTTAACCCATGTGTTAGATTTCCCCAATGTCTTCAAGATAGAATGGATAAAGATAGCTTTGAGTAGGATACATGATAATTATGTATGGTTAGAGAATGGACTGATGAAAATCAAAAAGAAAATTGTGCATAGAGTTATAGGTTATCCAACCCTAGATTGACCAAAGACATTGAGAAGTGAAGAAAAAGAGGTCATTAAAAAGAATACATGGGTAGTATGGAACAAATGAGGGAAGATAATTGATACTATTTTAGATCCCTTAATTACTTTTGCAGTGAGGATAATAGCACATAAGTTCTATCAATCAAGTAGGACCAACAATGTTCCATATATTGTAGTGGATGTGGGATACAAAAAAATGAAGAAAGATAATACTTATGATCTTGCTGAGTTGCAGTTGCAACAATTGACTAAGAATTTTGGAGCCATAAGGAAGCCCAAAAGTGTACAATACAAATTTGGATCTATTCTTATATGTATATTCTTTTGTGTAAAGAATACATTTCCTAGTTTTGGTAAATTTGTATGGAAGGTAAATAGATCTATTACAATGCAAATAGGTGAATATATTGAACAACTAGGTGATGATTTGGAGTCAGTCATGACAAACTACTTTGATGACTTCAAGTAGACAATGAAGAAAAGATTGAGGATACCAGTTTCACTTCTACAGAAATATTTTGATGATGTTTTCTTCCTAATTGACACTAACTATACATATGTCCAAGAATAATTTTCTAGAATTAGATGGTTAAGACCATTGGGATATGAAATTAGCATTGATAAAGCCTCTATAGTAATAACAACATTAAAGAGATCAGATTTCCACAATCCATTGCATAATATATTTGTTTCTAGATTTGGTTGTGTATAGATTTTTACCATCAACGTTTCGAATCACACTACATGATCCATCATCAGGATGAAAATAGAGCAAGAGATCTAAAACAAAATGAGTTGTAGAAGTTGACTGACCCAAAAGATAAAGGTGCCAAAAGGAAGAGAGATTGCACGCTAACCAAAGGAGGAAAGAGGGTTGGACAAGGAACCAACAAGGGCACACTCCACACACAACAAGAAGGAAAGAACATAAAATAAAAAACCAAGAAATCAATCAAAAGTAGGAAATCAATAAAAAACTTTTCCTACTTTTGATTGATTTCTTGGTTTTTTATTTTATGTTCTTTCCTTCTTGTTGTGTGTGGAGTGTGCCCTTGTTGGTTCCTTGTCCAACCCTCTTTCCTCCTTTGGTTAGCGTGCAATCTCTCTTCCTTCTGGCACCTTTATCTTTTGGGTCAGTCAACTTCTGCAACTCATTTTGTTTTACATCTCTTGCTCTATTTTCATCCTGATGATGGATCATGTAGTGTGATTCGAAACGTTGATGGTAAAAATCTCTACACAATCAAATCTAGAAACAAATATATAATAACAACATTACTTGTAGAAGAAGTGGACAAGGAGGCTACAACTTTTGGGAACTATTGTATGGCCAAGTCAAAAATCACAATGGACTTAAAGACTACTTTAGTCATTAGAAAGAAGAATAAGATGGTAAAGAAATTGAAAGAGAAATTTGGTGAAGGGGTAGAAGAAGATGAAGATGAAGATGATGATGATGACAAAGAAGAAGAGAATGTACCTTCCCAAGCATTGCTTGCCATCACCCAAGGTCAAGGAGAGGATGAACAGGAAGAGGAATTAGAAATTGTAGAAGGTGTCAAGGGAGAAGAAGCCAATGAAGCACCTACAACTACTGAACAAAAGAAAAGGAAAGCTAAAGCCCTTGTAGTAAAAAAACCAAAGAAGGATGCAAAACCTACTCAACCTACAATACCTACAACTAGGGCTAGCACAAGGGCCACTATACAAAAGGTTAAGGAAGTAGCCAAGCCAAAGGAGAAAAGAAAGGTGAAGAATCTCAGAAGAGACTGAGGAGAAAATATGTTCCTTCATCTAAATTTGATGAAAAGAAGACTAAATTTGATGAAAACAACTAGTTTCAAGTGAGAAGTCATAGTTCTTTTTTAGATTGAGATAATCTATGTGAGAATATTAGAAATCATGTTTATTTATCTGGATTCTCTCACATTGAGTTTTAACATCTTGGGAAGATTGAAAAGATTCAAGGTTGAAGAGGCAGTATATGCCATGATGACAATATTTAAAAAAGCTCTTTTTTAACTTGCCAAATCCATACCCAAGAGTTTGTATGAGAGAGTTGAGCAGAAGTGGCACTATTATTTGAATACTGAAAAACAAATAAGAGAAACAACACTTGCCTAGGTAATGAAAAAACTAAGGGTGCAATGGGAAAATCAATTAAGAAACATACTAGAAAATTTGCACTAAAATACAAGGCATTCAATTTATATTGTACAATAACATTAAGGATGTTTTACAAAAAACTACTTTGATGTGGAGATCACTATATGGTTTGACAACATCCCAAGAAATATTGTACGCACCTATTGAGGTACATAAAGAAAAAGAAGGAGAAAAAGAAGATGACACTAAACAAGATATAGTTGAGGGAGGCATACATATGAACATAGGCACATAGGCATCAGTTGAGGATGAGCAACCAATAGAATAGAGTGTACAAAATAGATTAGTGCCAAGTGCCATTCATTCACGTGATGTGAACAAAGATGATAGAACTATAAAGATAAATGATGTTTTTGATACTGTCGCTTAGAAAATCAATCCCCTTATAGAGGATGACTTGAAAAAGATACTAGTGGAATACACCACCCATGCTAAACTTTGTGAGAATCCTATATTGGTGAGTATTAATGTGATTAAGAAGGTAGCTAAGGTACCTATAGGGGAGGAAGTACAAAAAAAACTTACACCTATAGCTCCTCCTCAATTTTCTATGATACAACCTACATTACACTTTGTGGTATATCAAAAGAAGGAGACAACAACTCCTACCATTTGCACAATGGCACAAAGTACTCCAGTCTCAATCACTATAGAGGAAAGTGTACATGATAAAGGTGAGACAAATGGAGAGTAGAAAGATGAGATAGAAAAGAACGAAGAAACTCAAATTCAAATAGGTCGAGTAGATACTCCTACACCAACAAAACTTAATCAAGGTGTTATTGATAATACAAAGGAAGGGATGGACACACCTGAAAATTCAAGTTCCACAAAAAAGTCAAAGGAGAAAATAGCAATACAAAGATTGGTAACATTACCAAAAGTTGCGAGTCCTCCTAGTCAATTTCTTCAGAGGCTAAGAATAGAAGCCACAAAATTACAATCCTTAAGGCCAAGTCCAAGTACATCCAAAGGATCTAAAGTTACATCATTTATTGATGTAAACTTGGATGAAGTAATTGAGTTGCCCATATTTGATTATGCCACTATTACTATTGAGCAGATGAGTATGCTCTAGGAAGCTCTAACAAAGAACAAACATCAAGAATTGCTCAAACAAGAGCATATATATAGAAGCAAGCTTTGATTGATATCAAAGAAATTTTTATTGATTCATTTATTCTACTGATTCTAGAGGAAAACAAGCCAATAATTGAATAGCTAAATAGCTTAGTGGAAAAGTTGAATGGCATAGAACTAGATTCTAATGTCAAATTACTTGAATGGTCTGAGAGAAAGTTCCAACATAAGTTTGATGAAAATATATCAAGTGTTATTTCATTAACATAGGTTGAATTAGAAACTAAATAGAAAGTGTGAAAAAGATACTAGAGAATATTGTCTCTTTGTATACCAAATTGATTAATACTACACTCTTCACAAGGGAATTTAGGATTCATATTCTAAACTTGGAGAGAATAATGCACACATCTAGGATGACTCTACCAAAGTCTCCAACCAAAAGTGAGAAATGCTTCACCACCCTCCTACATTCCCAAAGTTAGCATTATTACATGCAGATGACACCAACATCACGGCTAAACTAATATGCATCCAATCGACATTGACTCCACACATGGATATACTACACAAGGAACTAGCCTATGCTAAAAATAACATGAAGAAAGACTCTCATATTTCTACACATGAAGGCTTAGTAAACCTTGCTACCAAGTTGGCCTTCCAAATTAAGTCATTGGAGGTAGCTTGTGATAATTGAGATGCAACTCTAAAGATTATCCTTGAGATCTATGGACCATTTTTGGACAAACACACTATTAGTGTATAATCCATTGACATAAGTGTCAAAAGGGGGGGGGGGGGGGGGGGGGGGGTGGGTTTAAGGATAAAGGGGAAGTAAGGACAAAGGGGGAGTAGCAATGAGAAAAAGTATGGGGGAGACAGAGACAAAGCTCAATAGATAGACAATCTACTCATCAGGAGAAAGATTTTGCATAGAGTATAGCATAGAACAATCAACTCAAAGGGAGTTATGAAATTAAAATTTTCAGGTATGACTAATAAGTCATGTGTTGCCAAATTTTGATATTTTGAATTTTTTTGTAAAGAATCCAAATAGATACTAGTTATATATGTTATGCTCATAAGGATAAGATCTTTAATGTATAACCAAGTGTTTTTGACACCCATGTCAAAGTGGGAGATTTTTGATCTCAGATTGGTTTTGAGTAATGAGTGTCTATACACTTAAGTGATCTACTTAGTTCATAACGAATAAGTAACATATGCTAAGCATAAAATATAAGATAGTTCGTGTTGAGTCAACAGTGAGTGTCAAGCCATTCAAGTGCTAGGTCACTCAGATGTCGAGCACATCATATGTGATGAGTGATTCAAGTGCCAAAAAAGAAATACATGCCAAGTCACTCGTATGCCAAGTGATAGCATTGAAGTTATAGTTAGAATTGAGCATCAGGGACTTCATATGCTGAGTAATACATTTTTGACATAGTTTCTTGTATTGATACAAACTACTATGTATACCTTTTTTGAGTTGACTTAAGTTTTTTTTATGATTTTTGTTGATAAGGATGAATCTTAATTGTGAATTTCTATACATGAAATGCATCCAATTAGGAAAAGGGAAGGTGTAATTGGGAATATGGGTGAATCACTACCATTGATTCATACCTAACCCTAAATCACCCAGGTCTTCTCAAGGAAGATTAACACTAAACTTTATATATGAAAGAAAGGAATGCTAAGTAGAGTTGAAGATAGTTTGCATGCCCAAACCAAGCATTCATGGTGATTAAGGTGTCATGAATTGAGTTACATTGCAGAATTAGTTAGAAGGAGAGTAGAGGAAAGGAAGTAGAGGGAAAAAGAGGTACATCTAATTAGAAAGGATCAAGTACACATCAGTATAGAGGTGATTTGACATCAAGCAAAAAATTGCTAACCGAAGGATCATTCCTGAGACATTTTAACAAGTGAATCAGTCAAATCTCTTAATAGAGTAGCTAGTCCTAATAGGCTGTTGTAAATCCTTTAACATAATGCTTACTTCATTGTATGTTAAAGTCCTCTTACCAAGCACACTTTTAGTAGGGTGTTATAAATTCATTAATAGGGTAAGATCTACCAATCTTGTAAGCCTTTAACATGGTAGATCATGTTTCATGATCAAACATTGTAACCTTCATTGGATACACTTTATTACTATAGTAGTAAAGATTTTTGGGTGTCATCCCCATCCCATTTTTATCTTCTCCTTGGACAGTTTCTAGATAACAAAATATCTTGTGCGATACATGTGTTGAATATTTACTTTCATGCTATGAATGTATATGCTTAATTTGATATTTTAATTTATATGCATAGACTATGAGATGGATGTTTTGTGAATATTTCACAAACATGCTTGGCATTTGATGTCTTGTTACAAGGTATACAATGAACAATCTTAGAAAATCTATCCACAACAACAAATATAGAATCATACCTGTTCACTATCTTACGTAATCCAAGAGAAAAATCCATATTGATGGCACTCCAAAGTTTCTCAAGAATAGTAATAGGTGTATACAAACTAGTATTCTAACTTACTCCTTTTGCAACTTGTCAAACTCCTCAACTCTTTACAAACTTTTGAACATCCTTATACATTGAGGAACAATAATACTTCTCTTTCAACAAACTCAATGTCTTATCAATTCCAAAATATCCAGCCAATCCACCACTATGCTTTTCTTTAATCAAGCTCAATCTTATAGAACTCTTAGGAATATAAAAATGGATACCTTTAAATGACATAGCTTTTTGAATAAAATACTCATCATACTTGGTTGTTCTATCAGCAAAGAATATCTTCTACTCAATGCATCAACAACTCTATTAGTGACTCCACTCTTATGGTTAGTGACAAATATAAAAGTCTTCAAATGCTCAACACCCTTCATATGTCTCTAATTCAACTCATGTTGACTTCGCAAGTACTATAAAGCTTTATGATCAATATACAACACAAATTCCTTAGGAATCAAATAATGTCTGCACTTCTTCAAGGATTGAATAATATCATAAAACTCTTTATCATACAAATAGTACTTCCTTTTAACATAATTCAACTTTTCACTAAAGAAAGCAACAGGTTTACCTTCTTGATTCATAACAACTCCTATTGCAATACTACTTGCATCACATTCAACTTGAAATACCTTATTGAAATCAGATAATGCTAATATAGACAATGCAACAACCTTTTGTTTCAAAGTCTCAAAAATGTTATAAGCTCCATATGTCCACTTGAATTCCTTTTTGTCTCATCTCATTGTGTTAGTCATAGCATCACAAAAAAAACTAAAATTCCTTATAAAATTTCTATAAAAACTAGCCAAACCATAAAATGATCTTACCTCACCCACATTCTCAAGTGTAGGCTACTCAAAAATTGCTTTAACCTTCTTAGGATCCATCTTCAAATCATCAACTAAAATTATAAATCCCAAATACACAATCTCCTCTTGTATAAAAGAATAGTTCTTTAGATTAGTCATCAACTTCTCCTCTTTCAATCTCTTCAATGATTGTCTAACATGCTCAAGATGTTCTTCCTTAGTATTACTGAATATCAAAATATCATCCAAATAAACAATCATAAACTTACCCAAGAATCTTTTCAAAAATTTATTCATTAACCTCATGAAAGTACTAGGTGCATTAGTCAAAACAAAAGGTATTACCAACCATTTATACAAACCATCTTTTGTCTTAAAAGTAGTCTTCCATTGATCACCTTCTTTGATTCAAATTTGATGATAGGTACTCTTCAAATCAATCTTGGTAAAATACTTTGCTCCACTCAAACATGTTGGAATTACAATAGGAAAGATAAACTTCTTGGGGGGGGTGAATCAACAGTTTAAACTTGGCTCCATAAAAGTTTTCACCACACATCCATCTCATACATCCAATGTATAAATTGAAATATCATGTAAAGCATGTACATCTAACACATGCAAGCAACTAAACACTCATAAAAATCTAACACTAGATATGATTACCCAGAAATCCTCCAAGTGAGAAGGTAAAATTGAGGTGGGGATGACACCCACAAATCTTCACTACTATAATAATAAAATGTATCTAATGAAGGTTACAATCTTTTGATCATGAAACATGATCTACCCTGTAAAATGTTTCCCCTATTAAAAGATTACAAAGACTATTAGGTCTCACCCTGTTAAAGGAAGCATCATATCAAAGGATTTCAATATAGCATACTAGGACTACTATGTTAAGGGATTTTGACTGCAATCACCTGTTAAAATGTCTCAGCATTGATCCTTTGGATAGCACTTGATTGCTTGATAATAGATCACCTCTAAATTGATGTCTTATTGATCCTTCTTGATTAGATATCTCTTTGTTGTATGATGTCTTCTTTCCTCTATTCTACTCTAACTAATTTTTCAATGTTGTCTCACTTCATAACTCCTTAGCCACAATGAATACTCTATTTATGCATGTAAACTTCTCTCTTTGCTCCTTCAAAATTCATAGAAATTTTAGGGTTTGTCCTCCTTAAAAAGACTTTGGCGACTTAGGGTTAGGTATGAATCTACAACTGAGATTAATCTATTTTGCCACTTAATCCTTCCCATTTTTTGATTGGCTACATGTAATTACATTGGGAATCCAACTTAAAAATTTTCCTTATCCCCAAAATATCATAATTCATCCTTAAGTAAACTCAAAAATAATTTACATAGTTATTTGTGCCATTACAAACAATTATGTCAAAATTGCCTTACTGGGCACCTGAAGTCTCTAATGCTCAACATGCACTAATAATTTTTCTATGACTCAGCATTTGTATCACTTAACATCCACTATTTACTCAGCTCCTAAATCACTTAGCATACACTGTCTTCTTGACACTTGAGTGACTCGACACTCACTATGGACTTGGCATGCTCTAATATATATATGTTGTGCTTTGCATGTACTACTTGTTCGACATGAACTAAGTGAATAGCTTAAGTGTATTAACACTCACTTGTCAAACCAATATGAGATCAAAAATCTCCCCCTTTGACATGAGTGTTAAAAACACTTGAGCATGCATTAATATTCTTAATCTCATGAGCATAACTTATCTATAACTCAGCTTAAATAAAAAAACCTCAAAATTTCAATATTTTGCAATAACTTGGATACCTCAAAATTTGATAACTTCCCCTAAGTTGATATGTCTATTCTGTATCCAAATTTTTGTGCACCTACTAAGTAAATATGCCTCAACTAATACTCTTTGACTTCATGTTGTTTTTTGCTTACTTCTCCTTAGCTTGATCTATCTTTTTCTCTTTCTTTGTTACTCCCCCTTTCTCATACTCTCCTTATATCTCCCTTTTTCTTACCCTGCCCAATTATCTTATTCTCCCCAAAATTATTTCTCCCCCTTTTTGAAACTTATGTCAATGGGCTATACACTTATAGTGTGTTTTTCTAGAAAAGATTTATGGACATCTAATATTATCTTGAAAGTTGCATCCCAGTTCTCACATGCAACATCAAATGACTTGATTTGGATAGCTAGCTCAGTAGCAAGGTGGACTAGACCATATAGTGTAAAAATATTTGGGTCTTTCTTCATTAAGGTTTCTGCATAACCTGGTTCCTTGTGCAAAATTTCTATATGAGGGATGAAAGTGGTCTAGATGCTAATCAATTTAGCCCTGATACTGGCCTCATTTGTTGATAGTTGAAGCTAACTAACTCTAGGTTTGAAGCAATGTCCTAAAGTGCTTCTCACTCTAAGCTACATTCATAGGTAGTTTAGCAACTGATGAATTGATCTGACTTTCCAAGCTCAAGATCTGACTTCTGGTTTCTTGGGTGAAGAGTGTTGGATTGCACAATTTAATGTACAATGAGAATATGTTCTCAAGTACCTTCTTCACATCCTTAACCATTCTAATAACTTAGCTTTTGTAACTAGGTTTGTATCACTAACATTTTTCACTATATTTTTCAATCATTCCATTAGTGGCTTGGTCTCATCTAGAGTTGGTAGACTAAATGCATCTAAAAATATGTCTTTAATATCTTGTAATGCTTGTTTTTGCCTATGTTCCCTTCTAAGAATTTCTTGATGCTTCTTCCTTGCCAGGGCTTATTGGAGTATGCCCATCTATTCTATGGTCATTATATCATAGTCATACTTTGGAAAAATGATTTCTTTGTCAAGGCTCACATCTCCATATTATATGACTTCTTCTACCTTTGATGAACTCGGGCTCAACACTAAGATCTACAATGGTGTTGCATCTATGCTTGGCTTCGAAAGGGTTTGAGTGGGAGGAATTCTAGATGCTGGTAAGGTTATCAGGGCTTGGATGGCAATATTATCCTTCACCTTAGGTGTTAGCTCTGCTTTAGGCTTGTCCTATTCGTCCAAAATGACTTTTCTTGCACCTTGATCTTGTGCTAAAGTTGTAGATGACTCTATCTGACTTATTTCTTGTTGTTCTTCAGTAGTGGTTTGTAGATTCACTATATCACTCTCAACAGTATCAACATTGTTTGATCTAGCTTTAGGTTCTTTGACCAAAGGTTGTACATTAATGACTTGAGAGATGATAGAAGGTGGTTCTTTTGGATTCACATTTTCCCTTTCAATATTAGTCATTGTTTTCTATAGTTCATCCACACTGACTAATACAAGATTATCACAAAGTTTTGTCTATAGTGTGGACTAGTCTAGTATCTTCTTGAGATCTTCCTCGATAAGGAGATTGATGTTTTGAGTGGTGAAATCAAAAAAGTCCTTAATAGTTACTATTTCAGTATCCATACTTGTTATATGTTGAGGACCAACATTGGGAAATTGTGTGTCTTGCACACTCTATTCTTCTCGCTACTTCGGCTCAATTATTACCTTGTCATCTACTTGTATTTTTGTTCCTCCCTCAACTATGCTTCCTTCATCATATTCTTCATCATCCTTGACCTCTATGGGCTCTTTCTCTCCTTCCTTGACTATAGTTAACCAAACTGTGACTTTCCACATTTGTGTGAACTTCTTAACTACATCTTCAATATTATTTTGTAAAATGCTAAAGGCTCTTTATTTAGGTACAAAATTAGCTACATATTTCTTCATAGCATTAGCAATTTGACCCTTACTTAGTTCAAGCATTACTTGTGCTAGAGATGTTTCTCTAATTTGTTTCTCCAAGATCAAATAATAGTGCCACTTTTGCTAACCTCTGTCATATAAACTCGTTGGCATTGAGTTGGAAAGTTCTAGTGAGGTAGTCTTGAATTTTTTCTTTATGGCATATATGGCCTCCTCCACTTGATTCTTCTCCACTTTACCAAAATTTTCAAAGTCTATTTAAGAGAATCCTGATAGATCTACACTATTCTTAACATTTTCACATAAATTTTCTCACTCTAAAAGAGGATTATGACTCACCACCTTAAATTGGTTATCATCATCTAACTCTATTTTCTCCTCATCTAACTCTTCTTGTGCAACATATTTCCTTCTTTGTCTCTTCTTCTCTTGACCTCCTTGCTCTACTAGTTTGGTCTTTTCCTTAGCCTTTTGTGTAGTTGCACGTGTACTAGCCCTTGGAGTAGGTGCTTTGGGCTTGGTTTGATAGTATTCTTCACCCTTGTCATAGGTTGTGCCTTGGCCTTCCTCTTCTTTTTTTATGTAGGAGTAGGTGCTTCCTTGGCTTCTTCTTTCTCAACACCTTTAGCTACTTTAGTTTCCTCCTCTTCCTACCAATCCTCTCCCATACCTTGTGTTAGTGAAACAAAAGCTCGTGTTTGAGAATCTTCTTCCTCTTCTTCCTCTTCTTCCTCTTGCTCAGCACCCTCTCCAAATTTGGCTTTTAACTTCTTCACCAGCTTATCGTTCTTCTTGATAACAAAAGTTGTCTTCAATTCCATGGTAGTTTTGGACTTTGCCAACTCATAGTTCCCAAATGCCATGGCATTTTTATCTACCTCTTCTACAAGTAAAGTTGTTATAGCTATAGAGGCTTCATCCACATTTATTTCATATCCTAAGGGTCTCAACAATATCACCCTTCATGTAGCAGCTTGTACAAAAGTATAGTCGATCAACTAGGAAACAAATCTCATCATAGTTTTTCTCTACTAGTGATACTTGTATTCTAAGTCTCTTCTTCATTGACTGCTTAAAATCCTCAAAGTAGCTAGTTATCACAGACTCAAAGTTCTCTCCCAGTTGTTCAATGTATTCACCTATTTGCATTGCTACTGATCTATTGGTTTTCCATACAACAATTCCAAATGTTGGGAATGTGTTTTGTACATAAAAGAATATGCAATTAGTATAGAACCAAATTTACATTGTATACCCTTTGTCTTTCTGATTGCTCCTAGGTTCTCAACCAATTGTTGCAATTGTAGCTCTATTAGATCATATGTATGATCTTTCTTGACAATTTTATATCCCACGTCTATAGCTATATAGGGCACACTATTTAATCTACTAGATTGTTAAAACTTGTGTGATATAACCGTTACAACAAACTCTATCAATGGATCAATAATTTTATCAATTTTCATGCCTCTCTTGTTCCATATAGCTCCAATGTTTTTCTTAATCACCTCCTTTGAATCACTTCTCAATGTCTTAGGAAAATCTAGGGTTGGGTAGCTAGTAACCTTGCAGATTATCCTTTTAGTAATTTTGATAGGTCCAGTATCCAACCATAATGAACTATCATTAATTTGGCTAAGCACTATCCTAATCCATTAGGTCTTGAATACATTTGGAAAATCTACGGCTTGTGTCAACACTTTCCTCTAAACAATTTTGAATTCTTCTTTCAATATGCCATTATCATAAAGTTTTTTGTATGCTTCCCTAATCTCCATATCACCAATGCTACCAATTTTGTAGTTATAGCATTTTCTTAAATCGTGCACCATTAAAACATTTAGTGGTATCATAAATAATGCACCAAAAGGGTCTTGCTTGTAAGAAATATCAGGAATAGCTTTGAAAATTGGTTTCTCAACTTCATTACTCACTAATTAAGCATTGAAAACCTCCTTTCCCTCTACATTCTTTGAACTAGAAGACATTGTGCAAAACTAGGGTTTACGAAAATATAAACTACGTAGCTCGGCTCTTGATAAATACCTTATAAGATCTGATGAACTGGTGTAGAATTGCTTCCTAGATATTTTTCCACTGCATTGAATGGATTTACAGATTGTCTTATAATCTCCTTGCTCTTTCTCAAATTTTAAATGATGTGAAATGAGCTAAACTTGAGCAAATACCCTTTGAAACTTTGCAATTAATGTTGAGTTCTTACATAGTTGTAAGCTCAACATCAACCAATTTTAGGCCCACTCAACATCCATTAACATTTTCAATCACTCAGAAAACGTTAAAAGCTTGACATCAACTAGCCAATCTAATAGCTTGGCATCTTCTAGCATTTCACTGGGTACATACAAGAAATATTTCATGCTCAATAGTAACATGAAAAACTTATAGATTTTTCTTGGCTTCCTAATAACATCTTGCATCTTTATTTTTGCTATTTTAATAATTTTAGTACTAAATCCTTTGGAACTAATGAATGATATAACCTCTAATTATTAGTCCCACATACCTCTTGATTGCCTAGTTTCATGAGCTGTGATCACCTAACCCACTGGGTGAAGTGATCCCTTCTCCATTTAATGTACTGTAACCATCCTTTTTCTTCCATGTCTTGTTCATCTCATCTTTGATATTTTCAACATCTGCCTTGCCTTTTCCTTTATCAAACTCACAAATTGATGCCTTTGGCCTTGTTGGACAATACCTACTAATGTGACTAGCCTTCAAACAACTAAAGCATGTGGTTTGACTCAACCACCTCTTGTAGTCACCTCTGAATTATGTTCTAATACAATTCTCAAGGACATGTAGGTAGAAGCAAGAAGTTGGGTCTCAATTCTGTAGAAGTTCATGGATTGAGATCATGCTCTTTTAGAAATGGGTATGGATTTTTAAAAAATGGATATATGTTTTAAGTTCGGGGACCCGATCCAAAATTTAAAAAAATGGGCACTCACTTTTTAAAAATCAACTACCCTTTTTTTATTTTCAAAAAATGGGTACCCATTTTTTAAAACATAATTTTTAAATTTTTTTTTTACAAACAGGTACCCATTTCTAAAAAGTAAAAAATGGGTACCCATTTCTAAAAATTCAAAAAAAAAAAAATTTGGCATATTTTAAATGCCAATTTGACTTTTTCAAAATGGGTACCCATTTTTTGAATTTCAAATAATAGATGCCCATTTCTTACAACATGGGGCAGGATTGCTTTCTCCTACCTCAAATTTTGGTTCAACATAGGCTTGGTGAGACCAAACCTATGCCTTGAGGCCTCAAGATTTGGCTAAGACATTGTACTCACAAATTAATGCCTTACCATAATTTTTAGAGGGTGTTCCTAATCAATTTTTTTTATGAAACAACAACCCATTAGAGCTCTCACTATCTTAATTTTAGAAATATAAATTTTACAGTGCTATGATTTGATTTACTATTTTTGAATTATATTTTAATGAAATGTGGTACCTAAATGTAAAATACTAAAGTTTGCTAAAATTTAAATAACCTTTTAATTTTATAATTTTTCTTAAATTAATTTATATGTCATCAATCTATATACAATTCTTTTGAAGTTAAAAATAATAAATTTGAAAAAAGTGATACTTTGATCAAATTATGGTGTCTGTACATGAGAGGTTTTAAAATTTACGTTTATAGTCAATTAATAATTAATAATAATGAAATTATTCAATAAAAAATAAGGAAAAATATTATCATCAATCTTAGGTGTATTAGGTAGCTTCCTTTAAAAGTTTTTATGGAAATTCATTTATTTGTGTCAAATTATGGTGTCTGTACATGCGTGTGGTATGGTCTTGAAATAGGCATTTTGAAAAAGTGGGTTTTAAAGATCTGTACCAAAAAAAATCTATCATATGGGTACACAAATAAATTATATATTCAAAAAGTAGATTTTGAACACTAAAATTTTTATTTCTAATTTTTTTTTTAATATTCAATCCTTAAATGCCTCAAATTTTGACATGGATTGACAAGAAATTTCAAAAATAGGAAAAACACTTCCACTTTTTGCCCAAAAGTGAGACCCAACTTCCAAGCACTTACCCATGTCCATATTCTTGATAATAATAACAACTATATCTTGTATTATAATCCTAGTTATAAGAGTTTCCATTGTTCCTTACCTTTGTTTACTTGTTTGATGACCACATGGTTTTAGATTTGCATTCAAAAGCTATATGTTGATACTTTTAATAGTTATAACAATATCCTTCAAATCTTTGTGTGTGCATGGTCTTGGTTTTGCATTCATGTGCTTGATGACCTTGTTTATTGCACTTATAATAGTGAACCATGCTCTTATGATTGACATTCTAATTTGTAGTTCTGCTCCTGCACACATTAGTAGTATGTCCTTTCTTACCACAATTATGAGAAGTAGGTTTGGAATTCTTACTTTAGTTGTTCCTTTCTTTAGCACTTTTTGATGACTCTCTTTCTTTAGTGCTTGTGTATCCTAGTCTAGATGTATCATTATTCGATCTAGAGGATCTCAATAATTGCTCAAAGTATTTGATGGCTTCATTAGGCTTATTGAAACTTTCAAAAAACTCCTTTTCCCTTTTTAGGTCACTTTGTAATTGCTCATTCTGCAACTTCAATGTAGTTATCTCAATGTCCTTGACATTTAGTTCATAATTGGCATTCACATTTGACTTAGAGTATTAATTGCATGTTGGAGATCTTGGTTAGTTTTGTTGACTTCTCTTCTAGTCTATTGGCCAAAACTCTTTTGTCTTCTTCAATCATAGCTTTGTCTTCCACGGATTTCTTCTTCTGTTCAGTCACCTCACATAGTAGTATGGCTTGTGATTCTTTCTCTAACTTGAGATTCTTGAGTCCAACTTAAGATTTGTCCTTATCTCTAAAATATTATAATTCATTAGGTCAAAAAATGGTTTACATAGTTGTTTGTGCCATGACAAACAATTATGTCAAAATTTCCTTACTCGGCACCTGAAGCCTTTGATGCTCAACATACACTAATATTTTTGTTGCGACTCAATATCTATATCACTCGGCATCCACTATTTACTCAAATCTTGAATCACTCGGCATACACTGTCTATTTAGCACTTGAGTGACTGGGCACATGAGTGGCTTGGCACTCACTGTGGACTCGACATGCTCTAATATATACATGTTGTTCTTGGCATGTACTACTTGTTTGGCATGAACTAAGTGAATAAGTTAAGTGTGTTGACACTCACTTGTCAAAACCAATATGAGATCAACAAAACAATCCATTATGTCATCCATCCTCAACATAGGAAACCTATATTTCACTATGATCTTGTTAATAGCTCTGCAATTAGTAGATATTCTCCATTCTCTATTCTTCTTAGGTGATAATATGATAGGTACAACACATGAACTCAAACTTTATCTGATCAAAGCTTTCTCCAAAAACCCTTGCACTTTTCCATTAAGCTCTTTATTTTTAGTAGGTGTTAATCTATGTACTGCTTTATTTGGAAAAATAACTCCATGAAGTAGGTCCGTACAATGACTTATATTCCTGATTAGTGGTAAACAATCAGGTATATCTTCTGCAAGAATTTCCTTATACTCATCCATCAATTTTGCAATTTCTATTGGCACTCAGTTAGCACTATTTTATGATACTCAGTTGCTACTAGAATAACTCAGTCTCTTAGGAATTATAGAAAAATATATTTGATTCTTCTTCATTTCCTTTTCAAATAGATTTCTATTAATCATGCAAATTCTCACAGTAGTACACTTCACCTCATCTGGACTTTCAATCAAAGTTAACAATATTTCTTTCTTTACATTCACCCAAAGAGTAAATTGATTCAATCTTCTAGCATGTACAACATATCTATCATATTGCCAAGGTCTACCCAACAAAATATCACAACAATCCATAGGCATACTATCACACAGAAGTACATCAAAGTAATGTCCAAGCTTGAACTTCATGATGCATTATTCACTTACCAATATCTTATGCTCATCCTTGATCCATGAAACATGATATGGTTTAAGATTCTTCAGGCTCTACAACTACAACTTTGTAACGAATTCTTTTGATGCCAAATTTTTAGAACTTTCACTATTAATGATCACCTTGCAACATTTTCTAGCCATCTTACATATGGTCTTCAAAAGACTTCTCCTTAGGATAGGTTAATCATCACTACCCTTATTACATAAGGTTCTTTCTACCATTAGATTTATCTAGCCTCAGGTCCACTCAGTGAATCCTCATTGTTTTCTTGAACTGACAAGTTTTTGTTACATTGTCCACTTCCAAAGGATCTACATTCAAAATATCTATGCCTTTCTTTACCACATATGAAACAATTACCATGAAAACTACCTCTAGAATAAGAATTACCTCTTCCTCAATAAGAATCACCACCTTTCCTCTTGGTATTTCCTTTATCATCATTCTTCCATTTAGCTTATGCCTTATCATGCACAAAACTATCAGATTTGGCACCTTTTTCATAAGATCTACCTCTACCTCTCTAGATTCTACCATCTCTACCTCTTTTTCTTTGTTCATGCTTCCTTGTCAAGATCTCCTTAGCTTTTAGGGAATATTGATATGCTTCCTCCATACTTTCCAATTTCACCAAACTTATCTCATCTTGAATTTCAAATCTTAATCTTAATCCATTTGTGTACCTTTTAATCTTCTCAACATCATCATCCACATGTCTAGATCTAATATCTAATCTACAGAATGAACTTGATCTTTACCTTTTTCACCATCTTTGCTCAAGTTTTGATATTATCCTTTCCTCTCCTTTGTCTATCAGTTTGTAAATGCTCCCACCATACTGAGGCATATCCTTTCAACCTTTTAATTGCAAGCTTCACCATTCTATTATCAGGAGTGATTTCATACTCAAGAACTTCTCTATTTTAGAGATCCAATCCAACACAACATTGACATTCAATTTCCCATCATAAGGAAAAACTTCAATAATAGGCTTTGAATTTTTTCTAGACAAGACTCTCAACAATCTTGCCTCATCTTGATCTTCTTTAAGTTCTAGATTAGGGTTTGGTGATGTTGCTTCATCATTACTCACATCATCAAGATGTGCTCCTTTTCTTTGGGATGTCTCCACAAAATATAATATGGGTGCAATTTGTCTCAATGTATCTAACATGACATTGTTAGCATTTTGTCTACCTCAAACCATCTTTACAATTAGGTTCCTAGATGATCATAACCACACTCACTTAAGATTCTACATGATCTAGTCTCCACAAGGATGAACCTCAAGCTATGATACCACCTGATATAGGGAGAGATTGAGACAACTAGGGCCAAAGGCCCACCCAGCCATTCAAACCATCTACATAGAGTAAGCATAGTAGAAAACACAATACAAATACAAATAACTCAAGAGATAGAGGAACAAAATACTTTCATATATTCAACAAGGATTCAATTACATGTTTAGTTGTAAGGCCTTCTAGGTTATGACAATAAATAATCAAATTCAAACTATAATGATCAAACTTTGCATCTTGATTTTCTTCTACACTTCTTCTTCCCATATCAATCCCCTAAGGTTCTATAAAAGATCTCCTTAAATACATGCATGCCCACAAGTCAGCGTGTTGTAAATACCAACTAAATAAACTTTCATATTAAATGCTATAAGTTGGTTCACAATAGATATTAAATACAAAATACAATTTAACTAGCAAGGTCGGCCCAAACTGGAACTAAATACAAACAACTCAGTCAAAGAAGGACCCAAAACCAAATACTATCACTTGACATCCAAATGAACTAGGCAACCAGATGAACTTGGAAACCATAGGAGCTTGACAACCAAAGGAACTATAAATTCAACATTAGCCAAGATGCTTGACATCCACTGTATGTTCGGCGACAACTATAAAATCAACAAAAACTAAAAAGGATAGAAAAAATTTAGGATAGCAATGCAACCCAAGATGCTCTTGGATCACTTACTTGTATGATGAAACATCCTTTCCTGTAATTTTTTTTAATTCTATGATTGTTACCTTGTATTGCATTATTTATAAACTACCTAAAATTACTCCTAATTTGAATACAAAATTTAAAATCAAAATTATACCTACAATACACTCAAGAAAATGATCAAAACATTAATACCCTATTTCACTATAAATTCCTATGTGAAACCTAGGACTTTAAATGAGAAAAGAGAAGTTATAAATTTCACCTATTTAAGACAGTCAAAATGTTGTCTAGAAATTGTATGAGATTTTTTTTTAAACAATAGTGAATATTGCTTAAAGATACTCTCTTAAATTATATTTAATTTCGACTCAAAACAAATCAAATACAAAAATAAAAGAGAAATAAAATAAAATAAAGAAACCAAATCTAGATATTCTTCACTCATTCCTCTCACAACCCACACCTATAAATATTTATATCATAATCTCACCACTTTCTCCACTCATTGGATACTGCAACACTGCATCCAACTATCACATGGGATGGGAACTATCCCCCTCCCATACTTGAAAACTATACACCTTTCTCTTTCAAATTTTTTTAATGGTGCATTGACTTGGGAGCAAGAGATAGGTTTTAAAAAGAAAAAATGCTTCCAAATGTTGCCTTTATAACCATAATCCTCTTTCACTTAAATAAACCTTGCATAAAAGAACCCATGAGTATCTTTTGGGAGACAATATTGGCTTCCTTGGGCAGCATGGGAATCCTTGGAGACCTCCCAAGTCTTGGGTGGTAAGAAGGGTAGGGGTAGGGGTTAGTAGGTTAGTGTTAAAGGTTAGTTAGTTACTTAGTTTAGGTGTTAAATTAAGATAATTTATTTCCTTTTAAATGAAGATTAGTTTACTTTCTACATTAAGTAAGTTTTTATAGTGAAGTAGTATGATAGAGATTAGGTGTTTTGGAGTTAGTATATGTTTGGACATTAAGTATAGTTAATTAGTATTAGAAATTATTTAAGAGTTAGGTTAGTAGTTGATAGTAAGTTAGTTAGAGTTATTGTTGTTTAGTAATTATTGAGTGTAGTTTTTAGTAGTAATAAAGGAATATAGTTTTTTTTATTACTAGTGGAGTGGGTTAGTATTTAAATAATAAAGTTGGTTAATGTTATTATAGGTTGTGATGAAAGAAGTAATGATATTTAAAAGAGTTTTGTTATAGGATTATTTAGGTGTTAGATTATTTTCTTATGTTAGATTATTAGGTAAGTCATTTTATCAAGGAAGTTATATTATATAAATTAGTTAAATAATTTTATTGTATTATTTTTTCTAATATTTTATAATGGTTTCATTATGGGTTCTTTAACTTGAATGGTTAAGATCTTAGGAATCAAATGCAAATGAAAGTGTCTTGGGTCATTGACCTAATAATGAAATAGGAAGATGTAGTAGAGATAAAATTAATGTCAAAATTAATTAAAAAATGAACAATAAGTATTTAATCAATTGATTTAAAATATGAATACAAACAAGATCAAGTATTAAAGTTCTAGATCACTTAGAAGTGTAGAATTAGATCACCTAAGGAAATTATCCGATGTAACAAAATGAACTTATGGAGTCATGTCAAACCTAATGTGTCTCATGTAATTAGTTGAGCATATTAATTCAACCTAAAGGAACAATGGAATGCTAATGCTTCTTCAAATATGATGTCACACTTTAACTAGAGTTTTATCAAACTGAATTATGTAACCTAATTTAGGTTTACATGTAGCAATAGAACCTAAGGTCTTGTCATGTTGCAATAGGGTTGAGATGTTGACTCTACATCATTACGAATTAGAAGTTAAACTCACTTCTATCCCATTTATACTTTCCATAAAATTTTCAATTTAATGTGTGTTAAACATGATGTTATTTAACTTTAAAAACAAACAAGAAAAAATCAGGTATTTTTGCCCTGATATTTTGGGCATGATGTTTTGGTATCAGATCCTAGGTTTGTAACACTTGGTTGAACAATAGGTCCATCTCAAGTGTAGAAGTACAAATATTAATATACAAAGTAGGAATTTCTCATTGCAAAATTTCAATAAGCTAATTTACTCTTTCTAAACTATGACACTAACGATTAAACCTAGGTAAATCTTGGAATTTGTATTAATGAATGTAAATGGCAAACCATATTAGATAACCTAGTTTTAATGACTTGAAACAAATGGTTAAATTCAAGAACTTTTTATTTGTATTAGGGTAGATTATGATCTCATAAAGTATTTAAAATTTGATTGAACACTATCACCTTGGGGGAAACTAAGTTAAGAACCCTAAAACACCTTTCAATCATGTGACTAGAAATGAGTAAATAACCTAGTGATTAGAGAGAAAGTGTTTAGCATCATCTTTAGTAGAAGTCACATTATATCTAACCATGTCACTAATGGGAAAATTGTAGTTCATATCAAGTATAGAGGTGATCAAGTAGACTAGTATTGATTTAGAGATTACAACATAAGTAAAGGAAAACTACAATTTTTGTAATTTAATTTTGTACCTTTCGATTAAAATATTGATTAGATAAAATTAATTGTGAGCAAATAGGAAGTTAACTCTTGAAAAGTATACCATGTTATCAAGCTATTGGGATACCTCAGACCTATTATAGATTAAAATGTATTATTTTAGTAATATTTGGAAAGAAACCTATAACTTAAATTTTCAACTAACCGTTGGGAACCTCCAATGATATGATAATAATCTAAGAAGATAATTTAACAAGTGAGTTAGTTAGAAACACAAAAAGAATAGGAGTATCTCAATCTACTATGAGGAATAGAACCCTAATCAGGGAATAAATTTTTCCAAATATGATGGTAAGAATGCAAATTAATGGTTTGTATTAAATATAACATATAGTATTAAATTGGTAAGATAGAAAATACAAAATTCTAAGTTAGGGTTATGTACATCTATTTATGTTGGTGAGCTTATTGAATAACCATGAGTGATATTAAATTATAATTATCAAGTGTATACTCTTAGACCTTAGTTTTGAAAATTATTGGATCAATTATAACCCTATAATATATAAAAAGTAAAGACATGATGATATTATCAACCTAATATGAAATAAAGGTTCAAGCTTTAGATTTAGGTGATAAGGGGTTACAAGCCACAAGGAATGATAGGAAAAGTGATGATAAGCTATACCTTGGTATCGAGATAATTGTAAGAGTGGATAAGTAAACATTGACAACATCCTTTGTAATGATTTTTACCTACCTAGTTGCAAACCTACAACCTAAGGATTAATTCACAAGTAATTTATGACTAGGAGATGTGAAATACGAATTATAGATAAGAAGAACAACATTCAATGCTCTATTTGCTGATAATTATAATTTTTGTAGCCAATGAAGTAAAATAGGATAAAGATATATATGTATACATGATGATACCAACTTTGGTGAATTTAATATCATAACTTCAACCTACATATTGTGGTGAATTTGACCTAAGAAATATTGTGGATAGATGCATAGTATATAATTATAGTGAATTGAGGATAAGAGATTTGGTATTATAACAACAACTTAGAGTATAACTCTACCTATTAGTAATGTCCTCACATCTTTATGTTCTTTGAAAGGAGACCCATGTAAAAACAAGAGGATGGAAGGAAAATCATTTTGGTTATCCTTGCATTGGTACTATCGGGTGGGTTCTAGTCTAGATACACCACTTAGTATAGTAAACCATAATCATAGGGTGATACCAATAAATAGAGATATGTAGTTAGTATATGGGATCAATTTGAGTGATATGGCCTTTAGACAACCAATTTATTTCAATACAAGTTCTATGCAATGTATTTAGAAGACCTAAGATTCCTCCTTTCCCTTAGTGACCCTGGTACAACTACATTTGTAAATTTTGTAAGCAATTGGATTTATTTCCTTATTTGTCTGATTTTAGATTTTAGTATTTTAATATTATTTTCTTCTTGCCAAAAATGTGATGTGGGGCTACTCAGAAAATATTATTATTGATGATTCTATTTTGCCTCTAGGACACATCTTTATTCTTGATTAAAAGTTTACTATTGTGGCCACCCTTTATTTCTTTTGTCTCATACTTTCACATTGAATATTCCATCTTTGATTTTGAATTTAAATCTTGAGGCACCTTCTTGTGAATTTTGTTGGCAAAGTGACATGTGATAGGCCTACCAAAGGGATTCGTAACAATTAGGTGAAGGTATAGTATTAGGATATGGGGTTCTTAGTGAAGGTACTCATACCCCACCCTCCCCAAGAACTACTATAGTAGAAGTAGAGAATATCTGTTGACTATTATGAGTAATGGGTTGCACCCCAATATAAACTAGTTAAGGTTACAAGTTAACCTAATGGAATTTTATATATGCAAGGTGTATGTGTAGAAATGGACTATCTTAGTGTCCTATCAAGGAATCAATACATGGTGGAAACAATAAAGTAAAATTAGTTATCCTTTGACAAAGATCCAAGCTATATTTTAAGGAAACCCTATTTGAGGGAGTCTCGTACAAATTTTACCCCATTCAGTGAGTATAGGGAGATTTAGAACACCTTAGGGTATTATTATTGTTACGAGCTAATCTATAATTATATTCATACTAGTTTAGAATATTATTTATGTGTGACTTGCATGTTTTAAAAAGTGTTCAACCCTAGGAAACATACCTATGTAAGAGTTATGGGTTGAACTTCATTTTGGTAAGGAAATTAGATAAATATATTATCATCCTTGAGTGTATATGTGAATTAAAAATCATTTTTTTATATTAGAATAAAAATTACAATAAGTCTAGACAAGGTTTAGCAAGGGATGAATGTTTCAGTTTGGGTGATTTCTAGGAGGAAGTCAAAGGCAAGTGGGGGAGGATGTAAGACCCCTCCTCGTATGAACTTACTTAAATATAAATTTCTCCATTAAATAATTTATAGGAGGTTTGAATGGATATATGATCTTTACATGACAATGGCATGGGAGAATATTGATCTTCTTGGTGGAAACCATGTAGAGGATATTATGATAATTATGGCTATCTTACATATTTGGATTTGATATAGTATATTGTAATTAAAAAATTCTACAAGCATGTATTTTAAGACTTAAAAAAATGTCAATTTTGAGAAAGAAAAAATATTAAATCAAATCAAGAAAAAATCAAAAATTATTTGAGATTCTAGAGGAGAGAGTCCTCTTCCAAAATGTACAATTTTTATTTTGGTTAGAATAGATTTTCTTTTGAAAATGTGGTGGGACATGAAAACTATTGATTTCATTGAGTTAAAAATTGAATCATTATAAAAGATAAAATATACGTCTAAAGAAAAAAATTATTCTTAATTTTTCTAGCTATATATGTTATCTATAACATAGTCTAAGTTCAAATAGAAATAAGTTTATTTCCATATAGATTTGTGGTTGGAACTAAACCCCTAATTTTTAGCATTTTTCAACAACTAAAAAGCTGTCTATAAAAATTAGAAAAATTTATCAATTCTTATTCCAAATAATTATTTAAAATTATAATCGAAAACTTCATACATTTCTACACATTTCATTAGTTTACTTCATTTTCAAATTGTAAATAATAATACTAGTTTTATGCCATTGAAGGTAAATATTTATACTTTTGTTAGTCTTTTCCTTTATAAAAGGTGACACGGGTTTGTGTTTCTACCCGCCAATGATCATTAAAAATGCTTGGAAAATGAGTAATTTATTAGGAATTGATGTGACATGGGTTTAAAACATGGAAACTCTTGACAAGATTAAATGAAGGAACCTTGGAATACATAAATGTAGGTTATCTATTAAAGTGTTGAGAGTAGTGAATATTACTTTATACTAGATAAAATTGTATACTTTGGTTACCTTCGAAGTCACTAATTGGTGTTTATTTGAGGTGGCATGCCAAGTGTTCCTTTTAAGAGGATTGATGAATCTATTCCTAATTAATAATAGAAGAAACTTTGTGAGAGTTACAAGTTAGAGTTGGATATCATAAGTAGCTAGTAGAGTTGCACTCACCCATCCCAAAACTTTGACACCATTTTTGCACTTCTTGGAAAACTTACTTCATTTACTATCAACATTTGACAATAAGTTAATCTAATAGGAGGTACAATTATGATTCATCCTAGTCACATACATAAATTGTTTCTCTAAATTTTGTGAATTGAGATCTTGTTGTGGTACAATATAGAATAAGGCTACACCAACAATAGATCTAGAACTTAGATTTCATACACGCAAAATGCATACCAAATCCCCATGCTAATAGTTAAGGTTTTCTACAATTACTCCAAGAGAGTGCAACTAGCTTTAAGAGAAGAAAATACCAATGAACAATACCCATATTGCCCTTGTTCTAAAAATTACAATGAATTATGCCACTTCCTCCTATTACAATCTAAATTAAATCCTTCTATTTATTTCATCTAAATGACTTCAATGTAGCCCTCTCAAATCTTTCAAAAAAGCAAAAGTGAAACCTGTTGAAAGTTTCTTGTCGAGCAACCCTTGGGTGGTCTTTCACTGCTGTAGGCCACTAAATTAGAGAAACGATCATCCTCCTCTAATAATTTTTTTAAAGAAGCCCTCCTCTTTTCCTCTAAGATGGAAAGCCCATTTCAAGAAATGATTTCCAAAGATGATGAAATGAAAACTAACAATGTACTTCATGTAGTGCCTACCATGTTCACATCTTATTACATAGTTACTCTTTTGATCCGAGCTAGAACCTTGAGTGTTATTGTGTGATACATTCAATTACTAGAAGCACAACTTCAGAAAAAGAAAAAGTGAAACTTGTGTGTAAAGTTTCCTATCAAGCAACCCTTGGGTGGTCTTTCACTCCTATAGGCCACTGAATTAGAGAAACAATCATCCTCCTCTAACAAAAATTTTAGAGATGCCCTCCTCTTTTCCTCTAAGATGGAAAGCCCATCTCAAAAATGATTTCCAAAGATGATGAAATGAAAAGCCAACAATGTACTTCATGTAGTGCCTACCATGTTCACATCCTATTAGATATTTACTCTTTTGATTCGAGTTAGAACCTTGAGTCTTATTGTGTGACAGATTCAATTACTGAAATCACAACTTCAGAAAAAGAACAAGTGAAACTTGTGTGTAAAGTTTCCTATCGAGCAACCCTTGGGTGGTCTTTCACTCCTATCGGCCACTGAAATAGAGAAACAATCATCCTCCTCTGACAAATTTTTTAGAGATGCCCTCCACTTTTCCTCTAAGATGGAAAGCCCATCTAAAAAAATGATTTCCAAAGATGATGAAATGAAAGCCAACAATGTACTTCATGTAGTGCCTACCATGTTCACATCCTATTACGTATTTACCCTTTTGATTTGAGCTAGAACCTTGAGTTTTATTGTGTGATACATTCAATTACTAAAATCACAACTTTAGAAAAAGTACAAGTGAAACTTGTGTGTAAAGTTTCCTATCAAGCAACCCTTGGGTGGTCTTTCACTCCTATAGGCCACTGAAATAGAGAAACAATCATCCTCACTCTGACAAATTTTTTAGAGATTCCCTCCTCTTTTCCTCTAATATGGAAAGCCCATCTAAAAAAAATATTTCCAAAGATGATGAAATGAAAGCCAACAATGTACTTCATGTAGTGTCTACCATGTTCACATCCTATTACGTATTTACTCTTTTCATTTGAGCTAGAACCTTGAGTTTTATTGTGTGATACATTCAATTACTAGAATCACTATTTTAGAGTAGATATTCTTTTTTCCTAGGACCACTATCTAAATATAACTTAGACCAACCACCTTGTTTGGGTAGACTCATTATTGGTGCAACATTATGATTTTGCAATTTTGTACTTTTTGCAAGTTCTTTCAATAAATGACCTTTGAAAATTGAGATAACACCCTTGACTCACCCAAATGAAAATTTTGTGTTCTTTTATAAACTCCCTACCCTTTTATGGTTTAATTTTCAATATTTGACATATTTGATAAATCTAGATCTAGGCTTTGATTGGAATTGCATATCTGCAGTCTAACTCAAATAGAAAATTTTCAATGCACATGTTTTCCATTTATTCATATGGACATGAAGAGAAAGCTGAGAAAATAATTGAAAAATTTAATGACATTTCAATTTGAGTTATAGATAGTACTACCTTATTCTAGAAACATTTCTCTCCAATAAATGTTTTCCCTTGTAGAGCTTCTAAAGTTTCCAAACAAAGTCATACCATTTGATGTCTTGAAGAACCACAACTTGAAAAAATGAGTAACTAATAAATATGAATAGTGGGACATGGTGAAATTTTCTAAGGATTTTGAGCATTATACAATGGTTGAGTCAATAGGGGGCCTTGAGGTTAACATTAACTTGCTTGACAACCAGAACCATTTTCATGAAAACTAGAAGAATTGCAATAGCTTCCATGCTGCAAATTTTTTTACCAAACCATGTTCTTTTAATTTTATCAATTTTGACACTCCACTACTACATTTTTTAAGAATACAAGAAATAAATTTACCTACAGCTAGGAACTATAAAAGTGCACTTCTAACTAGTTGTTTAAATCTTTCTATAAGGTTCTCGGACATGAAAATGTTCTTACTAGTTAATGCTTTTGATTACATATATTTTTCTTATCCAAATTCATCGTATACTAACTTTAAAGATTGATCAATTTTTGTGAGTACTGAATATATGACGTTAATCTTAATTAGGAGGTGCAATACTAGGTACATCATTATCGAAAACTATTGTATAATCAGGATCACAACTTACTTCCTAATCATTGAATTATCTAGGATGTAGACAAGGAGGATCCTACCTAATATTAAAATTATCGCTAATACATTGAGAAGAAAAAAAATCAACACAAATTCAAGAATTAAGTCCATACAATAAACATTGTTCTCTAATGCGGGTTCAAACTACTAATCACGAGAATGAATATCCGTCATATGATTGGATGGAGCATTACTAATTGGTGAGTGAAATTGAAATGTTGATTAATGTCTTCCCTCTAACTAAACCATGGAAAAAAAATTTACTCTAATTTCAAAGAACACAATCAAAGGAACTTAGAACCACTCTACTTTCTATTGCTTTATCTTTTGAATCTTCTTCTGATAATTTGATATTCAATAGTATTAGCTACAACAATAGTTGTCTTGTATGTTGTTGCCAAGTGTGATTAATTATCTCTTTATTTGGCACTAGTAAGTATCAGTATGTTTTTTCACATTAATCTTTTTTTGGTTATAGTGGAATTGATCATTAAGTGTTTCATTTCACTGAGCATCCAAGTATTTCTAGTTTTGTTCAAGTAAATAATGTCGTTTGTAGCCTATACCAATAATAAGAAATCTCTTCAAATATCTCCTCTAGACAATGAAATTAGTGTTTCCTAAATGTTAGTTAATGGCAACTACCTTGATGCAAATTTTCCTTTATGTATATTCTTTCAGTGTTCACATGGTTTCCATTTAGGGCCAATATTCTACATTAATAAGTTCATACCTGCATGGTCCTTTGTCCTCTGACTCATTCTTTAATATGCCTAAGTTAAATATTAGTGACCCTCTAAAGTATTTTATCTTACCTCATGATGGTATGGAAGCCACATTTTTTATCACATTGTACTTGAGTGTTTGGTCTCTCTTAGAGCTTTCATTCAACTTTTAAACCTTCTTGTTATTAAGGGTTTTAAATTAGGACTTTTATTATCTTTGAATATTTCTATTTTTACCATTTTGGGGAGAGTTCTCCTTAATGTGCTGAAATGAAGTGATTGAGCCTCTATTTTGTTAATTTCCAAGATAATTTTTGACTCTTTGGATTCTATTATCTCATATCAATGCTAGTTATCCCTACATTTGTTAGAATATGCAAGTCAAATTATTAGAGCCTTTATAGTTTCTATATCAACCTTAATAGACAAAGATCATCTTGCATGGATAGTAAGTATATTCTTTGTTTTGTTCTATTTTTTCCCATGAGGTCTTTAATGAACACATTTGTCTTTCCCAAGTTTTCTCGGACAACTTCTTGGTTTTGTCTGAAAACCTCTAGTTTATCCTATTCTAACATCTATATGATTTTAAATGTTAAGCGGATTCTTTGCATTTGGGATAGATGAGATATAAAATTATTCTAGTGGAATTATAATATATATCAAAGCTCAACAATTCTTATTTTAATGTTCCATTTATTTATATATTAAATCTATAATAGTCATTGGATGATCATCATCCTATTGATCAAGATCAATTCTTTCTAGTATCACAGTGATACAAATTTTGGTTCTAATAAATGAAAAGGAATGAGAGTTAAATTTTGCATTTTTCTTCATCTTAGTATATGTTAAATTCTTTGCAATACATTTCAAAAAGGAACCAAGAAAAGATATTTGTGTAACGAAATTGAGGGTTGTCTATGTTATATGACCACAATCACCTTCTCCTTTTTTAGAAACAACAAAAGAAGGATTATCACCAAAAGCATCATATTCACTAGACAATGGTGATCAAAACATATTATTCACTGATATAGTAAGTCTATTTATTACATTTCATAGTGAATAGTATCAGTAGCTTCTTCTCTGGGGAAATGTTAGAGAATTTTGGTCTATGATCAATTAGCACATGAATATCAATTCTAATTGTTAGATTTGTAAGGGTTTTGATGTATCAATATTTCTTTTACTTTCTCTTTTATATAGGTAATTTCCTAATCATATCTTAACATCTTTGTTTGCTACATATTTTAATGGTGCATAATTCAAAAGAGGTCAATGAGCTGAGAGAAAAGCTTACAAAGGTAAGTGTTTTTTGGGTTTCATTTTACAAGCCCTCTATTGATTTCCACATTATAAACATTGATTCTTTTTGGAAAGGAATATATATCGCTTGGTTATCAATAGTTTAATCACCAATTCTTTCAATAGAATTCTCTTGTATTAAATCTGAAAATGAATTCACTTTTCTACTTTGAAAAATTGAAGATCTATATTATATGAATGCAAAAATATTAGTCATGTATACAAGAGTCAGAGAACATAATTTTATTTATGTTAATGCAATATTTGACACAACTGGTAATCTTCTTATGGAATATGTACATCCTTTTCCCTGTGAAGAATTAAGGAATTTCCTATAGAATGGCAAAGAAAGAATTATTGGAACATTATCTCTTTAAAGACTCCTCTATTTTATTATGATTTTTGGGGCCACCTTCAAACAATAATAAGCATAAAAGTTCATATATTGTTGATCCTATGCACTTTTTGTGTGGATTTTTTTTTCTTTAATTTTGTGGTTGAATCTTCTATAAAATTATTGCAAGCTAGATGCAAATCTATGTTAGATTGAATCTTCCCATCATCCATTTCTTCTTCTTTTTCTTCCAAAAGATCATCTTGAATCTTTAGACCCTTATGAGTTACATTCATACTATCTCCAACATTTTTGGTTAACTTCAAGTTCCCTTCCATCAATATCAAAATTCTCTATCTAAATGGACTTCTGATGGTTAAAACAAGAAGATATCAAACTTCATATTGGATTTCCTTCATATATTCTATTTTGTGAAGTAACTTGTGGAGTTATAGCCATTGAACCTTGTCTTTGAATACCAACTTGAGAATCATCAATAGAAATGTCTCCCTCTGAGAATAAAGGATTAAATTGAGCATTTTCTTCATAGAGGAAATTACCATTCAAGTATTTTGAGCACAAGCTTGGAGTAAATACATCATAAGAGCTTCCTTCATCAAATTCCTCAATAAGATTCCCTACTAAATTATTACTTCTTTTATCATGGTTATTATTCTCATAAAAGATCTTTGAAAATGGATTTTCTATTTGATGATAAGGCTCAAAAAGAGGATTTCTTTGACCTTTGAATGACCCATAGGATTTTAATTGTACTTCCATTGGATTAGAGGAAGTTGTCACCATATCTATATAGCTTTGATTTTCAATATGCTCAACAATATATATGTCTTTTTGAATTATTGATTCTTCTCCAAGACATCTTTCATGGAATGTGAAAGGTTGATATTCTTGTTGTGTGCATGATAAATAATGAATGCTAGATGATTTATCTTCTTCTCCTTGAAGCTAATTTTTAGCTTTTTCATCAATCAATCTTTTAATCACAAGTTCATTAATTTCATCAAATATAAAGGTCTTCATTTCCATAGGAAAAGTAGATATTTGTAGTAGTTCATTAGTGGTTTTATCTCCATCAATGGTGGTGGTTTTATCTCCATCAATTTTAGTGGTTTTAGATTGTTCCAAAAAAATATGAAGTATTGATGTTGTTAATAGATTCATCACTTTGAATGATCATGGAAGGATGGCTAGGAAGATCTTCTCCATATAGGAAGTTATCATCTAAAGCATTGAGACACCAAGTAGCAATAAAATTAGTATGAAATTCACCTTGATCCACATTTCCCTCATCTTGAACCATATGTTTTGTAGTTTCTTGAGATTTTGATATTTCTTTCTCTTTCTCATTAGGATTGAGATGAATAAGTACTTTCTTCTGGGTTTGTAATTTTTCACAATGATGCCTTGATACATTACTTGACCCTTCTTCTTCTATAGAGACCATCTCTCAACCATCTCCTTGATTAGACATAGAATCCTCATCTTCTTTCATGCGTGAAGATTTGGATGAGTCCTTTCTAACATTTGGATCAAAAGATCTTCTATTGTCAAGAAAATAATTCTTGCATGGGTTTTCCTTCTCAAGTTCTTGTAGTTTTTTAAGTAAATAAGGATGTACTTTGTCAAGATCCAAGTGTACATTATCATATAATTTTTAAAAAAAGTCAACCTAATTGAGATCAATGGAAGTATGATTTTGATGAGAAATAGGTTCAAGTGTTGGGACACTATTTTACCACCATTAACCATCCTCGAGTCACATGAATCATTTTTCTAATCAAAGTACTCCTTATAATTGCATGATGAACTTCTTTTTGAAAATGATTTGGCCCTGTGAGAGAAAAATTGATTATCTTTACCATCTTCTTCATCTATTTTTTGCAAATTCTGGAGCATAGATGGATGAATCTTTTATGGATCCAGTTTCTATCCACCATAGAAACTCTTCAAGAAGCTATCTTTCTTAGGATCAATTAAAATCTACTTATGTTGGGAGATGAGTGAATGAGAGACATTCCCATTATTCTTTGTCGCTGATTTAGATGAAAGGAATTTTTCAACAAGACCTTTATCTTTATATGTTGAACCTTTTTCAAATAAAGAATCATGATCATGAGAAAGAAACCCATATTCTTTTCCTTCATCTTCTTTAATCCTTAGAAAAATTTATAGCAAGTAGGGATGAACCATTCTAGGATCTAACCTCTTTCCACCATAGAAATTATTCAAGAATTCAACTTGTAGAGGCTCATCATGAATCTGTTTCTTGGGATATGGAAAGTATTCATCATCACTATCACTATCAGTATCACTTTCAACGTTTCCCTTATACCAAACCATGATTCTAAATTGCCACTTTTAGATAGAGTCATAGATAATTCAATCTTTAACATAGAGTCACCAACCTTCATTCTAGGGAAGGTACCTTTTATCAACCATGTTACTATTTATTGTTCACTTGGTCTTGGATGTGACCAAGATTTTGCCTATTTCTTCTTGGAATATCAACTATTCTTTTGATCACCAAAAAATTTTTACTAATAAGATATCCTCACAGGATTTCACCAAATTCTTCTTCTTCTTCTAGGACCTGGTTCACTTGATGATATTGTTGAGCACTTTGTCTACACCTCTAGGCTAGTGTGTTCAAATCTGAAATAATATCTTCTTGTGTGTCCTGGAAGCCAAGATTTGGTTGTAGAACTGGAAACGCATTCTCATGCAGCAATACCATCTTGCTTCATTACAAGTGACTAAATAATATTTCTTGTTTGAATCCCCAATAGAGTCACCAAAAATCTTTTGGTAAATAGATTTGTCATTGTAAAATCATCTTTAAGAGATGACCCAATATGCCCTGTGAACGGTGACAATTGTGCCAACAGTTGGAGAGATTGCAAATGATCACTTCCATATTACAACCTTCCTCTATGTTTGAGAGGGTGATGCGGGAGCACATCAACCCTAGAACATTATGGAAAATTTCATAGCATTGTAATTTTAAAGTTTTTTTTAGCATTTTGTGGGATCATGTATAATATATGGTTCAAAAGATGAAAAGTATGTTATAATATGTTTAAAGAATGTGAAATCTTGAAATAACATTCTAATTATGAAAGTGTGGGAATATTGGGTAGATAAGTGGTTTTCATAACTACCTTAGAAATATCCATAAAGAGAGATGTGTAATTGATTAGTGAAGAGAGGAGAATTGATAAAGGAGTTGAAGAGATATAGCTAAAAGGAGAGTGTGAATTAAGAGATAATTCACATGGATCTCTTGCAGTAGCCAGAGAGTGATAACCTTGTAGTCTAAAAATTAACATTTAATGGAAATATGTGTTTTGTTAATAATGTTTTAGTTTTGCTGAGTTTTCTCCTTATCAATTCTTGATTAGTTACATATGCATTCAGTTACTATTCCTAGATAGTTGGTTCCTAAATGGAAGAGCATGATAGTAATATGTTATGGGTTCTTAATTGGGATTGAATAAAATCAGCTAGTTTGCAAATATATTAGTCCCCTTTAACTATGTTAAAGACTATCAAGTTTTGCTAATGGGTTTTGATATAGGCGTTCAATTTATATTTTGTATGTGTCTCAGAAAAAGATCCCCAGTACGAGGGCCATAACTTTCCAACCAACTATTGGATTTTTGTGAGCTTTGGATATATTGTTTCAAAGCTAATTGTACCCATCTACACTAGAGTGATCAAGGATTTTTCATTTGGTTCAAATGTTATTCATGTCTAAGTGTGGATCTATCTAGAGATAGGGGAAAAAAGGAAATGTTTTGATAGAACCTAAACTTGACCATAATATGAAGGAAGTTGGTTTGGAATCCAACATGAAACATGACAAACATAGCATGGAGAAAACCAAAGGAATCATCATCTTCATTTCATGTTCTTGTATATGTTGAGATAGTTTATCATGTGTATTTAAGAGGAGTTAATGAGTACTCATTGGGAGAGTAAATAATTTTGAAGGTGTCTAATATGAAATATTTAGGGTCTATGTGTTGATATGGGGTGTCTTTGGTAATGTCTAGTAGCTATGAATGAGGAATGAGAGAACATTAGTGAGCCTATTACATCAAATTGGTATCAAAGCCAATAAAAGATTTGGGTAGATAGATATTGTGAGGAGAAAACTCAACCCATCTAGTGGAAAGAAGGAAACAAGTTCCTGAAGAGTTTGTGGTCATGCAAGTAAGTTCCATCCTAACCATTCTCTGGCAAAGATACATCTGGAGTAGGGTGTCAAAAGTAAACATTGAGCGAGAGTGAGAAGTGCATCACTAGACCGAGTCTACTATTGGGTAAGATGGATGGTTTGCATTGGATAGTTATGGGTTATGCAACACTATAAGAGATGGACTCAGTTTCAACATCAGAGTGTGCAACCAAAGCATGGGAAAAAGATTTGTTCCAACTTGATACTAACATTTCCATGGGACATGGAAATATTTTAAGTCTAGGAGTATGATTTGGGGGCACCTCGACCCTATAACATTATGGAAAATTTCATAACATTGTAATGTCTTAGTTTTTTTTAGCATTTTGTGAGATCATGTATAAGAGATGGTTAAATAGATGAAAAGTACATTATAATCTATTTAAAGAGTGGGAAAGCTTGAAATAGAATTCTAATTATGAAAGAGTGGGAATATTAGGTAGATAGGTGGTTTTCATAACTACCTTAGAAATCTCCATAAAGAGAGATGTGAAATCAATTAGCAAAGAGAAGAGAAATGATAAAGGAGTTGAAGAGATATACCTAAAAAGAGAGTGTGAATTAAGAGGAAATTCACATGGCTCTTTGGTAGCAGCTAGAGAGCCATAATTTTGTAGTCTACAAACTAGCTTGTAATGGAAATATGTATTTTTGTTAATAATGTTTCAATTTTGTTGGGTTTTCTCCTTATCAATTCTTGATTAGTTACATATGCATTCGGTTACTATTCCTAGATAGTTGGTTCCTAAATGGAAGAGCATGCAAGTTAAAATGTTATGGGTTCTTAATTTAGATTGAATGAAATCAACTAGTTTGCAAATATATCAGTTCACTTTAACTATGTTAGAGACTATCAATTTTTGTTTATGGATTTTGATATAGGTGTTCAGTTTGTATTTTGTATGTATCTTAGAAAAGGACCCTCAATACAAGGGCCATAACTTTCAAACCAACCATTGGATTTTGATGACCATTGGATATGTTGTTTCAAAGATAATTGCGCTCATCTTCAGTGGAGAGATTAAGGATTTTTCATCCGATTTAAAATTTATTCATGTCCAAGTACATGTCTATTGAGAGACAACAAAAAAGAAAAAACAATGTTTTGATAGAACCTAAACCCGAATATAATATGAAGGAAGCTTGGTTTGGAATCCAACATGAAACAAGACAAGCATAGCATAGAGTAAACCAAAGGAATTATCATCTTAATTTCATGTTATTGTATATGCTGAGATAGTTTATTAGGTGTATTTAAGAGGAGTTGATGAGTACTCATTGGGAGAGTAAGTAGTTTTGAAGGTGCTTGATATGAAAGGTTTAGGGTCTATGTGTTTATATGGGGTTTGTCCGGTTACGTTTAGTAGCCATGAATGAGGAATGAGAGAGCATTATTGAGCCTATTACATCAGAGGGACAACTCCCTTGTATGATGGGTGTATTTTATTTTTTAATAAAATGTATTCAAACTTAAAGGTTAAAGAGAAAGCTACTAACTATGCTTAAAGGCTAGCATTAGCTCAGTGATGATTTAATCATTCACTAACATCTACACCATACCATGAAAACATTAATTACAACTAGAATCAATGCCCAAATAGTTCAAACTTTGAAGAAAAGAGAATAAAAAATGCACATTTCTATATTTACTTGCATTGAGAACATAAGAAGAAACTAATTACAAAGACAACCTTTGTACATACTTTCCAAAAAATTGTCTTATCATAAAAAACATAAGTGTTTCCTTCTTCCAAATTCCACAGAGTCCTTTATTACAATGAGATTCAGAAATTTATAATCTATTCTAGCATAACCAATTTTTTGGGTTCATAACCACTCAAAAAGTTTGGAATACCCTGAAGATAGTTCGTAACCACCTCAAACTCCACCTTTCTAACTGTAACTCTCAAGCTCTAACTTTCTAACCAGAACTCTCAAACACTAACTTTCTAATTGTAACTCTCAAAAAGTTAAGGTTGATAGAAAGAGAGTAAATGTTAGCATGTAGAGAGAGATGGTTTGAGTACAAGAAGACAAAAAATTTTAGCATGAGGAGAGAGAAGGTTTTAATGTTAGGAGAGAGAAGGTTTTAGTATAGGGAGAGAGAAAATTTTAGTACAGGGAGAGAGAAAATTTTAGTACAGGGAGAGAGAAGGTTTTAGTATGGGGAGAGAGAAAGTTTTAGTACGGGGAGAGAGAAAAGCACGTAGAGAGAGGTAGTTTTGATTTGTTTGGAGTTAACCCCTTTCTCTCTCTCTAGAATTAATTTAACTAATTCTCATAGTAAAATATCTAGGTAACACTTTACTTATGATAAACTTATCTAAAGCTATTTCAAAATGTATGAAACATAGTTATAGATAGTAGTGAGTTCATAATGATAACTTAATATTATAAATCTAGGTATTACTATTGTATGGTAATTTTAATTATATTTTAAAAATAATATTCAAATTCTTTAAATTAGAAACATTTAAAAAACTAAAAAAATTAAATAACACTCCTCAATTCTATTAATATATAATATATCTTAATGTTCTATATCATATACATTATTATATTATAAAGTATTTATATATAACACATAAACTATAATTATTTTTAAAAATATCAATTTAAAAATAAATTATATAATTAAAAATAAATATTAATCATTAATTTCAATCCTATATGTGCTTTTCTTCGTGCGCTTGTTATTACTTTTAATAATGGCTTGTAATAGATAGTTATGATGGAATTAGATTTTTATTTGGTTTGGTTAAATGTTTTCACATTTATGTACAATGAATACATACAAATAGATAAATGAATGATCCATATAAAGACATGATAAATTAGGATAATATGAAAGAAATGTGCTTTAAATTAGGATAAAAATAGTTGAAGAAAATAATTGTGGTAACAATGGAGTAAGGCTTAAAATACTCATTAATCTACATATAAGTCTAAAATTCATTCAACGAATTAGAACGTAGAAAATTCATTTAATTTAAAAAAAAAAAAAACAAATCTGTATAAAAACATCAAGTTAAATAAATTCTGATTGGTACATTAGAACTCATTTAAGAACTCATTTTATAATAATTAATCAAATGATTTTTTCTTATTTTATACTTTGTGGAAACAACACAAGGTTTTGAAATAAGAACAAGTGCCACGTAGTGGCATGTACTTGCTGTTAGAATGTATTGTAATAGAAATAATATTCAATATTATAATAATGAATATGTATAGGAAATTGAAGTTTAAAAAGATTAGATATATAGTACAATTTTTAATTTTTAATTATGTACTATAGAATATTTTAGTATTGTAATATGTATTATAAAACTAGCTTGTATATATTATATATATATAAAATAAGCTGAGAGATATCTTTTGCCTATTTTCACAATCCCATAATTTTAATCATCCTATATTTATGTGAGTCTAAGAAGTGTGAGGAAATGATTCAAGACTCTTATCTGCCTCATTTTTACTTCCATTTCCTCTCTATAATTTTCACGATTTTAATTATAATTATATTCAGTCGATTTCTATTTTGTTTTTCTAACATGTAAATGAACATCAAATTTTTTTCAAAATGGAAAATGTTTACATTGAAGATTGCTGCCACTGTAGAAACCTCTCTACTTAAAAAAAATAGAAATTAACTTTATATGTTGAACATTATTTTTACCATGCATTGTGCATTTTGTATAGTAAAATATTAAAGAAAATGTAATATATAACTTGATAATTATTATTTTTCATCAATAATTAAAAAAAATTAAAAAATTAATGGTAATATTTTATATTTTAAATGATGATTCAAATTTTAAATTAGGGGTGCTTGTATTTCAATTTTACTATTATATTTTTTTAAAATATGAATATAAAATTAATTTTTTTTTAAAAAAAACTATGAAATAAATATTTAAAAAAATTTACATTGTGTTTTCAAGAAGATTTATATACATTAGAACAATAACTTACTTCATAGTATATTTTCATCTATTAGTTTCTTAATAGTAGTTTTTGTGAATGTAATAATTGTGTATATATCTAGATTTATTTGTGAAATTCATGTCAATATGGTGGGAGCTCTAGAAAAGGGGTCTTATAAGAGAAAATGAATTCAACCAATTAGAATGGAGATAAATATTTTTTCATAATATATTATATTGATTAAAAATATGAAAACTTTATAAAAATTGAAACCAGTTAAAAATGCTTGCATATAATTGGTTGATACATTGAAAACTAATTCACTAATGAGACATAGTGAATGCAATAGTACATTGCCTACGCAAATACAATAACAAGTTATATTTTTATTTTATTTTTTTCCATATTCTTTCTCATTTCTTTTAGAGAGGCTTATCAAAATGATTTTTTTTCATGTAACTTAATTTTGACATTAAATTGCAACAATTGTGATTTCAATTCAACAAGCAATAAATAGTCTTACTTGGTAACTCTTTTTAATGTTTTAATTTATTATTTGTAATTAAATTCATATACAATATTTTTAGTTTTAAGTGGATTATATTATTTTATTAATATTTAATTAATTTAATATAAAAATTATTTAATTGGTTTATTCCTTTTAATTTCATTTTAGTTTTTAAATTTATTTTCTAACTAATATAATATAATTTTTAAATTAGTTCGATTTTGAATATTAATAATTAATAATTAATTTAAAAAAAATATTTTTTAACGTGGAAATGAACAAAAGACTCAAATCATAAATAGCAAGCTAACTTGTTTTTCTCATATTCTTTTTCTCTCTCTTTTCATTCAATGTTCCATATAGACTCCTAATTTTGTGATTCAATAGCAACAAAATTGGACAATTCTTTACAATAATCAAATTTTAGGCAACTCGAAAGAAAAAATGGGTTTATATATTTATGTGGACCAATTGTAATTTTGTTCAAATGAGTTTATATCTTCTATATTTCATGAAGAATATCACTTTCTTGAAATCAAAATTCCTAAAGTTCAACTGCTAGTTACATAAGTTTAAGAAAAAATTAACATGATTTTTGTTTTAAGCCCAATTAACGTTTTTAACCTATCACATTAATCATAAAAACTTTACATTGATACTAATTTGTATATGACGAAAATTAATGAAAACCAACATTAAATGTATTAGTTTATAAATGTATACAAACTTTCATTCAATATAGTGTATTGATTATAACTTGAACTGGCATTTTGTTGAGGAGAGATGCGCGTGGCACATATCTGTATGAGGGAGTTGTATTTAATTTTATTGCTTGTCAATATATTTCTGCAAATCTTTACACGATACCACTGTGCGTGTCAATATTAATGCCCACTTATTATGCTATAAATAATCTCAATGTCTAACAAGTACTATAATTATTTAATATTTTTCTCTTCATGTGCAATACGTTATTCTAAGTATTTTATGTATTTCAAATTAAAGCATAGATGAACTTTAATTAAAATCGTATCTAAAATTATAATTTTATTCTTAATTAAACATATATTTATTTTTCTTTTAATGTGAGCTATAATTCTAATCTTATTTAATTGTAGTTGAATGCTAATTTTTATTTAATCTAATTATTTATTTTAATTATGTCTAATTATTATTTCTTTATTGTCCATAGAATCTACTATTATAGTCAAATTGATTAAGTAGTTATAAGCATTTTTATAAACCAATTAGAATCAAGTATTTTTTATTTTTCTTCACGCTCCATTGAGTAATAAAAAAGTAATTTTAAAATCTATTAAATTTCATTACATTCATACAAATATAATGTTTATTTTTTACTTTATTAATTATGCATAAATATAGATATTAACTAAAATTATCTTTTTATATTTATATTTTATTTAAAAATAAAAATAGTAATGATTAAGTATTTTTTCTTATAAAAACTATTATTTTGTTTTATTTCTACACTGTGCTTTTATAATCAAATTTTTTAAGTATTAAATATTATAACTATAATTAATTATTGTATCACTTATTTCTAAATTAACTCAAAGTCAATTAAAACTTTATCGTGATTAATTATTATTGATATTTTGTTACCTATTAATTCTAAATCAAAAAATCATAATACTTAAATTATTCGAAATCCATTGAAATATATATTTATAATAAATTTTTATCGTCAAAATTTGAATAATTTTAAATATAGTAAATTTATTCATTGTAAATAATTTTTACTTTCATTTCTTATAATTTTTATTTAATTGAAAATAAAAAAATGTTTTTGATATTGAAAAGTAGCTGAAAGTGTACATTCTCATCCTATCCCCTTTCTTAGTATCAAAAAACCATCGTATGTTGGGTAAAAAATTGGAAATTAAAAATATACACACTCATTATAATGTTCATAACTATAAACTAAGTGAGTCCAACTATGTAAAATATCAAAAGCCTATTCAAGAAGAGCACCAAAAAATACACAATAAAACTATAAACAAGAGAGTTCACTTTGTGTTTTTTCTCCTTATCTAGTTTCTCTAGTAGCACATGGAGCCAATCAACTACCAAGAACTGCTATAGGGAGGCTATGGTGTCAGCACCAAGAGAGACAAAAAGTACATCCTTCTAAGCATGCATGGGTTGAAGAGTGGTGGCAGGTGAGTGCATCACCTTGATTGCAAACTTGGTCACCTCATCAAACCTCTTATTGAAATTATCATGTCATTTCATGAGATTATTCATAGTCTCCTCTAGTGCACCCCTATCCTTACAACACCCTCGAATACCAACTCCTACTGAAACCTTCAAAGTACTCCCATCTTCTTTAATCTTGTTTTTTCCTTCGTCACTTTGACAAGTAGGGGATGTAATAGAATATATGTCTCCATGGGCTACCCTCATATTGGTCGCTTGAATAGTGTGGGTTTCAACTTTGAGAGTGTTAGTAGCATGGGATGACATAGGGATTAGTACGATATCCATGGGGCTACAGTAACCCCCTATCTGAGCACCTTCACTCACAGCGTCATCCTCAATATATTCTACATGGTTTTCCTTCGTTTTGTGCCTTTTGTTGTATTTTTTACTTTTTCCACTACTTGAAGAATCTAAACTCATTCTACACTCTTGCTTCTCCTTAGGGTTGACCTACTCCAAATTCTTTCTAGGCCTTAGGGATCTTCAGCTACCAACTTTAGCCTCTTCATTTGAGTTGATAAAAATGACATATTTCTTTATTTTAACTTATTGGAGAAAGTAGGAGTGGGAGGATTAGGACATTTGGTATCAACAACTGAGTCAGCCTAGTAGAAATGGACAATGACAAGTTGGGTTGGAGGACCTCAACATTAATGTGTATGTGATTGCATAGAGCCCTATGGAAATTGTAAATGCAAAACACAAAATCTTGATGAACCATTATATAGAACATCCTTGAACTTTTTTTTTATTCGTAACTTATACAATATTGTCGTCCATAGAGTGTAGTAGAAGGTAGGGAAAGGAAATAGGCTCATTATTCATAAAGTAATTTAAGATGGGCAAATGGTAGTAGTAAAAAGTTTGAAAATAGACTTTTGGTGTAATATAACACATGATAGCATAGCATATGTTACCCCATGGTAGAAGAAAAGCTTTATGTTCAAACATGCCACATGTTCAAAATGACTCTTCATCTGAGCCATAAATTTATTCGGAATAGCTTCATCTAAAACACTATTATTTTCCCACTATTTTTTGCCTTCAAGAAATAGCTCACTCGCTCTAGTAATGACATCTTCATTAATCTGAAATGAAATCACATTAGTAGTAACACACTTATCGATCCAGGTATTAGCAAATTACATGAACATATTTTTATCATAAACCTTAATGCATTTCTTGAACAACACCAAACCACATTTCCACACATAATTTTAGACTACTTCTTATTTTTTATTCTAGTCCTTGATCTTGTTTAGCTAAATATGAACAAGATTCCTAGCCATAACATCTCTTTCCCCTAAATCCACAATTACCCTACCTTTGACAACTAGAATAAACTCAGAGACTAAAAGAGAATGTCTTTCCATTGTTCGTAAAGAAAATAAGTCCCTAAAAGACGAAGGGCAATGAAAATAAAGAACATATTATAAGTTGTATTCACATGGATGAAGAACACAATCAATAAGGAATAATAGATCTACTTTGTATGCCACCATAAAAGGATATTATACCAACTTGCATCATAATCTTGCAATTCATTATAATTAATTAAGCCTGTACTTCCTCCTTGGCCATGATCACTTTGTACTCATCCTTGAAAATTGAGAATCTTTTTCACATAATATAAACATAGTAAAAAGTATAACATATGGCAATCATTACTAGCTATTTTCATTCAAAAAGAAGTTGTCCCAAGAAGGCCTCTACTACACTGCCACATCTAATTAATGTGTACTGATCCCATCATATAAAATTATTTCATTCCTTATAATAATTTGAATACACAGTGACAAGTCTTTTATATTTGTTACAATTTGCAAGTCCAATATTTCATGGTCATATGTAAGTAGAGCATCTACCACCTAGTTCCCTTCTTGATATGTATGGTGAATTTTCTAGCTACATAATCTTCTAAGTAGAGTCCTAATGTCACTAATAATAGAAGCCACCCACTAGTTAAATTTTGTATGAACCCCTGCCACCTTAATAATGAGCTATGAGTCACCCTACACCACTAGTTGAAAGAAACCCATGGAGATAACATTTTTAATCCCCCAAAAAAGGCCTTTAGCTTTAGGAACATTCTTATAGTTCATTGCACATCTCCCCATGTAAGACATCACAAGATTATTGTGGTCATCCCTTATAACTCTTGTAGTAGAAGAAACACCACCCCAGTCTAACCCATCAAAATTAAGTTTGAACTACAATGGAGTAGAGGGTTTCCATTTAGCACTCCTAGCAATTGTATTCAAATTATAAAATATGGAGACTAAGGACAGGAGTTTCCAATTACTATCAACCATATGATTATCTCTCAAGTGGGTTGGGAGGGACTTTCCAAATCCAAATAGGACAACAATTATTTATGAGGTTTGCCATAATGTGTAGAGGGACAACAATAGGAGAGCCTTCAAGTCCTTAAAGACATGATTGTTCCTTTCTTTTCAAAGGTGATAGTAGGCATATGGAGGTACAACTTCCCATAGGGTCTTGAGGTGGGGGTGGCCAAATGGGAAAATTAAATTAGCTATAGATTGTTGGAGGTCATTATTAAAGACCTGGGAGAGATTGAGATTCTATATAATTCACTCCTAGGAAGATTTGGTATAAGGATATTAAATAATTAGGTGAAAGATGAATTCCTCTGATTTATTACACAAAATTTAGTAATTGACAAGTTGAAAGCCTCTTCCTTTGAGGTTGTCAATAGTAAGTATACTGCCATGAAATATAGACCACCTAAAGAAGTTGATCTTTAGAAGGGTGCAATAGTTGGACAAATAGTTCTCCAAACATCTACATTGACCTCATCACTAATATTTGTGTGATAGGCCAATTTTAACATTGAATTCACTAGAGGAATTCAAACTCCAAAAAAAATTGTCCTCTTTGGGGAAGGCAAGGACATGATTTCCCCAATTATAGCCTATGATTCCTCCACCAAACTAGTTATATTTTGATTCTAGACATTAATGGTTAGTTTACAAAAAATACCATTATTATCCACATAATTACATAGCCTCAAACCATCTAGAGTGGTAGAAAAAATTTTAGTTGTGTTGAAAAAATTTATACTAAGAGGGTAATCACCCAACAAATTGTCTTCATAGAATATGATATTATTTCCATATCCAACTATCCACCTCACCATCTTTGTTAGAATCTTTTCATGCCCTGCCACACTAGACCAAATTCTAGAACCAACACGAAAGTTATTATTGTATATTTCCTAGGAGGAGTCTTCCTTCAAATATTTGGCTCTCATGATTTTACGCCGACCATTAGTGTTTTGGATTAGCCTCCAACCCACCTTAGCCATATGGCTTTTGTTGAAGTCTCTAATCCTCTTTAAGTTTAATCTTCCCCTTGATTTGGGTTCAAGTATATTGTTTCCCAACTAACTAGGCTCATTTTGGACTTCTCCTTAGTACCTAACCATAAGAATTTACACTATATTTTTAAAATTATGTTCTTGAATCTTCTAGATATTTTAAAATAAAGTAGGAAATAGATAGGAATGCCTTGGAGAGAAGTAGGAAGGAGTTGTAACCGACCCACATCACTTAAGACTTTTCCTTTTCATGCTACTAGTTTTCTCTACATGTGCTCCACCATAGAATTCCAAAACTAGAGGTCAGGGCAAACCTCAAAAGCATTTAATATACATTTTCTTCAATATTTTCATTATTATTTAAAAGAAAATTTAATTTTAAAAATTATTGTCGAGTCTATGAAGTCTTAAATGTGTAGAATTTTTATTTTTTATATTAATTAAATATTTATTTTTATTTAAACCTATGATATTAATGTAAGTTTAAAATTTTTAAAATAAATATAAAATATAAAATTAGTATTAAGAGATTTATAATAATACTTAATATTTTTTCTATTACACAAAATATTATATAATTGTATAATCTAAAGGCATACTCTATTAATTTTGTATCTTAAAAATTTATGTGAAAACTTATATACAACTCTCTAAATACAAAGTAGATTGCTTGAATCAAATTAAACACATAGGAAAAATATAATCTAGATACAAAATATATTAATTATTGTAAATCAATGATTTAATCAAGTAATTATTTTACATTTAATATGTATTTTAAATTTTACTAAACATTGAACCTAACTTCACCTTTCTTTTTCTTCTATGAATTGCTTCTACAATTATGATAAATATTAGTGGTTTGTGAGGGTGTAGATCCACACATAGACAAGAAGCTTCAAGAAGAGAGTGAAGAAAAAGTAAATCAATGAAATAAAGATGAAGGAAATCATTTGGAAGGTAATAAATCATTATATTGTGATTCATATTTTTCTTTGACATATAAGTTCTACATTATATTTAATATACAAGACTTCCATTATATCAACTTTATGATACTTGGGAGGTATATGGTTGGTTAGTCTTAATACAAAAAAATTATTGTTTATGGGTTCTTCCACTAGCAAAGTTTCAATATTCGAACCTTTCAAGGATCCAATTGAAGGTAAAATGAACAAAAAAGTAGAAATTGACTATATTGTAAAGTTATTTGGAAAGGATGATTGTAAAGATATAAATGTTGTATTTGAAACTACTACTTTTAAGTTATATAATTCAAAACTTTTAACTGTTTAATTAATATAATATTTTTTTATTCTCTTTATGAAATGGTATCTTCAATGAAACAATATATAAATGTATATTTTCATTAATAGTTTAGAGGCATTTGAATTATTAATAGTTATTATGATTAAATATGTTTTCATCATAACTATTTTAGAATTGGTTGGAATGACTTTTACACATGTCATGCCCATTTAGAAGCATGATTTCTTAAGTTTCTAGATCAAGCATATTTAGTTATAAAGAAATGAATTTTTGAAAATAATTCTTCAAAGATTTAAACTAAGAACTAATGCCAATTTAGGTCTTTTTTTTAGGATTGTCCCACTAATATGTATTAACTCAATTAAAAATTAAATTGTAGAGCTATTAATGATACAATGTTTTACTGTTGTAATCCTATGCCCGATATTAGAGATGGTGACATTCAATTTTGTTACACATTATTACATGTAATGACATCACATCTTTATTCTTAGTACTTGGCCATTGAGGACTCTAATTCAGGATGTCATATAAAAGATTTTTCTCAAAACCTAGAATTAAGTGTAAAAATATTTAATGAATATTGGAATGTAGAAGACATAAATGTAGATAATGGAAATAGAATATAGGAATTCATCAATTTTGTACATATTGTGAAAATATGCCTAATATTATGTGTGTAGTAATAGGGTGAACCCACAATAATGGGTTACACCTTTTTGCCTAAACTAACACTAAACTATGAATTTTCAAGGAAATTTTTACTTTTGGATGCAAATTGACATTTAATGGTTTGGAATTTGAAAATGAAGTAAATTAGAGCTTTTTAGGATTTCCTGTGTAGACTCTATCTATCTATCTATCTATCTATCTATCTATCTATATATAATTAATTGATTTGATTGAATTATTTTTCCTCCCATAAAAATTTGTATGTTATAATTATATGTATATATGTATGTATGTATGTATGTATTCACACACACACACACACACATATAATTTATTTGATTGAATTATATTTTCTCCCATAAAAATTTGTATGTTATAAAAATCTCGATTTCTAAAGAGTGACACCATTTTTTACTCACATAATTTTTTCTCTACAATCCTTAGTATTTCATATTTTATCAATGTTTAATGTTGGCCTAACTCTAATTTGGACAAACATGGTTTGTAATGAACAAAAATTCTTATGTATTTGTTTGATTTAAAATTTTCTTTTTTAATTGAAAGCGGATGAGAATATAGATATTGTAGTTATTTTTTCAAAAAAATACTCTCTTGGATATTATTTTTCTATGAACATCTCATTTAGAGGTTTATTATTGTTGATTTCAAAAGAACACTACAAATGTAATAACACTATCATATTTTTTGGTATGCATATTCAAAAGAAAACTCTCTCTCTCTCTCTCTCTCTCTCTCTCTCTCTCTCTCTCTCTCTCTCTCTCTCTCTCTCTCTCTCTCTCTCTCTCTCTCTCACACACACACACGCACGCACGCACGCACGCACGCACGCACGCACGCACGCACACACACACACACACACACACACACACACACACACACACACACACACACACACACACACACACACACACACACACACACACACACACACACATACACACACACACACAGCATAAGTCATGAAATAATTGCTATAGTAAAAAAATATAATTGGATATATATATATATAATTTCTCTCATATAAATCATATCTCATACTTATATATTCTCTTCAGCAAATTTGGATTTATATTTCATGTGTTAGCAATTGGGTATTTGTAGATGGAAAAAATTATGGAGCACCGATGAGACCCCTCAATGTTAGGGCTAGCTTTAGTCTGGGTAAATTTTTGGTAGATATCAATTGCCAGCGTATTCCTATAGATGATCGAGGATTCACTTTCCATGGGCTGCAAGATGGGGGTTCTTATTTTGTGCTAGGTATATATCTCTACCACATTTAATGTTCGTTCGTCTTTTATAATGTAGTGGGTGAGTTTATCTTTTACAACCACTAAACCAACAACATATTTCTACATTAAAATTGTTAAAGATTAAAAAAAATTGATTATTTGTAAACTCTATTCTTTACTTATGTTTAAGACTAGTTCTAGATGATTGATTGAAAGTAACATACCATTTTTTTGATATGCAGATGACATGAAATCAGCAACACAATCATTTAGATTTCCTCAACTATAGGTCTTTTGAAGCCTTCTCAGATATGAGACAATCTCAGGACCATTTTGAGTCTTTCTCAACCATCAAAAAATATTAGGCTTCTTCAATAACACATCTATTAATGATGGGATTCTCAATTAGAGATTTTGATGTAACTTTTCAACTATTTTAAAATAGTTATTATTCTTTTACCAATTTTTGCCAATCTTTTATGGTACTCAAGACAAATTGTTGACCTGACTTAACCAAAACACTCCACTACTTTGAGGGCTCAACTATCATCTATATACATACATAAATGGAAGCCAAATAAAATAAATTAAATAGAACTAAAAGATATACAATTTTTTTGAATTTTGGTTACCAATGTGGAATGGGTTTGGTTGATCTCACAAGTGATCGTGATAATCGATCACATCCACTATTATGGTTTTTTAAAAGTTATCTTCACTTGCAGAATACTTAAAATTGAAAGCACACAAAGGTTGTGTTCATGAGAATAGAGTAAATTTATGGCTCTTTCTAGTAATGATTTTATTTCAAATTTTGGATATAAATAAAAATTATTCTAAACCTTTTATTTTTATTTTTCTTTACATTATTAGTATTTACAATAGGCAATACACTATTGTAATCACTTTTCATTCACTATTTATTAAATTATTCCATTTCAACCAATAACTATTAAGAGTTTTTCCTTTTTAAAGTTTCTTTTGAATTTTTTAATAATGTATATGTCAAATATTTACTTTATTAATTATCAAGAAAATTTCTAGGAAACACTAATCCTTAAGGCTACTTTTTTAAATGTACTGATATTTTAGATTTTAGATTTTAGATTTTATTTATGTTATACATGTGAATTATATCTTTTAAATGTTTTATACATATTTCTTGTTTAACATGTTTTAGCTATTACATTGAATAATTTTTTTGTTATTAAAAATATAATTTGTTGTGTTTAACATAACTTATATTTATCAACCTAATATATATATATATTAAGTATTATTTTTATCTATCTAATATCTATAAATTAGATATTATTTTTGAAGTGATGAAAATATCCTCTAAATTAATTGTGTTGAATGTATATATGTTCTATTTTATTCTATTTTAAAATTCTTTTATATATTATAATATAGTTATGTTTTTTTAATGTATTTATATAGAAGCCAAAAGAGGGGGGTTGACCCTTTGGTACAAAGGGCTGGAGACCAACCAATAGTTACACCCTACTATATATATATATATATGTATATATATATATGTATGTATATATATATATATATATATATGTATGTATATATATATATATATGTATGTATATATATATATATATATATGTATGTATATATATATATATATATATATATATATATATATATATATATATACATACATATATATATATATATATACATACATATATATATATATATACATACATATATATATATATATATATATATATGTATGTATATATATATATATATATATGTATGTATATATATATATATGTATGTATATATATATATATGTATGTATATATATATATTTCTTGGAGTTATCCCCTACTATCTAACCAATCTCTTTTCTAGACATTAAAAACACAAAAAAAATCTTAAGATTTAACCCCATAGCATTAACCTTCAAAACCCCAGTATCCACTATACTACCCTTAAGATAAATACTATGCCAAAAACTAATCCAAATGTGATTAAAAATGCTTCTTATAAAATGATTAATATCCATAACAAGGTAAGGCCAGGGTAATGGTTCCCACTTTTTGGCCAAGTTTCACACTAAAGTAGACATTTTTAACAAAAACTTGATTTTCAAATGCATATTGCTACAAAAAAATAAAGAATTTGATGATAATATAAACTAGTGATTTTTAGAATTTTCTATCTAGTTTCTAAAAGTATTTTAATTTATTTTTAAAAAATTCAATGAAGTCCATTTTTCCATCTCCTTTGAGAAGTGGTTTATATAAAAATTGACATTTTCAAATAGTGACGAGTCATTTGATCAAGATAACTTTCTTTAAAAGCAATGAAAATGAAAAAATTCTTTCAAGGATATAATAGTAACATCAACGTCTAGCAAGTTTAGTTGGTTTCATTCAATTTCATTACAAAAAAATAGATTTTATTTAGTGTCAAATTGATGTAAACAATAACTTAGGCATAGCTTGTTTTTTATCAATATAATTTGAGTTGTATTTATTGAAATGAAATTTTTATTGATTTTCTAGAAAGGTAAAACACATCCCTTTGATGGACATATTTTTGAAATTTTTAATTTTTCCCGAAGCTTCAAATCCAGATTTGTGAAATGGCCAGACAACCTATATTTAATAAAACATAAAATTAAACATCATGATAAAGACAATATATACTAAAAATATAGCCATTGGAAAGCTTATTTAGAGTACAACAATTTTCTATATTTAGTTTTAGAATATGGACCTATTTAGCTCTTGTTTAAGCACTCAAAAGGGGAAAAAATGATAGAAATTTGAGTAATTTTGTATAATTTCCAATTTTGGGACCTTCAAATGAAGCCCTTGGAGAGGCTTCAAATGAAGGGGCTTCATTTAAAGCCCCCTAATGGGTTTTTTAGGTGGCCCCAAGGGGGTTTGAATGAAGCCCATTGGCCTACTTTTCAACTACCTAGCGCCCCTAGGGGAGTTTGAACAAAGCTACCTGGCCCACTTTCCGGCCACCTATTGGCACTAGGGGCTTTCAAATAAAACCCCCTAGCCCACTTTTCGGCCACCTATTTTCCCTAGGGTCTTGGATTCATTTGAAGCCCCTATGGAAGTTGGCACAAGGGGCTTCAAACAAAGCCTAGGGCTTTGAACAAAGCCCTTAGGGCCATGACTTTGAATGAACCCCTAGGGGGCTTCACTCAAAAAATAAGCTTCATTTGAAGACCCTAGAAGATGATTTTCCCACTTTTCCTCTAATTTCTTCATGATGAAAAATGGGAACCATTATTGTGGCCTTACCCAAAAAATAAAAAATCCACCAAGGGATCCAAGTTCATAGTTAACCACAACATCAAACAAAAATAAATAAAAGAAAACATATGTGATAGCTCCCCTCCTCCTATAGGTCCTCCTCCTTTTCATCAAGATCCTCCATGGATCGTTGTGTTGAAAATTTTTTGCAATCATGTATGTTCATGACATTCCTATGGGGGAGTATTCTATATATGTTACTATGATGATATGTTACACTCATGACTTAGTTTTTCATTGATGTGAATATAGTAGTTTTTTGTAGTATTTGATAGAAGAACAACAAAAAGATCAAGTTGGTATAGATAGCTAGTTGAGTATTTTCACTATCCAAGGTTATGAGAAATACTTTTGAGTATATAGTATATGCAGTTAATGTCGGGTGAAGAAATGTTATATTTGGATGAAGTTATGTAAGTTTCAATGATGTCTGTTCTGAGATAGAGTTTATAGAGGCATATTTTTGTAAACTTGTTATATCTCTTAGTAGAGTTGTTATTCTTAGAATTGACATTGAGGATGTGAAGAAGACATATTGATGATGACATGGTCAAGCTCGGTCATCATAATATTACATGTACACAAAGATATTCAAGTTGCACGGTGGAATATTTATGTTATCGCTAAGTGTAATGTGTTCTTAATGTAGTCCTATAATAATTAATTGGGAAGGTGTAAGAGCCAACTCAGAGAATTCTTTTATGAATTTGGTATAAAGGAAGGACATGTTCCTTTATCATGTGTATCAAAGAGAAGTGATTGTGAGTAGCACAAGGGAGTGGAATGTGAAGATAAGCAAAGCATAGTAGAAGTAAAGGAAACTTCATTGCCAAGGTTTTATTATGTGATCCACTGTTTGATGTTTGGATCCAAGTTTTGTGACTTGATTTGCAAGGTCTGATAGTGATTGGTTCAGTTAACAAAATAAAAGAAAGAAGAACAAAACAGTAAATTGGATCTTTGAGTAGTGAGCTCTTCTTGTAATTGAAATTTCATGTTTGGGAAATGGGCTCTTCTTGCATACATTGTACTATAGCTCCTAACAGGGTTGCCACAACTCCTAATAGTGTTGGAATCTCCTAATAGAGATTCAAAGTCTTCTAATAGGGACTCTATGTAATAAATGTTGTAATAGAATCCTAACAAGGTCCATCCTCTAACTAGGAATATTTATATTAGTACATCATCTCGTGGGCATCTTTCCCACTGGGGTTTTCTCTCTAATCAAGGGCTTCCCTAGTTAACATATCTAGTGTAATTGTCTATGTCTATCTTGCTATGGTTACTATTTACTTTGATTGAATGGTTATGTTTTTTTAAAGAACATAAATATTTTAATTGTTGGATGATTAATTCAGCCCCCCTTCCCAGTTATCTTGGTGGACTATTGTTTCTAACATTTGGTATCAAAGAATCAGGTCCTTAAAGATAAAGTTTAATAACTTTGGCAGATCCATGTTGAGCATATTCAAGAAAGATATTTTGAATTTTGATGGAAAAAATTATGAAAACTAGAAGGAAGGGATGAAGACACATCTATTGTGCATGGGTTCAGGATATTGGATCTTGATAAAATCGGCAAAGACAATCATTACTAAAAAGTATATGGAAACTTGTACCAAGGAAGAAAGAGATATTTTTATGTGTGACATGAGAGCTAGAGAAGCACTATTGAATTCACTTCCTAAAATTGAATACAATCAGGTAAAATCACTTATTACTTCACATTTGATTTGGAAAGCTTTGGAAACTAGTTTTGAAGGTGATGCACATTCTAATAAGTTGAGGCTACAAAGTTGGATTTGTGCACTTCAAGATGCTAAAATGATGGAAGATGAATCTATAAGAACATATGTAGGTAGGATATCAAAAATTACTGTAGGTATTAAATCTCAAGGAGGAACCAAAGAAGATGATGAGGTTATATGGAATATATTGAAGACTTTAACATGACCATCTAAGTGGGCAGTTCAAATGATACTGTTGTTGATATCTCAAGTACCAAAGATTTCACAAAGGATACATTGCTTGGAAGACTTCAAGTAGTTGAGAATGAGCTTAGAAAGTCTAAAGAATTGACTAGAACTGAAATAGCTTTCAATGCCTTGAACATTCAATCTAGTTTATCAAGGAGCACAAGTGCTAGAGGAGATTTTGCTAGTAGCAACATATTTTATGTAGCTAGAAAGATTGAAGAAGGAGGAGCCCTTCTGGTAACAAGAGAAAAAGGTGCTAAGAAAATATTTAAATGTTGGACTTGTGATGAATATGGCCATTATCAATCTAAGTGTCCTAAATGAGAGAAAAGGTATAAAAGAAATTACAACCCTAGAAGAGAGTGTTTGTATGGAAATGAAGAAAATGATGTTGATGAAAAAGCAATAAGTGCTAGTGATGATGAGATGGAATTTGTGGAGATTAAAGAAGAAAATTCCAAAGAAAGCATCTTTAGTGCTACAAGATAAAAAAAAATCTAATTGGATAATTGATAGTGGTTGTTAAAGTTGGAAATAGTGTAGCATGTCAAGTTAAAGATATTGGATCTATAACTCTTGATGGTAAAACTAACACTGAGGATATATATTTTGTTGATGGTTTGAAGCACAATCATTTGAGTGTTGGATAACTAGTGGACAAAGGTTATCAGTTGTAGTTCACAGAAAAGACATGCATGATTAGAGACAAAGATGGAAAGATAATTTGAATAAGAACTAGATCTAGAGATAATGTATTTCAGTTGAATCCTACTAAAATGACATGTTTGGTTACAAAAGTAGATCATAGTTCATTGACATTAGAAATGCTCTCATATAAACTTTGACAATATTGTGAAGACTAGTAGTATGTTTGTAGTTAGAGATTTTCCTAAGATTGTAAAACCTAATAACATAATTTTCAAGGACTGCATTTTGGCAAAGCATAATAGAACTTCTTTTCCCAGCAAGAAGTTTACTATTATATCAAAATTGGAGATTGTACACACAGATCGCAGTGGTGCTAGGGTAAAATCACAAACCTGTGTGACCTTTTATAGAGAAACGTGATATCAAAATGTGATAGTTCAACATTAATAACAATAAAATGGTATTTGTGTTTAAAATATAAAGATGATGTAAACTAATGAAATGTGTACAATTGTATTTGAAGTCCCTTTTTTATCTGTAAAAAATATAGGGTGTAGTTCCTGTCAAACAAGTATGCACAAATCATCTTTTTTTGTTCTCATTTGAAAATATTTTATAGATGACATGTATAGCTAGTGAACAAAAAAAGAAATAATTATTTTTGACGTATATTTTCTTTGTTATAAGTACTCAAGTTTGACCTTGTCAGAATCCAACAGTTTTTTCCTCCTGTCAAAACTTCCCTATTAAATCTATACTTTATTGAAAAAAAATTACATATTCGTGAAGAGGATTCTCTCCTCTAGTGATAAATATTATTTTTTTATTTTTTTGATATGATTTATTATTTTTCTTTTCATTTTTTGAGAGAGCATCTTCTGAAATGTTGAAATATCGACTTATAATATTTTGAGATTATAACATATTATAAATAATGAAAATACTCAAAAATTTATATAATGATGATATTGAATCTGAGATCTATAAAAGGGTATTTTTAGGTTTTCTTAAAAATTAATTTTTGATAGAAAAATGAGATTTGACCAAAACAGGTTTCTGTATCACAAATGCTGACACAAATCTGTGCGTTTATCCCCTACAATGATTAACAAATTCTATGGTGAAAGGTATTTTATGATTCTAGTTGATGACTTTTATAGAATGATCTGGGTTGCATTTGTTGAAGAGAAATCTGGGACATTTGATAAGTTTAAGATATTCAAGAATAGAGTCATGAATCAATCTAGTATGAAGATTAAATATTTAAGATCAGATAGAGGAGTAGAATTTACTTCAAATGAGTTTATCATGTTTTATTAAGAAAATAGAATCAAAAGATAGTTATCAGCTTTGAGAACCCATGAACTGAATGGCATTGTAGAGAGAAGGAACAAGTCCGTTATAGAAGTGCAGCAAGAGCCATGTTAACTAAGAATAATGTATCCAATATGTTTTCGAGAGAAGCTATGAATACAAAAATCTACACTATAAATAGAGTGCAAGTTCAGAAAGACACAAACAAGACCCCTTATGAATTGTAGTTTGGTCACTCACCTATAGTTAAGTATTTTAGAATTTTTTGTAGAAAGGGTTATATCAAAAGAGATGATGATATTGGTAAGTTTGATGCTAGAAGTGATGAAGGTATGGAATATAGTAATCTATATTTGAAAAAAATTGATGATGGAGTATTTATTTTGGTAATATTTGTTAATCATATTATACTTGGAGGAAATGATGAGGAAAGTGAAAAGTTTGTAGCAGAAATGAAGAAACAATTTGGAATGAGTATATGATAGGAGAAATGGAATATTTTCTAGGATTATAGATTGTACTAACTAAAGAAGGAATCTTCATTTCTCAAACTAAGTATTTGATGGATTTACTAAAAATATTTGGTATGGAAACATGTAAACCTATTGGAACACCTATGGTAACTAGACACAAGTTATCTAGAAAGGATAAGACACCTACTATTAACTAGAAGTAAAGATCGATGATTGGAGGTTTGGAATATCTGACTCACACAAGGCTGGATATAAAAATGTAGTTGGAATTGTTGCAAGATTTCAAGCTGGTCCCAGAGAAGGAAAATATGTAGCAGTCAAAAGGATATTTAGATATCTGAAAGAAACACTAGAGTTTGGATTGTGGTATAATAGATCTAATGACTTTACTCTAAGTACTTATAGTGATGTTGATTGGGTAGGCAGTATGGATGATAGAAAGAGCACCAATGGTGGAGCCTTCATTCTTGGAGGAAGATTAGTTTCTTGGATAAGCAAGAAGTAGGATTGTAATTACAAAATAAAATGGAATTAGAATATGTTGCAATAGCAAACAATTTTAATCAAGTTGTTTGGAAGAAGTAGATGCTGAAAGATATAAGAATAGAAATTAGTGGACCTATTGTCATACATTTTGACAACACGAGCATAGTAAATTTGTCTAAGAATCTATTATTGCATTTGAAGACCAAGCACATTTCTATTAAGTATCACATGTTGAGAGAGAGTGTTGTAGAAAAGGAAATTAGATTGGAGTATGTGAGCACTAAAAAATAGATTGTAGATATATTCACTAAGCCTCTTCTCAAATAGACTTTTGAGTATTTGTGAGGTATGCTAGGGGTTATACCCCTCCCTACATTAGAGTAGAAGATGGAAGGATGCATCAGTCCAATGTAACAAAGCACCATTATTTCTCTAGACTAATTTTTGATGCTTCCTATATGAGGCAGTATCTATGATGGATAGAGTCACCCATTACTCTTGATGGTTGTTATTTTGAATAGTGTCTTTGGACACTTGAGCTAGTAAGAATCAGTTGGTGTAGAGGTTGATGGTTGCTAAAACCTTTGACATTGATGGAAATGGGGGAGAATATTAGCATGAAAAACATTATAAGAAGAAACATCATGGGGGATAAGGAAGTAAGAACAAGTATAGCCTATTCAAGAGAAGATGAGATTTGGGGAGAATGATTGATGAAGAGGATTTGAAAAGAAAGGTTAACAGTCTTTAATTGTTGGTATTCTTGGAACTAGATGTTTTTCATCTATGTTGCCATCAGTGCCAAAGCAGAAGATTGTTGGAATATTTTTGGAAGCATGTATGTTGATGATATTCCTACGGGGAGTATTGTAGATATGTTTTTTATTAGATAAATAGGTTTTACAAGGATCCTGAAACCCAGTAGTTAAAACATAAAAGGCTGATAATAAGTGTGAAAGCCCAACCAAAAAAGTATAAGTTCAAAGGCTGATAATAAGCATAGAGCCCAGCCAAAAAGAAAATTTCTAAGAAAAGACCAGGAAAAAAGATAGGAACAACCATGGCCTAAAGCTAGAACAAAAGCCAAAAGACATGGAAAACCAAAAGAACAAGTGAGAGTTATTCCCCATTCTTTCACTCCAGCTCTTGCATAACCTAAGTAGCCTTAAAGGCCAGTTGATTCTCCTCCACTTCTAGTTGTTGTGCCCTTTAGTCTCCCTGGTCTAGATCAGGGATGGTGATGTCCTTAGCAGAGTCATCCTCTGTTCTAGCTTCTTCCTTGTCTTTTCCTTCCTTGTCATCCTACATTTCCCTGTCTTTGATCTAGCCTGAAAGAGAGAGGATGTTGTTTTTTATGGAGCTTAGCAAAGAAATCATCTAGTTTGAAAGGTTATGATTGTAGCTCTCCAGGTTGTGTATCCTTCTTTCTACTAGGTTGAGCCTATCAGCCAAGTCTGTCCTCCTATTTGCATCCTTCCCATTCCTTGAAGCCTCATTGTGTCTCACCTATTCTTTGACCTCCTCTAGCTCATGGAAAAGCCATTTGATTGATTTGAAATTGTCAATCATACTATTACAAGAATTATTCAGGAGATTCATTCCTATCTCCCTGGCTCTAGTATTGTAGATATGTTACTATGATGATATTTTACATTCATGACTGAGTTTGTCATTGATGTCAACACAGTAGTTTTTTGTAGTATCTGATAGAAGAACATTGGAAAGGTCAAGTTGGCATGGATGACTAGTTGAGTATTTTCATTATCCAAGGTTATGAGAGATAATTCTGAGTATCTAGTATATGTTTTTAATGTCAGGTGATGTCTATTCTTGATAAAGTTTTGGTGATGTATATTCTAAGATAAAGTTTACAAAGGCATGTTCTGGTAAACTTGTTATATCTCTTAGTAGAGTTGTTATTTTGAGAACCGAGGTTGAGGATGTGAAGGTGTTAGGATTAAACCACAGACAGGAAAAATAACAATTACATATAAATATAAAAAATAACATAAAATAATAGATCACATAGAAAAGAACATAAGGCCCCAAGATTTAACATGGCTCACCAAATCCCTATACTACGTCCACCAAATAGCAAGTCTGGTATTATTATAATTCAATGATTACAACCTGATTACAATCTGTAATCTCTTACAACTCAATACCATTGCAAGAACTTATTTCATATCACCACTATAAAGCAACCGTAACCCTAAGCCCTTTTATACAAGTATTAAACCGCTTTAGGGTTACTACTAGTTCACCATAAATTAGCCATTACTTTAGTGGTGAATCTATGAATAGTACCCAAAAAAATTGGGGTGATGCCCCAAGCGCCAAAGAAGTTTTGAAGTATGTATAGTACTTCCTTGATCAGTCACCACATACTAACAGAAGGCTTATTGATGATGATGTGGTCAAGCTCACTCATCATAATATTACATGTACAAAAAGATATTCAAGTTGCAAGATGGAAGATTTATGTTATCACTAGGTGAACATGTTCATAATGTGGTCCTGTAAGGGTATGTGCAGGATCATGGTGTGCCAAAAACTGGCGATTTAAAAAATTTATAGTTCTGAAATATCTCAAACCATTTCAAAATTTATTCCAACTGTTTTCCCACCCACCTTGATACTAAATGAAAACAATTAATATCTTTATAAGGTCTACTATATCTTTTGATACCAAACCTATATGGTCAACTTTAAAAACATCCTTAAAATGTTCTTTTGGCTTGTTTTTATGTGATTTTTACTTCAAACATGTAGCTGATGACTTTTTTTCCACCTAAATTCAATGAATGAAAAAGATTTCTTAATAATGTTCTTATCTTTCCATAAATGTAAGGTTTGTAAAATTATGAGTTTAGTAAGTAATTATTACTTATTTTCTAATGGAGTTACGTATAAAGTGCTAACTAACACACTACTTGAAAAATAACTATAGCTTCCAAAAGAGGCATCACTTTCTATGTTTCTTCTTCTATAAGGAAAAAAATGAAAAATTGAATTTTGTAGAGTTTTGAATTAGATAAGGTGGTCAGACATAAGAGTTTTTAAATTCCAAAAATACTAAAGTCAAAAATTAATTATTAATTATTAATTTAGAATAAAAATACTCAAAAATATGTGTCACATTCAGGCATGAGTCTACTACTTATATCTAGAATATTATTAAAAAATATTATCATTTTATTTTGATTAAGGTGGTTAGACATACATCTACTTCTTATTTTTGTTCTAAAATTTTTGTAATATTGCATTAAAATTCAAAATTTTGACCAATCAGTTTTATTTTTTTGAGATAAGTCCTAGTAGTTTAGAAACTAGATTCAATTTACTAGAGATTCTTTTCTCTCAATTTTTTGATATAAAGTTAATAGCAAGTAGAAAATTGCACATCAAGTTGACATAACCCTAATTTTTTAATTTTTTATTGCCACTTAAGAGCATAGTTTGGTTGACCATGATCCTACACATACCCATAATAATTAATTGAGAAGGTGTCACAACCAACTTAGAGAATTTTTTTATAGATTCAAGATAAAGGAAGGCCATTTTCCTTTATCATGTCTATCGAAGAGAAGTGATTGTGAGTAGCACAAGAGAGTAGAATGCAAAGATAAGAAGAGTAGAGCAGAAGTTAAGAAAACTTCATTAATGAGGTTTTATTGTGTGATATGAGGTTTGATATTTGGATCCAACATTTGTGACCTTTTCTACAAGGTCTGATAGTGATTTCTTTAGTTGACAGATTAAAGGAAAGAAGAACATAACAGTAGATTGCATGTTTGAGCAGTGAGCTCTTCTTGTAATTGAAATTGCATTTTTGGGTAGTGGACTCTTCTTACATACATTGTACTACAACTGCTAATAGGGTTTCCACAACTCCTAATAGGGACTCTATGTACTAAATGTTGTAATATACTCCTAACAGAGTCCATCCTGTAACAAGGAATATTTATATTAGGACATCATCTTTTAGGCATCATTCTCACCAAGGTTTTCCCTCTGATCAATGGTTTCCCTAGTTAACATATCTAGTGTAATTTTCTATGTGCATCTTGTTATGGTAGTTGTTTCCTTTTTTTGAATGGTTAAGTTTGTTTAAAAATAAATATTTTAATTGTTGGATAACTGATTCAACAGCCCCCTTCCGGGCCCCCCCCCCCCAAGTTATCTTGGTGGACTGTTGTTTCTAATAGGTTTCTCCACCTACTCATTTACAATTTTCTCTACTAGAGTCTTGAATGACTCATCCTATAGAAAGATATAGAGGGAGTAGGTGGTCTCGCTCTCTTTTCCCTCTTCCATCTTGTCCTTGTTCACCTGCAAAAAATTAAAAGTAGTGCCCACCAAGTGCATGACTTTAGGAGAGAACTCCACTAGGGTTTCAACCTTTTATCACAAGGCTTCCTATTTATTACCTAGGTCATGCATGAAATTCTACACCCTATCTAATTAGGTTTTACTCTAATCCTGCCCATGGTTGTGATGCCCCTTCTTCCCTTCCCCCTTAGGTGTATCCTTTATTGAGGATGTGATATCTTACCCTACAATTTTATCCAAGGATAGGTTGGCTTCTAGGGTATATGAAATGTGAGACGGGCTTGGAACCTACTTATCCCCTAAACCAAGGTGCATGCCTTTCCTCTTTCTTCTAGTGCATCTCTTTTCATTTTCTATGACTCAAAATTCACCTCCTTCTTGGTTAGTGTTTGAATTTTGTCCATTTTAAGCCTTTTGTTGGACCTCCTCATAGTTTTATTTCTTTTCCCAATATGAGTATTTGATTCAATAAAACATATTCTTTTCCTATTACTCAAGGGCATTTTTTTCACCTTCTTTGAGGCTAAACTAGGGCTAGAGTCCATGGAGACTTGGGGAGTAATGATGCACTAAGAGGGTTAACCAGAAGAGGTTGGTTGAGTACAAGTTGGAACTTGTAAAGTTTGGACATGAAGGTCTAGTGAAAAATATAAAATGGTCTACATTCCTCCCTCTTTCTCCTTACATTAAACACACTATCCTCCATCAAATGAAAAATAAGGTTTGGGAAGGAAATCAAGTCTTGATTGCTAATATGATTTAGAATAGGAAAATGATAATAATACAAAAATTGATGCTAATCTTTGAGGGTTATGTAGTGCATAATGGCATAGCACACAATGTCCCAAGGTTTGGATAGGTCCTCCCTTGAAAAACCATTGCTCATGCGATTCGGCTGTTCCTTAAGGTGGAAGAATTTCTCAAGCTTGTTTCATCATAAACCCTATCTTGCTTGCAACAACTCTTGCCCTCAAGGGACAATCCACCAACCTTCATGAAGAGTTTCTCCATCATTTCAAATACCACCCTATTAATGTTTGCCTTCCTATTATTCCAAGTGTTGGTGAATTGTAGGGATACATGTTCATCATACCCTTCAATACCTTCTATGAATTACAACAAACCACCTTCACATAGATAATCCCACACTGCCTCACTATCCTTGATATAGTCTTTAATCCTATCTAGTTCGATGTGGTTTCTGGCATCCATATCTTCACCAAGTTCAATAACTAAATCCTCAATATGAACACCATCCCCTTGTTATAGGATTGAACTTGGAAGTCAACGCCATTTAAAGATATAATGCTAGCAATGAACCTTGAGAAAGTAATAGATTCTCATCATAAAATAACAAGACTTTGCATTTTACAATCTGAATCTAGCATAAACACATGTAAATGATACCTTTCCCATCAAATTCAACTATTTCAAGATGTGTATTGAGTGTGGCATAAGGGAATTGTCATTATTATTATACACACCTCTTGTCTCTAGTGGATTTATCAATCTGATTAAATCCATGCAGATCATCCTTTCACCATAATACTTAATTTGCATGGTGAGGGAACCACAAATAGACATAACCATAAAATCTTTCCAAATATTCTTAAGTTTATAGTTTTTCACTCTTGGGTTCTCCGTCCTACCTGGATCAACATCACTACACTATTTGTTGTACTTCATCAAATTGTACTACATAGAACACATTTACTACCATCATTTGTATGGATGGTGGGGTTTGGTTGATGTCATCTTATTCCTTTATTCCTTCAACATTATGACCAACTTTGGCTAGGCCATCTGCAACTTTCTTACCATCTTGATATATGTGCTCCACATGGACTTCAAGAAACCCATTCAATAGGTTGTAGATTTCCTCTATTACCAATTTAATATTCTAGTTACACCTTCTAGCTTCATCTTTCATAGAATTAATGATTAACATCAATTCTCCCTCAATGACTAGTTTATTAATTTTTCTAGCTCTCGCTATCCTCATTCCCCATAGTAGGGCTAAGGATTCTACTTCATTATTTGTTCCTCCCATAGTTCCCAACATAGGAAACTACCACCTTACTAGTATTATCCTGGACAACTCCTCTAGCCATCATCATCCCAACAATGGTGGACCCATCAAAGCTAAAACCATTTTACATCTAGTAGCATCTTTAGAGTTGTCAAATCTTTCCACCTTTAGACTCAAATCTAAGGAATTATCCCATCTCATAGCTTGCTCCCTCTAGGGGTTCAAGTCGGGGAGGGGGATTTTCTAATGTTAGATCCTACTACATTCTTTCAATAGCCTGATCACTTGACAAGCCACCACCTTGCTAGGAGTAGCCTTGTCCCAAAATATGTGATTGTTCAATTCCTTCCAAATTTTGCACAACACATTATGGCAGATGACTCTCCAGAAGGTTTTGAGGTATGGATGGCTAGAAGGACCATCCTAATTTAAAAATTGATGGAGTTTCTCATTTAAGCACCACTAAATCTCCAACATAGAGAGAACTACCCTTCAAACCTCCATAGCAAAGGGACAGTGTATGAGGAGGTATTGAACAAATTTTGCTTTGTTATAACATAACACACATCATCTAGCTAGCTAGAATCCTCTCTTTTTTAGATTATTAGTTGTGAGGATTGCATTGTGTAGAGTCATCCACCAAAAGAAATTTATCCATGGGAGAATCCAAGGATGCCAAATATGATTTGATTCCTTTAGGGTTTCACCACCCTCAAGACAACAAGCATAAGAAGATTTCAACATGAACTCTCTAGAGGGGATAAGTTTCCATACCAAACATTCATCTAGTGGGACATAGGGGATACACCAATTTTGTAACATCACCTAAAGTTCCATAAGTAGCCTCATTCTAGGATTTTCTTGATTGTAAAGTCTTTTCCATTTGTTCTCAAGGTTAATATAGTTGCAAACTAGAGTACCATGAATCTTGGTACATGAATTTCTTAGATTTTGGAACTTGGCATTCATGAGGAGGATATCTTATAGGTAGTGATCCTCCCAGAAGTTGACTTTGTTCCCATTCCCCAATACCCAATGAGTACCTTTCTTAAGCATTTTGCATGTTTTCACAATATTGTTCCAAATTTTTTATCTCAGGGGGAGCATCATAGTCAAAATATGTTGGTGCAATGCTTCACCCCTGAGATACTTAGTCTTGAAAATACTACACCAACTATTGAGGGAGATCATTAGTTTCCAAGCAACCTTAGCTAGGAGGGCCTTATTCAAATGCCCAATTCTTCTAATGTTTAGTACCCCCACAGACTTAGGTTGGCAAACTTTCTCTGAGCTAACTAAAATTATTATGTTCTTGTCCTCCATTCTAGAACATAGGAAATTTCTTTGAATTTGTTTAATAATCTCTTTATATGTAACTGAGAGTTTAAAGAGCGAAAGGAAGTACATAGGGATGCCCTATAAAGAGGCCAATAGAAGCTGGTGTTTCCTTGCACTACTCAAAATTTTTCCTTTCTAGCCTCTAGGCTTCCTCTGTAAGTGTTCCACCATCCCATTCCAATATTGTGAGGTTAAGTTATTTTTATTGTGGCAAGGAGGCTGAGATAGGTATTTGGTAAGCTCCCATGCTCCCCTCTTGGCATTCCAAAATGGTGATAATTTTCCTCCTTAGATCCTTGTCCATATTATAAAATAATAATTTTCTTTTTTGAGAATTTATACATTGTCCCAAAACCATCTCATATTGGTTAAGAAGGGTTTTCCAAGTAATAGCCTCATGAATGGAAATTAGGCCAAACAGGAAGGTGTTATCGACAAATTTTTGGATCACCTATGGGGGCTGGAGGAAGTGGGTTTAATGCCTTTTATCTTTCCATTACCTTCCAAGGCCTTCAATTTTCTTCCCATCACCTCCATAACAATGATGAATAAGTAAGGAGAGAAGGGGTCCCCTTGTGTAAGCCATTAAGAGGAGACTAGAAGTCTACCTAGGGCCCCATTAACCAAGACCAAGAACTGGACGATATTAATAGTAGCCTAGATAATACTAACAAACTTCTCATTGAATCCTAACTTGGTTAAAATATCAAATAAAAATTCCATCCTTGTCTTATCATAGGCTTTATAAATGTCAAGTTTTAAATCCATACTTGGGTTCCCACAGCTCTCCATAGAATGTAACACCTCATGGGTGGTGATGCCCGCATCCAGAATCTATCTACCATAGACAAATCTATTCTAGTATGGACCTAAAAGTTATCAAGCAAGGGCTTGATACAGTTCACCATGACCTTAGAGAGGATCTTATAAATTGTGTTATAGAGGCTTATGGGTCTAAATTCCTCAAGACATCTCAGTCCCTCTCTCTTATGTATTATACCTATGAAATTTTGGTTATGTTCCTACAGCAGCTTTCCCATTCACACAAAGTCACTAGCACCATGAGAAATATCATACTTCACAATATCCCAAAATTCTCAAAAATAAGTAGGGGGAAATCTATATGGGCCACATGTTTTGAATTGGTTCATACTGAATACAACCTTTCTTACTTCCTACTTCGTAACCTTGTCAATCAAGGCATTGTTCATCTAGTCATCCATAACTAGGTACATCCTTAAAATATTCTCCTAAAAGTATTAATACTAATTTGACATGGTGTGGGGTTGTAGATCTCTTGAATAAAATAAATAAATTTATATAAACTTTACAATTCAACTCATATATTATAATTGCAATTCTTTCGAATAAATAATTTATGATTTTTATATTTTTTGATATAAATATTTTGAAAAAACAAATTAAATGTTTCAGTTTAAGTTTTAAATAAATATAGGTGGAATATTTTTTTCTTCAACATAAATGTCTGATGATATAAAAATAAAAAATTAATTAAACTTATAATATCAATTTTAATACCATCATAGTAATAGTTATTAAACCATTTTTAACACTAAAATAATAAAATATAAAATATAACTAATAACAAAAGTTTTACAATTTTATTTTACAAGGATTATATAATATTTTTTATCAAATAATATTTTTAATTTATTTTTAAAAAAATTAAACCTTTTTTTCATACTAATAATACCAGACTCCATTCAATTATGTAATATAGAAATCTTGCAAAACCTTTATGTGTAAATGATAAAGTTAATTTTGATTATTAAATTTAATATTTATTATTTTAATTTTTTTTCTAAATAGTAGGTTGTCATATTGAGAATTTTATTTTCTTGATATAAAATTTGTAAATTTACACTCCCCTCACACACTGGAGGGAAAGGAACATGTATAACAACAACCTATGTTGAAATTTTTCTCAGTTCTCCCCTCAAGATTTGTGAGAAGGGCTTGATCACCTCCCGTATACTCTAAGTCAAGTGGTTGTATCATGCATAAATAGACCAATCTCTTGGTGCATTCGCAACCCCACTTTGAAATTTAGTATCAGAGCTTGATAATAGGTTCAAATCCTCAGACCATGGGTAAGGCTAAGGGAGAGACTGTTGGGAGATTGTTGAAAATGTGTTCAACACAAAACATGTATACATAATAAGTTGACAATCCTCCACCAATGATAATGTGAAAGAATCTTTTGGCTTTCATTTACATATCCAGTTTAGAGAATGCAACTTTTTTGCTTACAAGATTAAAGAATTTTAATTTTACATATTGCATGAATTATTTTCAGTCATTTAATTTTTTAATTATTCTTCCTACTACCTTTTGATGGACTCTTCATTTCCAAAATTAAACAAACTTTCCTCTATGAACTAAGATCTAATCTTAGTGTAAACTGGATCACAATATTTCAAATTTCAAATTATTTATTTAAAAAATGATATATCTTAACAATAATCAATGTAGGTCATTTTCAAATAAATGTTGAACTAAGTTCACCATTTGATCTAGTTTGATTGTACATCATATTCAATAATTTCCTTAAAACCTTATAGTCATCTAATAGACTCTAATCGACTATTGAAATCAAACATGAATTATTTGTGATTGTGTATGTTGATTGTAAACTAATAGGTTGTCAAGGAGAGAATACTAAAAGGGTAGGGTATAAATAACCATTTATATGTACGTCTTGTTAAAATTATATGCATAGACAAATTTAAATTTAAATATCTATATTACCAAATAAGTGTCTATGTATTATAGCAATAAATGAAGTTACCATTGAGGCTCCATCTTATCTGTAAACATATGATCATATGAATCTATCCATCTATAAATTCATATGGCTATAATAGTCCGTATGAATATCCATATAACGCATATGAATCCATCTATATCCCCATACATTTACATATATTTAGTTACTATTGATCCTATACTCTATATGAGAATAATTAAAAATGTAAACATTATAAATCTTCTCAAAATAAGAATGATAAACTATTGAACAGAAATGATATAATCAAATTATTATTTGAAGGAAAAACAACATATCTACTATTCTATGAAGAGGTCCTCAAGGTAACAAGTGCATTCAACAAGTTAGAGACAATTGGGAAAGTACATGAACCACACTGACTCATACAACCTTAACCATTGCAATGGTCATTATAAAGTATTAAATAAATAATGGAATGAGCTATTTTTAGATTTGGTAGCTTCAACAAGTATTAGTCCACATGCTATTATTTAAACACTAATTGCTTTTCTAAAAGAAAGTTAGAGTAGGGAATATTATCTATTAATTAATTGACTACTATTTGAAACAACTAGAGACACATTTTGTATTGGTTGTTGGGTTGTTATTAATTGTAGTTATTGATTTAGAATAAATATTAATTGTTTTTTTTACAACAACAGTGGTTTAAAGGGGGTTAGGGGGCATTTGGAGAACACAATTTTGGAGATGTATTTGTAGTGCTAGAAAATATGTTTTAGTGATAGAAAACTAATCTTGCAATGTGATAAAGGGTATAGTGATAGTGTTGGGGGTAGTAGTAGGGGACTACCAATGGGAGAAACTGAGAGATTATCACAATTATTCAAGTATGTGGCAAAAAATTATGTATCTCTTGATTTTATGTGAGAGAATAGTAACATGTCAATTTATTTCTAAATTTACGCATGTGGATGTTATGCATTTCTATGTACTATCATCTAATCATATAGTCAATTTATGTTAATTGTGTAAAAAGAAATGTTATCAAACTCTATTAAAAAAATTACTACATACTCTTCGGTGAAATAGATTTATTAAATTTGCATGAGTACAAAAATTTAAAAAACTCATGTTGAAGAATAGAGATTGTGAGTGAACAAACTAGAGGAATATTTTGTATGAGAAAATAGTAACACTTCAATGTCATTCTAAATTTCTTGATTAACCCACTTAGGTTAACATTGTTTGTTTCCATGTAATATCGCATGACAACATAGTCAACGTAATTTAATTGATTAAAAATAAAGGAAATCCAATCACATTAAATACAATGGTTGAAGACTCTACACAAATTGATTTACCGAATTTGCAATTATGGATCCAAATAGCACATAAAGGAATAGATGTCAAGAGTAAACAAACTAAATAAATGTTTTGATTGTGATGAAATAGTACCATTTTCATGTACACTCCACTAAAAATAAGAATGGTTTAAACATCAAACACTAAGCTTAATTCCTATATCAAAAGTGTGAAATAGTCAAAGTTGGCTTTTTTTTTTCTCAAGCTTAATTCTTCCCTTAGTGTGTGATGTTTAAGGGTGGCCCTAAAAATGTAGTCAATGTACTTTAATTGTATGAAAAGAAATATCATCAATCGCATAAAATACATGATTGGATACTTTGTGTCAAAATGGATTTATTGAATTTGGGACATTGAAGCTAAATTCCATGTGGAAGAATAGACACCTTGAGTGACCAAACTAAACAAACATGATTTCTAGATTTTGATTCCTCTATCCATATGAATGTTGTACTATCTTATGAAGATATGTCAATGGATTTAAATTTTTAAAAAAGAACTAACATTCAATCACATAATACATAATGGTTGAGGACTTTGCACTAAAAATGAATTTACTAAATTTTTTAAATTGTAACTAGACACCATGAATGAACAAACTAGAGAAGCATTATGAAAGTTAGGAAAGTTTTAGTGTGAAAAAATAAAAAGACTTCAATTGATTTCTAAATTTCTTGATTCATCCACCCATGTGGATGTTCTCAATTTTAAGTACTATTGCACAAAAATATAGTCAATGCAATTGAATCCTCTAAAAAAGCTATTGTCTAGTGGCATAAATGATCTACGATTTAAAGTTTTCATTTTCTAAATTTGTAGATAAAGATTTCAACGACCGTGCATAGGAAATAATTAGATGAAAATATATTGCTGTCAAAAATTAAAGGGGCATGATAGATGGGAGAGTGAAAGGTGGCGTGGTTTTAGAAATGGAACAAACCAATTTTACTCATATTCACAATAACAAAAAAAAATTAGAGAGCCCAATTCTTTTGTTAGATGACATCTTCTATATAAATACTTATGCATCACAACTCTCTCAAATGCAGAATAACTCTTGGAGCATCTGATATGAGAAATAAGTGTTTTCTTCTCATAAGAGAATAAAATAAACATGGTTATCAAGTTGTTTTGGCCTACCTATTTATCCTATAGAAATAGGATGCTCATATAGAGAAACACATTGAGTTTGAAATTGTGCTTGTTGATATAAAAAATAGGTAGAAAAAGAAGCCTGACTTTTGGGTGTTACAAGTAAGGGACATTTCTTATAATATATAATTATCTTCTTGTTTTTGGTTTTAAAATAATCCACTGATTGGGAGATATTTCTGATAACTTGTATTTGTGTGATATATGATGTAGCCATTTGGAAAAGTTCCAGTGGTCCAAGATGTAGATTTCAACATGTTTGGTAATCATTTTAATTGTCTATGTGTTTATTGAAAAAAAGATGGGTAGAAATTTATCGAGATAGAAAGGATTACAACAAGGAGAGCTCAACAAGGAGCTCTGTCCTGAGAAACAAGTTCATCAAATTCTTATGATAGATCGAGGGGAAGCTACCCCCTATCGATAATATTCCAGCCCAGAGCATGAACAAAAGCCCATGTGGCCAAAGAACCAACAACTTTGTTCTACTCATAAGGAATGTAAGTAAACCTAATGAACTCAAGAGAGGTATATAAGAGAAGAATCTGATTAACAATAATGGCCAACTTCCAACTAACATCCTCAAGCTCCTACAAAGTAAGCAAGTTTACCACCACTTGGGAGTCAAACTCACAGATAATCTTGCACCATCCTAGCAAACAACACTATTCGACATCATATAAAATGGCCTAAGCCTCCATGAGATTATTAGTATGGTAAGTCTTATGCACTGAGAAAAGGAATGTAACTTCACCAAAATTGTAATGAACCACTACCCAATACTAGCAGGGCCTCGATTCCCCTAGGAAGAACCATCCGTGTTAATTTTTAGAACTCCAAGAGGAGTAGTCCAATGCTCCTGCTCGATTCACCCATCCTTTCCTATATTTTTAAGGTTTTTTGGGCACTCTTTGATATAATTGAGCTGCAACCCCATCCTAAAGATGAAAATTTAGGTGACTGCATATAGCAGGATCTATTAGATCCATAGCCCCATCTAGCACACACTTTACTTGAATAGTTTCTTCAAAAGAATGTGAGATCTTCCACCCTAAATGCATAACACCAATTTGAACATCTTTGAAGATTTGATGATTCCTCTCTAGCCAAATATGTCAAAGAATGAACAATGGGCCAACAATCCAAGCAACATGGAGAGCAGAAGACTTGGAGAGAGCACTGCCCAAGCAAGGCCAAAACTTAGGAAAAGAGGAAGCATGCTGAGAGAAATCCCAAGCATTCCACCAAAGGTATCATAACTGAGTAGAAAAGGAGCAATGGAAGAATAGATGGGAGACATACTCATCCCCATTACCACACAAAACACAATATGAGGGGCCCTAAAATACATGTTTGCAAAGATTATCCCATGTAAGATAGTAGTTATGAGCCACTAGCCACCTAAAAAAATTGCACTTGGACCAAGAATATTTATTCCAAACTTCCTTCCACCAAGGGACCTCAACATCCCTAAACAATTGTCTAGTTATCTCTTGATACCCAACAAAGTCATAATATTTACTAGATAAGGTACCTCCCCAAGCCAAAACATCTAGTCCTACAAGAGAGCAACACTCCCTAAAAGCAAAAATCTTAGAAAGCTCTTAATAATCCACTTGTGTGCCTCCAAGAGGCCAATTAGAAGAGTCCTTCCATCTGTAACTAATAATATATCCCAATTGAGAAGGAGTCTTATAATGAGCCACTTTATCTCATCCAAAATCATGAAAAGAATCATAGAGAGTCTAAAGATGAGGGTACATGGATAATATGGAGGGGAATCCATCCAAAGAATAAGACCTAAACAAAGCCTCTGAGCCTCCCATACATATCCAGAAAAGATCCATCTTGACTAACTGAGCACCAGTCTTTAGAGTATGCCAAACCATAGAGCCATGACCTTAAAGAGGAAGTGTAGAAATAGAGCAAGTATTAGAACCTCTAAAATATTTATGAGGGATAATATGAGTCCAAAGTTGATGTTGTCTAAAGCACCATTGCCAATAAAGATTAGCAACCAACACTTGACTACTCAAGAGAGTTGACCAAAGACCAAGATGGCCTTCCTCTTTAGGCCTACAAATAGTCTCCTAGCTAATCAAACTCCATTTATAGCTACACAAATTACCACTTCATATAAATTACTAAGAAAAAGCATCAAAATCCTTGATAAAGTAAATAGGAGCAGCTTGTACCATGGTCCTATAAGTAGGAAGAGCTTGAATAATAGATTGAAGAAGGGTAATTCAAGCTATAGTAGAAAGCCATATATGATTCCAATGATTTACCTTTTCCTAAAGATTGATAATCAAATTTTTCAAGAAGATCCATGACTATCTAGAAAAAACAATAGAGATGCCAAGATAATTCAAAGGAAGCAACCCAATCTGAAATTGCAAGATATCAACAATCCTTTAATGAATAGAATTAGGAGGGTTAAAAAAAGTAAATGGAAGATTTGTGCTCATTAAATTTTTGGTCTGAAGCTTCCAAATAAATATCCAAAGAATGTCAAAAGGCTTCAACTTCCTTGATTCTAGCAAGACTGAAAAGAGAAAAATCGTCAAAAAATTGAAGGTGAGAAAGAGTAGATAAACCATTACTCCATGACCAGCCCTGAATAGAGTTTTGGGACACTTGATACTTAATAAATCTGCCCAACCCTTCAACCATAATGATGAAAAAATAGGGGGAGAAAGGATCACCCTGGCAGAGACCTCTAGAGGCATCAAATAGCTAGGAAGGTTGACCATTAAGAAGAACAAAAAAAAAAAAAGGTAAAAGTAACATTACTCATAGTCCAAGTCACCCAATCAGAGATAAATCCAAAGGTAAGAAGAATATTCCTCAGGAAACTCCATTTAATTTTATCATAGGCCTTAGCCATATCTAGCTTAACACACATAGATCACTCCTTGAACTAGTGATAGAGTGAATAGCCTTAGTAGCAATAACCAACCCATCTAAAATTTATCTTCTAGCAATGAAACCACCTTGTTCCTTTGAGATAATAATGGGGAGCCACTTTTCAATCCTCTCCGCAATCAACTTAGTAATGACTTTTTAAACCACATTACATAAGGCAATTGGCCTAAAGAGCTCTATTTGATTAGCCCCCTCTCTTTTTGGAATAAGAGTCAAGAAAGTAGAATTCAATACCTGAAGCATCTGCCTACTAGAATAGGATTCCTTCACCACCTCCAAAAAATCATGATTAATGATGTCCCAAAATTCCTAAAAGAATTCAACTGGATAGCCATTAGGATCAAGAACATTTCCCTTAGGGATGCCAAAGACCACCTCGAACTCTTCCGAAGAGATTGCTTGCATGAGATAAACATTCATTTCCTCGGTAATAAGGGTAGGAATATAGGACAAAATAATATTTTCTTCATTATCAGCAAAAGGAGGATCGTCAGAGAAGAGGCCAGAAAAGCACCAAGTAACCTCCTGAAACAAAGCTAGTAAGGAAGTTAATTGAATACCTTGAGAATTAACCAATAAGGATATATTACTCTGATTCTAACAAGATTGCATAGTTTTATGGAAAAAAGTAGTGTTCCTATCTCCATCCTAGAGTCAATCAACTTGAGCCTTTTTCTTCCGAAAAATTTCCTCTCAAAGTTCCCATTCTTCTAGAAATCTAGAAGCTAGGGATTCAATCCTACCAAGATCCTCTAAGAAACCTCGATCTCTAATCTTCCTAGTTATGACATCAAAATCTTCCTGAGTTAGCCTCTTCAAAGGACATACTGAGCTACCTTTAATCATATTGAATCCTTTTAGAAACTGAAAACATAGTAGTACCATATGCAGGAGCTCTATCTCTCTACCAACAAAATACAAGATCATGAAGAGAGGAGTCATGAAGCCACATAATTTGGAACTTAAAAGGTGGATGCTTTGAAATAATAGCCCCAATAGTAGAAAATTTTATTGGCCAATGATCAAAATCCCTCTACTCCAGAATTGTTGAAGAGAGAGTAAGGGTGCCACTAACCCAGAAACAAAAAACAAGAAATTTGTCCAGATATTCTAAGATAACATTATCCTCGGTCCTTTGATTATTCCAAGTATAGAGACCATTAAAGGTTTAACATCAAAGAGGTGAAAAATAACTATGTGCTGATGAAGAAGAGAAGAAGAAGGCCCCAATCTAGCCAAACCACCTTGCTTCTCCTCTAGACTTAAAACTAAATCGAAGTCTCCTGCTAATAGTCAAGGATGAAAAGGGTCTGAATTTCTAACAAACTAAATATGCCTCCAAAGTTCCTCCTTGCCCAAAAAATCAATAGGCACATACACATTAGTAGTCATTAGCACTTATCCTGAGTCCAAAGTAGAAGCCAACTGTTAGTACCTGATATGGTCACAATTTCAAAGCTTCAAGTTTAGAGTTGTTGAACTACTTTGAACTGAAGTTCAAAGTAGTTCAAAATAGTTCGATGGTTCAGAGGTCAAAGTTGGTTTGTTGGTTCAACATGCAGACTCAAATCAGGCTTAAGTTTGTCAAGTTCAATGATTCAGAGAAAAGGTATAAGGATCATTTAATCCAAGTTCAGAGGACTTCACAAGAAGTTTCACAATTTTAGAATTTAGTTTCAGATGTTGAACCTCTTCGAACCACCTCGAACTGAAGTTTGAAGTAGTTTAAAGTAGTTCAAAATGGTTTAATGGTTCAAATAACCCATCCTATAGGTTCAATATAAATGAAGTTCAGTCTCATTGGTTCGAGGTGGCATAGCTAGGACATTTAGAACATAATTATCAAAGCTTAGCAACTTCAGCATTGTCACACTTCATTGTTTGGGTTCAAAAGGAAACTTGATGGATAGAAGCTCAACTTTTGTATTCAGTAAGGATATTTTAGATGAATCTACTAAAGATTACACAACTGAGCCTCAATCCGGGAATGATGTGACTAGAAGGATACAACCAGTGATGTCATTATATGTATAAAAGCATTGAAGAGAAGTTTGAGTTGTTGGAAAGGAGAATCACAATGTTTGCCACTGCATTAACCCAAAATCAAATATAGGTTGGGGCACCCAGAGAAATATTAATAATGTGCACCATTGAGACTGTTATATAACAAAATGTCTACCATTTTCCTTCCCCATTACAAGAATGATAAAAGTCATAAATGATTATGAGTAATTAGCATACAAGGGATAAGGAACGTAGAACGTATGTGCATTGAATGGTCAACCTTTATTAAGAAACATAGAGGAACTAAGAACCCCAATATTGGTGCGCGCTACATAATTGATGTAGGATTTGGTCAAGTTTATCTTTCTCAAGTTCTATCATTTGAATATCAATTATGCATAATGGCTTTGGATGCTTCTCTTCACCATGCAACTATTACAAATGAATGGGCAGAATGAATTAGAAAACACCACCAAAGCATTTGTGTCATTGTTGTGAAGAAAGAGAGAGGACCTCCTTGTGTTTATGTATGACTGGGGTAGTGTTGTTGGTAAACATATTATCTTTGTGTTGAGGAAGAAATTTCATCATGCTGCATTCATATCCGATAATAGATCCACGAATTTGAAGTTATAAAATTCTAAGATTCATGCTATATTGTGCTTGTTTTAAAACTAAGCTTCTTGGTTTTATACAAACCCAGGGAATATGTGCAGATAGGGAGACATTTTCAAGATGGTGGATCAATGATTAGTAGCTGGGAAGTATAATTCAGCAAGTCAGATTTTTTGACGGTCATATAGACCCTCAAACAGTGACCTGTAACTTTTGAGTGAGACATTATTTTCAAAATTTCCTTGGTGAGAATATGGAGAAGGAGGATTCTAATAACATATCCAAAATTCAGCACAATCTATTGGTGCGATAATTAGTTATGCCCCCCAAAATTAGGCCTATTTTTACTACCAAAATTACGTCAAATCCGCCCAACGTCTTAAATATTTTGTTTTAAAATAGATTATTCAAATGACAGGTGGCATATGTAAACTTTTCACATAATGCAGATATATGGATAGTTTCTAAGTAAGAGTTTGGATAGCAACAAATAAAATTATAATGTTTTATTAAACATTATAATTATCATGATATATAAAAATTTTGTGTTATAAACATATCTCCTATATAATCTTTTCAGGATAGAATGGAAAAGGTTATGTATTATATCACAACTTTAATGATATATTTCATTAGACTTGTTACCTATTCTTTAATAAAGAGTCAAACATTATAACTATGGGGAGATATTGAAAAGGGAAGGGAAGATTACTCAAAGGAGACTTCCAAGAATCAGTTATGGGATAGGGAATGGAGATGGACAAAGAGAAGAATAAATAAAGGATAGAGGTATTTAGAAAGGGTTCCAATTTTTTGAGTTTTGGCTGAGAGACTTTGGGCTATAATAGAATAGAGGGTTGGAATACAGGGGGTTCCATTTTCCTTTCTAAATAGAAGACATTGAGCTACAAGTCAGAAGGGCTAATTGGAAGTTTATTTTCTATATTTGCTAAGAGAGAAAGAGCAGTGCTTGGTTTGAATTTTTGAACTATGTGTTGGAAAAGAGGGAATCTTCTAATTTTGAATGTGTGCATGGGAAGGGAATTCAAGTTTCATTTTTAATTGATGATTTAGATGCATAATGTAATGAAAGCTTTGTTGTTTTTGCATTTTTAGAGGAGGGAGACTTGGGAGATAGTTGCATATTAGAGTTTTGAATCTGGGCAATTTTCTCTCCACTGATCGTCATTTTTGTATGACATTCAATTTTCTCCAAATGCATTTATGTCATGGATTCTTGAATATATTTGATTTCAATGTGTTTTAAAGCTCTGTTTCTTTACTTTCTCAGATTTCATTCTATTTGTAATGCTACATGTGAATGTACTTTGTGTCATTTCTTAATACTTTCTTGTAGTCTTTTAGGTTTCGTATCTACATTATGTTTATAGGTAGATGTTTGATATCCTTTCGTGCTTTTAGGTAAAAAAATCCACATTTAACTCATTGAACATCTTGTACGGGGAGCTGTACCTGATAAAAATTTAGAGGAAGGTTATCAACCCCATGATAACCTCTCCAACTATTGGTGTTAGTTTGTTCTTTTACTTGGGCATTTAGGGTCATATTTGCATGTATTTCTTCAAAGGACAATCTGTTCACTAAAATTTTTTTGGCAACTCTACTGGGGAAGAAGTGAAGATTTAAGTGCCTAACAATGGCTTCCTCAATTTTGTGATTATCTCCATGTGTAGGAGATTGGCGACTCTATATTTTGAACCTGTTGAATCTTTGTTGTTGGAATTCCAACATGTGTTATGGTAGCAGTTGTAATACAGCCATGGGGGGTTCAGATTGGACCATTTTCCCTAGCCCATTATTTAGGCTTACCTAAAAGGTCATGGGAATATCTTCCCAAGTTTGATGGAGACAAACAACAAGATCTGACAGATCACATCAAAGCAGTTATTGTTGCATGTGGGATTCTTGGTGTGCAGGATGAAGATGTGTTCATCAGGTTATTTTTTCAAGGCCTCATGGGAAAAGTAGCGGAATGGTTTCAACATTTGCAAGATGGATGTATTACAACTTGGGATGATCTTAAGCAGAGATTTTTGGAATGATTTCAGCCCACAATTAATTTCCATCAATTATTGGTGAACCTTCTTCAAATTCAGATGAAAGATGATGAATCTGTAAGGGAGTTCATTAATAGGTTTAATCAAACTATTGGTAAAATTCCTCTAGCCAACCAACCAAATGAAAGAAATTAGGTATGCTTCTTTATTGATGCTATGGATGTTGAAGTCAAGTTTTGATTACAACACTTTGGAATGCAAAATTTGGTAAATATACAGAAAGAAGCAACCAGATTAGAGGATTCTTTAGTTCTTAGTGGTATGAAATCTATAAGGACTCCCCCAATGAAAGAATACCATTGTGGACAGTGACAATGCCTTGATGAAAAGGCTACAAAAAAGAAGTGCATTCTAAAAGAATCCAATCCTACTCCCAAGACGTTAGGTTTCTACTACGTCCATTTTGAAAATGATGAGGAGGGGCAAAGCAATGTTGAAGAGCTTGTAAATTTAGGTAACAAGGATTTACCACAATATTTCTTTAGCCCAGAGGCTAGATCTCTCAAATCTACAGGTATGGAATGTTATCTAGTTTCAAATGGTCTAGTTAGTAAAGATTTTCATAATGGTATTCAGAAGTTTAGTCACACTGAAACAATGAACATTGATGACTCTATGCATTCTAAAAATTGTAATCAGCAAATTAAAGAATCTATCATAGGTGCTAACGAAGCCATGTCATATTCTCCTATGAGAACTTGTACTGATAGTAAGGTGACGTATGCTAATAAGAATTTATCTTACTCTAAAAATTATTTTTACCATGATGAAGTAAGATGGGAGAATGAGAATGCTCAGGTTGAAAATGATAATCCTTGCACCAATGACCAAAAAGGCAAAGAAAAGGTTGAAAATCAAGAAGGTAAAATTGTCTGGAGTAACCTCAATCCACTTTTCATACCAATGGGGTTTGATGAGAATACTACTATCATAGAAAATCCTCTTTTCCAATTTCAAGATTCACACTTGAAAAATGAAAATCTGTTCAATAGTCCCCAGCTAGATGAAAACTCTGCTGAAACACCATGTGAAAATCTCATCTATGAAGAAGGAGAAACCATAGGTATGTTTCTACCATCACTTAAGTTGGATTATTCCCCTAACCATACCTTAGCTACCTCTTCAAATTGGTTCCAAAATGAAAAATTTATTGAAAACTTCCCTTCTCATTCATCTATGCATAATGTTGTTGATTTGGAGTGTAAAAGAAATGCTGAGATATGTAATGACATTCTAAAAAGAGAGAGGGATGGGATTTGTGGCATGATTGGTGACAGTTGGTTCCTTGAAAGAGGTGAAGACGATATGCATCCAAGGGCTAATCCTATGCTAAAGGAGACATCATCATGGCTACAAATTGATCATGACCACAAATTGATCATGACCATGCATAGGAATTGAATCTACATGACAATATTCCTAAGGATTGCAAATCATCTTTTGGTGAGGCTTTTTCATTTCATGTTTTTCAGCTTAAGGTGGAAGCAAATCATGCCCATGTGGAAAATCAATTCTTAAGTGAAGGAGAGCACTATGATGAGTTGTGGTTGTTCAGGAAAGAATATTGGATCCATATATGCATGCACACTAACAGTCTAAAGTTTGGCATTGAAGGAGTCATCATCAAGAAATGGTTTGGAGCTGTTCCATTGAGGTACGCTTTGCTGATTAGAAAAGGATCCTATTTCTCTCAACCGGTAAGTGGATTCACTTAATTTCTTCTTTCTTCCAGTCTTTATAGTAGGTTTCATTTCCTACCTTTGTAAAAATTGTAAATAAGTTTTTATTGTGCGTAGTGTAATTTGGAATAATGTGCAAGCTTCAGGCTTGCTGGTAGTTTTGGTTTGTTGTTGGTTTTGGTTTGTTGGTGTTGCCCTGCTCCCCTCTACCCTCTTTGCAAGCAGCTCCCGATCTTCTCTTCTTGTTGACTCTATTTGCCCATGGATAATGCACTATTCTTTTCCCAAAGATTACTGGAGTTCTTTGATTTTGCATCAAAATCAGTCCCATAGTTAGAGCCCCTATTAGTACCCAATATGGTCACAAATTCAAAGCTTCAAGTTTAGAGTTGCTGAACCACTTCGAATTGAAGTTCAAAGTAGTTTAAAGTAGTTTGATGGTTCAGAGGTCCAAGTTGATTTGTTGGTTCAACATGCAGACTCAAATCAAGCTTAAGGTTGTCAAGTTCAATGATTCAGAGCAAAGGTATAAGGATCATTTAATCCAAGCTCAAAGGACTTCACAAGAAATTTCACAATTTTAGATTTCAGTTTTAGATGTTGAACCTCTTTGAACCACTTTGAACTGAAGTTCAAAGTAGTTCAAAGTAGTTTAGAATTGTTTAATGGTTCAAATAACCCATCATGCAGGTTCAATATAAATGAAGTTTAGACTCATTGGTTCGAGGTGGCATAGCTAGGACATTTAGAACATAATTATCAAAGCATAGCAATTTTAGCATTGCCACACTTCATTGTTTGGGTTCAAAGGGCAACTTGATGGATGGAAGCTCAACTTTGGTATTCAGTAAGGATATTTTAGATGAATTTTCTAAAGATGACATAGCCGAGCCTCAATCTAGGAATGATGTGACCAGAAGGATATCACCAGTGATGTCATTATATGTATAACAACATTGAAGAGAAGTTTGAGTTGTTGGAAAGGAGAATCACAATGTTCACCACTGCATTAACCCAAAATCAAATATTGGTTGGGTGGATACATAAGATAGCACCCAGAGAAATATTAATAATGTGCACCATTGGGACTGTTATATAAAAGAATGTCTATCATTTTCCCTCCCCATCACAAGAATGATAATAGTCATAAATAATTATGAGTAATCAGCATACAAGGGATAAGGAAGGCAGAACATATGTCCATTGAATGGTCAACCTTTATTAAGAAACATAGAGTAACTAAGACCCCCAATATTGGTGCGTGTTGCATAATTGATATAGGATCTGGTCAAGTTTATCTTTCTCAAGTTCTATCATTTGAATATCAATTTTGCATAATGGCTTTGGATGCTTCTCTTCACCATGCAACTGTTACAAATGAATCGGTAGAATGAATTAGAAAACACCACCAAAGCATTTGTGTCATTGTTATTAAGAAAGAGAGAGGACCTCCTTGTGTTTCTGTATGATTGGGGTAGTGTTGTTGGTAAACATATTATCTTTGTGTTGAGGAAGAAATTTCATCATGTTGCATTCATATCCGATAACAGATCCATGAATTTGAAGTTATAACATTCTAACATTCATGTTATATTGTGCTTGCTTTAAAACTGAGCTTATTGGTTTTATACAAATCCAAGGAATATGTGTAGATACGGAGACATTTTCAAGATGGTGGATCAATGATCAGTAGCTAGGAAGTGTAATTCAGCAAGTCAAATTTTCTGACAGTCGTATAGATCCTCAAACAGTGACCTGTAACGTTTGACTGAGACATTATTTTCAAAATTGCCTTGGTGAGAATATGGAGAATGAGGATTCTAATAACATATACAAAATTCAGCAAGATCTAACGGTGCAAAAATTAGCTAACCCCCCCGAAATCAGGCCTATTTTTACTGCCAGAATTATGTCAAATCTGCCCAACATCTTAAATATTTTGTTTTAAAATAGATTATTCAAATCACAAGTGGCATATGTAAACTTTTCACATAATGTAGATATATGGCAAGTGTCTAAGTAAGATTTTGGAGATCCAAAAATAAAATTATAATGTTTTATTAAATATTATAATTATCAAGATATATAAAAATTCTGGGTTATAAACATATCTCCCGTATAATCTTTTCAGGACAGAATGGAAAAGGTTATGTATTATATCACAACTTTAATGATATATGTCATTAGAGTTGTTACCTAATGTTTAATAAAGAATGAAACATTATAACTATGGGGAGATATTAAAAAGGGAAGGGAAGATTAAATAAAGGAGACTTCCAAGAATCAGTTACGGGACAAGGAATGCAGACAGACAAAGAGAAGAATAAATAAAGGATAGAGGTATTTAGAAAGGATTCCAGTTTTCTAAGTTTTGGTTGAGAGACTTTGGGCTATAGTAGAATAGAGGCTGTGAATATAGGGGGTTCCATTTTCCTTTTTGAACAGAAGAATTTGAGCTACATGACAGAAGGGCTGATTGGAAGTTTTGTTTTCTGTATTTGCTGAGAGAGAAAGAGTAGTGCTTGGTTTAAATTTCTGAACTATGTGTTGGAAAAGAGGGAATGTTCTAATTTTGAATGTGTCTAGGGGAAGGAAATTCAAGTTTCCTTTTTAATTGATGATTTAGATGCATAATGTAATGAAAACTTTGTTTTTTTTGCATTTTTAGAGGAGGGAGACTTGGGATATAGTTGCATATTGGAGTTTTGAATCTGGGCAATTTTTTCTCCACTGACCGTAATCTTTGTATGACATTCAGTTTTCTTTAAATGTATTTATGTCATGGATTCCTGAATATATTTGATTTCAAAGTCTTTTAAAGCTCTATTTCTTTACTTTCTCAGATTTCATTCTATTTGTAACGCTACATGCAAATGAACTTTGTGTCATTTGTTAATACTTTCTTGTAGTCTTTTAGGTTCCGTATCTACATTGTTTTTATAGGTAGATGTTTGATATCCTTTCATGCTTTCTAGTGAAAGCACCCACATTTAACTCATTGAACATGTTGTATGGGGAGCTATACCCAATAAAAATTCAGAGGAAGGTTATCAACCCCATGATAACCTCTCCAACTATTGGTGTTAGTTTGTTCTTTTAGTTGGGCATTTAGGGTCATATTTGCATGTATTTCTTCAAAGGACAATCTATTCACTAACACCACCACAAAGAGAGCTAAGCGAGAAGACATCCAGCCAAGGGGGAATTTTTCTTGCAAATCCCAAAAGATAGACAAACCACCAACACTTCCCATAGCCCCAACACACTGGCATTTTCGATGAGGCCATCTATAGAAAACTAAGCTTCTTGGATACAAAAAAAATTAGGAGAATGCTCAACCATCAGATTCTAAATAGCATTTTTTCTATGGATTCTATTCAACCCCCTAACCTTCTATGAGAGAATAATCATCATTGAGTAGAATGGGGAAAATGACCATCCAATGTTTTCACTATCCTAGACTAGATCAATATATCTCCTATGAGTTTAATCTTCTCCTGGTCTATTTTACACCCTCTCTGTAGAGGAGTAAAGGAAACCCACTTAAATGGTCTATGCATCAACCCCAAGGGACCCTTACCTTTACCATATGCTAGCACATCCTTAACCAACTTGACCAAAAAAAATTCATTATACTCTAACACCATAGGTATTAATAAAGAGATCAAATTTCCACAATCTATTGCATTGTATTGATATGTTTCAAGATTCAATTGTGATAACATTTTTACCATCATTAGGATGAAGAGAAAGACATGCAAAAAAAAGTCACTAGAGCTTCTAACTTAGGAACTATAAGGAACTTGCTATTCTAGTGTACCACAAATTAGGATGCTCACAAGCATCATGAGGTGATAGTCCCTCGTCTGGGAAAACTAGATTATAAGAGATACTAGGAGGAATACCCTCCTCTAAAACCATAATATCCAACACCTCAATGATATTAAAACATAAATTTGATTGTCAATATTTCAAAGGCCTCTTCTAACCATGCCCCTTAGCTTGTGGGAAAGCAAGGGTAAATTAATCCTTATCCTACATTTAAAATTTTCATTTTCTTGTATTATCTGGTTGATTTTATCTACTTATTTGTATTATCCATCTAAGCTTGTCCTTTTCCTGCAACATCTACCAAACCACCACCATTGCTGGCCATAGAACCATCCACTCCTTTGGAAGCAAGGTTGTGAGGACACTAACACTGTAAATAACCATACTTATGACATATCTAACATTTGAAAGGGAGGGATTCGTAATCTAGCTACTACACCGAGGAAGAAGCCCCAAGACAAATTTCCAAAGAATCTAGTAGTGGGTTATTCAAATCAATTCCAATAGAAATTCTAGCAAAAGAAATAAAAATTTTATCAAGGGATTGATGTGAAATTGTAGTTGGCTTTCCTAGCAAAGCAACAATTTGATGGAGAATGTCTTCTTGCTAGAATTCTAGGTGAAGGCGAGGCAAGTGAACCCAAACTGGAACTTTTGAAGGGAGATCCTCATCAAAATTAAATCCTGAATGTCAGGGTTTGAAAAATAACCCGACATGGTTGTAGAAATAAGACCCTCCTTCAAAAACATGATCATGATCAGACATGCATGAGAATACAACAAGAAAATAGCTATTCCTAGCCAACGTAATCTCCATATCTCCTTACATGTGCCATGAGCAATGAATTCATACCTCTAGAGTCGATAAGGAAATCTAGATTCCAATAAATTTGCATATCACAACATGCTTAGTCCAATATTCAATGTCCTCCATCACCACCACTATAGGAATAATTAAAATTGGGTGATCATGGCTATGGAAAAAATGACCATTAACTTTTTTCAGCGCATTGACCTCCCTTGAATAAAGTGATTCAAATCTTGTTGCATGCATAGTTGGAGAAGAACCATCGATCCTCACCAATGTGGAAGAAAAATCATAGGCCTTTGCATGCCAAAAATAAAAACCTCAATCCAATAAAGTCTACAAATACTCTCCAGAATCTGGAACCTACACTAACTTTTCCAAGCAGCCATCAATCCAAAAGAGAACAAGAAATAATATCAGCAAGAAAGAAAAAAAACAAACATGGGGCTAGGGATTGAACCCTATCCCAACACCCATCCATCACTCCTCATTGCTTTGTTGGCTATCCCTCTAATTCATTTAATTTCATAAATTTAAATCTATAAGTTATTCTCTTCTTTCTTCTTGAATTTTATCTAGTTATCTTGCATAATTTATGCTTATGTTGGTTTAAACATTACAATAATCACTTCTACAGTAGATCTATTGGTAGTTGCATATTTATACTTTTGTTTATAAGGTGGATCTTTATGTAGTTCAATTATGCGATAATTTTTTTCTCCTTTGGTAGTTTTGGTATTGCTATCACTAGTTATGTGAATATGTGTGCTTATAGCTAGGCTAGGAGCAGAGTTGGTTACTATTAGTGTTTTTTTGTGAATGTGTTGCTAATAGTTTAACTATGATTATGTACTAAGGGTCGGGCCCCTTCTTTCACTACTATTAATATCAAATAGATTACAATAATCATACACTCTTAAATTACAAGTGTTAAATAGTCTAATTAAATTTCTTCAAACTTAATATATACATTTGTCTTATAAGTTCAAAATTTAATAGTTGATACTTCTCCAATCAACATAATTAATGTGTGTGTGTGTGTGTGTGTGTGTGTGTGTGTGTGTGTGTGTGTGTGTGTGTGTGTGTGTGTGTGTGTGTGTGTGTGTGTGTTTGTGTGTGTGTGCATACGTGCGCGCATGTGTGTGTGTGTGTGTGTGTGTGTGTGTGTGTGTGTGTGTGTGTGTGTGTGTGTGTGTGTACTCAATGGCTTGAATTGGAAGGACAAAACTTTAATTCTCATGTTTATGCATTAGTTTATCAATTGATTTTGGCCAAAAATTTTAATGAGCCTCATAATAGGCTTTGATTAAGAGTAGTGCCCAAAAGATAGTCATGTGTTAGATAAGTATGATGAGAGGTTGTCAAAGAAAAATTACTTGGAAGGGGACTTTTACAGCCTTGTGGAGCTCACTCATCTTGCATCTATTGAATATATAGTGAACATTATTGATAAAGGTTCCCTAATTAGGTATAGGAAACATGTGAATTCTTTGTGGGAAGGTATTTCCTCTTGACCTACATTGAAGAGGGATTTGGTCATGTGAAATCATGGATCTAATAGAATATTAAGGTTCTTAGGTAATAAACATAGAAGATTAGGTAGAATATTATGGTTTATATGTGTTGTTACCTTGATGATTACCCAAGTGGTTAAAACTAAGGTAATTTCTAAGTGAGACCAAATTTGAGATGTGAAGTGCTCTCTCTCTCTCTCTCTCTCTCTCTCTCTCTCTCTCTCTCTCTCTCTCTCTCTCTCTATGTACTACTCTCTCTCTCCACATACTCAAAATTCTATCTCTTCATGTACTAATGCTCCCATTCTCTCACTATGTACAAGGAATTTCTTTCACTACATACTAAAACTTCTCTCTCTCTCTCTCTCTCTCTCTCTCTCTCTCTCTCTCTGTGTGTGTGTGTGTGTGTGTGTGTGTGTGTGTGTGTGTGTGTGTGTGTGTGTGTGTACTGCTCTCTCTCCACATACTCAAAATTCTATCTCTTCACGTACTAATGTTCCCATTCTCTCACTATGTACAAGGAAGTTCTTTCACTACATACTAAAACTACTCTCTCTCTCTCTCTCTCTCTCTCTCTCTCTCTCTCTCTCTCTCTCTCTCTCTCTCTCTCTCTCTCTCTCGCTCTCTATGCACTCAAATGCCTCTCTCTTTGCATACTTTTTAAAACCTTTTTAAAGGATAAAGTTAAGATGTTTGAGTTTGAATCCAAAATTCATCTAAAATTTTCTTCCCTAATCTAAAATTGAACCCCAAATTTGTATAACTACCTCTAAAATACAAACTAAAGATGTTCAAACTAATGGAAGGAACACTATTTTGACATACATTTGTGTTACAATGAAAGAGATTGACCTCATGAAATACTTATGGTGATGCCATGGAAGATGTGTTTTTTTGTGAATGTATACATAACATAATGTTAGGGGAGTTGTAAAGAAGATGGTATTTTGAACTGAGCCAGAGGATGCATCAAGTATCTAGGCCAAGGAAATTAGAACCAAACAATCATGTCATAAAATGAGTAATATTCATTGGAGCTTCTACTTGCTTGTTCAATTGAAAGCATCAAAAGGCATGCCAATTGTTTGATATTATGCCCAAAGTGGAGTTGTAGGTGTTTTTACATGTATGCATATGTGGGTAAAAGCACAAACCTGTATCACCCTTTTGTAAAGGAAAAGGCTAACAAAAGTATAATTGTTCATCTTCAATGACATAAAAGTGGTATCATTATTTCAAATTTGAAAATGAAGTAAACTAATGAAATGTGTAGAAATGGTTAAAGTTTAAGATTATATTTTTAAATAATTATTTGGAATAAGAAATGATATATTTTCCTAATTTTTATAGAAAAAAATTTTGTTGCTTAAAAATGTTCAAAATTAGAAGTTTAGTTCCCACCACAAAACTATTTGAAAATAAACTTATTTCCATTTGAACTTAGACTATGCTATAAATAACACATATAGCTAGAACAATAAGAAATAAAAGTTGACTTTAGACCTATATTTTCTCTTTTATAGTGACTGAAATTTGAACTCACCTGAAATTGATAGTTTTCATCTCCCACCACATTTTTTAGAACAAATCTATTCTAATAAGAAGAAAAATTATAAATTCTAAAAGAGGACTCTCTCCTCTAGAACGTCATATGATTTTCAATTTTTTTCTATATAATTTAATATTTTTTTGTTTCTCAAAATTGACATCTTTTTTATTGTTCAAATACATGCTTGTAAAATTTATTAATTACAATATACCATATCTAATTAAAACACTATAAACTTTGTATGAAAATACTCTTGACTTTGAGCTCTATAAAATAGTTTTTATATTTTACTAAAAGATATCATAAAAAATAGTAAGAGCTATTGAAACATCAATTTTCTAAAATAATTTTGCTTTTTTAGTAATTGGATGCAAACTAGTATAAAGCATGCATTTATTAGACATTTCCAATTAGAAAAGTGTGAGACCATGTATAACTTAGCTAGAATAAATTTATTTAAATCATATGTTTGAGAAAAACTTATTCTTGGACAGAAATACTAAAATTCAATCATTTTGATAAGTCAGCCTAAAAGGTGACACAACGTTATACTTTTACCCATGTACAATCACCAACCAAAGACTAGGCAGGTGAAATAGTTTGGTTAATGGAAATGGAAGTGTCTCCTCCCCATTTAATAGCACTGCCTTGCTAAACCACATGTTTTTCTTACAAATCAATATGCTAAATTGTGATATGTAGGCAAGGCACATAATTATTTGAATAATGATTTCAAGAAAAATCCAAGTGGTAGATATAAAGATGAATCCCAAAAACAATCAATTTGAAAACATAAGAAAGGCATGTGAACTATCAAACTAAAATTCTTAGGTATATGCAATTTGCAAGCATAAAGCTGAATAAATATGAAAAAAATTATTCTTATCTCCACTGGTGACATGTTCATCTAACATGTCTTAGTGAATATTGATACCATGAGGAAGTTGCCTATTTAAATCATTCCAATTCCTAGCTTGAAACATAATTCCATGCTATTGGAAGATAAATAGGATTTTCAGCGATGAAACTAGTAAGTGGGAAAGTTGTTTTTGTATTGACTTGGCAAGGAGAATGCTCACAAACCATTTGATTAAATGCATTAACCAAGACAAAAGTACAATCTCAATGAAAGTGCAGATGTTGCAAGCGTACCAAGTCTAGGGGATGATGTTGATAGGAATTTTTAGTTAGGCTCAGTGCATATTGCTAGGGGTTGCACATATGTTGGGATAGTAGATATCGCTTTGACATTGATGCAATACAAGACAAGTAGTAGCTTGTAGATATTGTGAAATTCATAGAGAGCCGACACATTAACAAATTATTTATATGTAGATTAGATATCCAAACCAAAAACCATTGGTATTCAAGCTTCAAGGCATGCCACTTTTTTATCTAATGCTAAGATAGTAAGAAGAGAATGCCATTTGATGTGACTTCTCAAATCAAGTAGTGAGTTTCAATCAAAGAAAGAAAGTAATTTAAATTGTTTGACATAATAGGTAAATTTTTAGAGACAACATAAAAATTTGAGGTTTTGATTGTGCTTTATGATTATCTAAAGGAGAAGAAATTGAGAGTTTTAAAATATGAAGTCAAGAGAGCATTGAAAAAGGAGCCTAGTAAGAAATACAATGAAGTAAAAATTGTTTAAAAAAATTGATCAATTATATATTGTCTTTGATGTTACAAAAAATGTCATATCTTTACCATTCAAGGTACGTCGATCTCACTTGGATGATAAAGACAATTTTCTATCTATCAAGCATTCCAATCTTTGCCAACTTCAAAAGATAGTTTCTACCAAGTTCACTTGGGCATTGAAGAGAAGTTAGCATAAGTTGAGTATTAACCAAGCTCTCTTGGTTAACAAAGCAAAGTTGGATGGAACCAGTGCTAACTGAGCTCACTCAATTAGCAAAGATGTAATGTTAATCGAGTTCACATTGTTAACATAGAGAAATCATTTTTGAAATAGTGTCTATTGATCAGGATCACCTAACAATGGACTTTCTTGTTTTGGGATATTGAGTTTAATTGATTTGTTTGTTCATTCTAGCTGATTCAGGAGATGAATATTAATTATTCTAAGATTTAGTCAATCTGACTTGATAATGTGTATGATATAAGTATAAGGTTAAGTTGAAGATTGAATGCATGTGAGTGAATGGAAGAACAAGAGATGCTTAGATGAAGTGAATTAGAAGGATAAGAAGAATATCGTGAGGAGATACAAAGATACAATCAATCAAGCAAGATCAAGAATTTGAGCCAAATTTGAGATTTGAAGTCAGCAATATAGTTGCATAACAAATCAGGTAATATCAATGTTACTCTCTAACCATTGTAGTAGTGAAATAAATTTCTTAACAAAGTTGGCTTAACAACTATTTGTAAATCCTCTCACAAGGTGACATTTCTAGATTGAAGTGTCTAAAGACCTCTAACAAGGCAAATCCTAATAGGGTGATTAAATCCTCTAATATGGTCACATCTAACAATGTATTTTGTAACCTTTAATAGGGTTGGCTCCAAATAGGGCTTACTTTAGAAAAGTGAAAATCAGTAACTAGTTGCAATTGGTGGTTTTTCTCAAATTTGGTCTCCACGTTAAATGTTGGTGTCACTTTTCTCCATGCTATTTGTTTTATGTGTATCCAACCAAGTTAATTAAAGTTAATCATAGATAATATCTTAAGTTTTTCATTTTCAATATTTTCTAAGTAACAATTGTTATTTTAGTGGTTATTGAGTTACAACATATTGTTAGTGTTAACTGAGTGCCTATGTGTTAACTAATTTACAACAATTTCATCAAAGTTTATGTTTTGTATTGACATCTAAGGAATCTGAGATTTATTTTAGTGGTAACTAATTCACCTCTCCCCTCTTAGTTACTCCTCTCATATTTCCAACAATTGGTATTGAAGCTTTTGGTTCTTACAAAGAAGGTTTCAAGGACCTAAGCTAAAGATCATCTAATGTCTTACAGAAGAGAGATCCTCAAGTTGAACATATATAATTTCAATGAATGAAAAGAACTTATGAAGTTGTATTTGGAAACCATTAATGATTCAGTTCTGAAATATCTTAACTCCAAGTATGTGGCACATGTTGGAACTATGACTATTGAAGAAATTTTAAGCAAAAGAATCATAGCATTATGTTGATTGATATTGCTTCAATTCTCAACTATGTTGAACTTTATTAAGCCAAAGACTATGGTATTTCTTATGAGATGTGGATCAAGCTAAAAGCCATATATGGAGGAGATGATAATGTAAGAATATCCAAATTTGAGAGTCTCAGAAGACAATTTGATCAAATAAATATGAGAGAGGATAAGAACATTGCAAAGTATAGGGATAGAATCAAAGCCAATGATTGTGCAATCAAAGCCTTAGGAGGAAAGATTGAACATGAGAGAATGGTAAGTAAGTTTCTCAAAACACTTCTTCCTTTATATATAATCAAAGCATCATCAATTCAAAGGATGAGATGCAATCCAAAGAATGATATAATATTAGATGCAGTAGTTGGAAGATTGATAGCATTTAAGCTAGATAACTATGATAATTATGTTCCAAGTTCTAGAAATCTTTAGTCTACATTTGAAGCCAAGTTGTCACTCAAGAAGAAAGCTAAAGGTCTAAAGGAAAACAATTTGAAAGTGAAGAGGAAGATAGTTGTGATAGTGATCTTGAAGCCATTGAAGCATTACTTGTAAGAAGGTATCCCAAAGGCAAAGGAAAGTAGAAGGGTAAAATTCCTTTAATCTTCTTTTCTTGTGAAGAAGTTTGTCACATTGTTGGAAAGTGTCCAAATAGAGAAGACAAAGATGAAATGAAGAACAAAAAATACAAAGGCAAGAAGGATTTAAAAACCTACAAGGACTACAAGGATAAAAGTAAGAAGTCTTTTTTTATGGCTAAAGATTTAGATAGTAGTGACGATGATGAAATGGTCTATATTGCTATAAAAGATGAATTTGATGATAAAGAAGATAAAATAGCACTTATCTCTCATGTTAGAAAAAATGATACATGGATTATTGATAGTGGTTGTTCACATCATATGATTGGTGATAAAACAAATTTTGAACATATCGAATACTATGATGGTGGAAGTTTAAGATTTAGAAATAATGAACCATGTTGTATAAAGGGAAAAGGTTGTATCTTACTAACCAATGAACTTAGATGTGAAAATGCTTATTGGGTTGAAGAACTGAAGCATTATCTACTAAGTGTGGTGCAATTGAATAACATTGGAATAAATGTATACTTCATGAAGGGGAAGGCCAAGTTGGTAGATGGAAAAGGAAATCTAGTTGGGTCTAGTAACAAAAAAAAAGGTAACTTATTCTACCTAGATCATACTGAAAGTTCATGTTTCATTGCTCAAGTAGAAGAAAGCTAGTTATGGCATGAAAGGTTGTATCATGTGAACTTTGAAAATCTTATCAATATAAGAAAAATTAAAATAGTGAGAGGTATTCCTAGTTTGAGGAAACCTTATATGGGCCTATGAAAAAATAGTCAAATTGGTACTTTGGGAAAGATAAGTTTCAAGAGCAAGAACTATCATTCTGAAGAAGTGTTGGAGATGGTTCATAAAAACCTTTATGGACCTATTGGAATTGAGAGCTATATTGGAGATAAGAGCTTCATTCTTTTTGTTAATGATTATTCTAGAATGGTGACTATAATGTATCTGAAAGATAAGTTTGAAGCCTTTCAAAAGTTTAAGTGGTATCTAGCAAGAGTAGAGAAGGAAGCATGAAAGAAGCTGAAATGTTTGAGATCAGATAGAAGAGGTGAATTCATTTCTAATGAATTCAATGAATTCTACACTAAAAGAGGAATAAAAAGACAAGTATCAGCCCCTGGTACACCAAAAGAAAATGGTACAACTTAGAGAAAGAATAGATCAATCATGGATTGTGCAAGAACCTTGATGATAGAAAATAATGTTGCAATCAAATACTGGAAGGAAGCAATAAGCACAATAGTGCATACCTTGAACAAAGTATAGCTAAAGAAGATTCAAATCAAACTCCTTATGAACTATGGTATGGCTACAAACCTAATGTAATTTACTTAAAAGTATTTGGTAGCAAATTTTATATTCTAAAAGAGGCTAGGAAAGGTAAATTTGATGTCAAAGGTGATGAAGGCATATTCCTAGGACACTCCAGTAGAAGTAAAGAATATAAATGTTTGACTCTAACTACAAATAAGATCATAGAAAGTGCACATGTGAGAATTGATGAATTTTTAGAAAAGAGTGAATAAGAGAGTAGCAAAGAACCTAGAGATTACAAATATTTTATTTACTTTGAACCAAATACATTGCCAAATCCAATTGGAAGTTAGAAAACTTCACTTCTCAAGTCCTCAAAATCTCAACAAGCATTTGAGTTGCATCTAGTGCAACCTAAGTCATGGTCTGAAGGACCTAAGTCATAGTTAGAGGCTATCAAGTTCTCACCAGAGAAAACTAAATCTGAAGGACCCGATTCATAGATAATGGGACCCAAGGATGATGAAGAAGATCATGGTAAGGCAAGTAGAACAAGTTCTACATCCAAATACCTGTGTTAGAAAAATATGTCAGAAAGCACCATGTACCTGATCAAATCATTGGAGACATGTTTGATGTAACTATGACAAGAAGCAAATTGAAAGGTACATGTTTGTTTACTAAATTTGAACATAGATTAGTTAGAGATGCTTTGGATAATGAAACCTAGATTGAAACAATGAATGAAGAGATAGATCACCAAGAAAGGAATAAGAACTAGACTCTTTTTTCAAGACCCAAGGATAAGAATGTAATTGGTGCAAAGTGGGTTTTCAAAAATAAGCTGAATGAAGATGGAGAAATTTCAAGAAACAAAGTAAGTTTAGTATGCAAAGGTTATTCTCAAGAAGAAGGTATTGATTATGGTAAAAAAAAATCTCCTATTACAAGATTAGAAGGTGTTAGGACCAGACCTTGCTTATCCTGCACATAAAGAATTTAAATTTTATCAGATGGATGTACAATCTGCATTCTTGAATGGAATTCTTGAAAAGGAGGTCTACACAGAGAAACCTAGAGGTTTAGTAGATCCCAACAAAAATGATATGGTTTGCAAGTTGTATAAAGTGTTGTATGGTCTCAAGCATGCTTTCGAAGCTTGGTACGAAAGACTTCACAACTACTTGATAAAGATTGGTTTTCAAAGGACAAAATGATAACAATAGCTTATACATCAATCAAGGCCAATACAAGATTATTGTGTTGGTAGAAATCTTTGTAGATGACACATTGTTTACTAGAAATGATGAATTGTGAAAAGCTTTTTCAAAGGAAATGAGAAAGGAATTTGAGATGTCTATGTTTGGAGAGATAAAATTCTTTATTAGATTATAGATTCAGTAGAAGAAAGATGGTATCTACATTACTCAATCCAAGTATATCAAGGAGATATTGAAGAAATTTAGAATGGAGGATTCAAGACCAGTTGGAACACCTATGTCTACTAGATATAATCTTTTGAAGAATGATGATTGCAAGGATGTAGATCAAACCACATATAGATCAATGATTGGAAAAATGCAATATGTAGTGCATAGAAGGCCAAATATTACATTAGCAAATGGTATGGTGGGAAGATTCTCAAAAAATCATATGATGGAAATGAAGAGAATCATGAGGTATTGAAAGGGTATTGAAGACTATGGATTATGGTACAAGAAAGGAATCCATTTAGATTTGAAAGCCTTCATTGATGTTGATTGGGCAGGAAGTGTTGATGAAAGGAGGAGCACCAATGGTAGAGCATTCTTTCATGGTAAAAGACTAGTGTCTTGGACAAGTAACAAGCATAACTACATTTCTCAGTCTACAAAAGAGACTAAGTATGCTGCAGTAGTAGTTAATCAATCCAATGTCGTTTGGTTCAAGCAATTGTTGGCAGGTATGAAGGTAGAAATCAAGGATCTAGTGGTTATCTTCTGTGATAACATAAGAGCAATTAATATATCAAATATTCCTATAATGTATACCAAGACCAAGAACATTGCAATAAAATATCATTTTTTGAGAGAATTGGTGCAAAACAAAGAGGTAAGATTGGAATATGTGAATACTAAAGAAAAAATTGAAGACATATTTACTAAGCCATTACCTAAGGATACATTTATGTATCTAAGAGGTAAGGTAGGTGTCATTCCCCTATCTAAAGCTCACTAAATGAAGTTTACATATGCATCAACTAGAGCATGTTGAAGATAAGTCAAGTTAATGTAGTATTAAAAGGGTAGATTGCATATGAATTAATACATGAGGTAAATTGATATTCACTAAATATTGTCTTTGGAATAAGATGTCTACGAGGGATAGTTTGCTATCATATTCACAAAAAAATTCTAAAGAGGGAGAGTTGTGTCTGTCAGATCACATAATTTTTTCTTAAAGATATTAAAGAGGAAGAGTTCAGTCACACATTAGTCAAAGATGTCAGAGAGGAAGAAATTGGTGTGATATTAAAGAGGGAGAGTTTTCTATCAGAAGGAGTTGTTGAAGACAAAGTTTTGTGATAAACAGAGAAATTGAAGTCAGAGGGAGTTCTCATGGATGAGAATTAGAATGAAACTAACACTATTATCCTTACTTTATTTTTCTTAAAAATTTTAGTGTACTATGACATGTTGTGTTTCCATTAATGCCAAAGAGTTAGATTTTTGAAAATAATTAATCAACTGTATGTTATCTTTGATGTTACACAAAATGTCATATCTTTACCAGTTAATGTATGTCAAGCTCACTTGGATGATAAAGATAATTTCCTATGTTTGTCAAGAATTCCAGTGTTTTCCAAGTTTAGAAGATAGTGTCTACCAATTTCACTTGAGTGTCGAAGAAAAGTTAGTAGAAGTTGAGTGTTAACTGAGCTCACTTGTTTAATGAAGGAAATTTGGATGGAACTAGTGCTAACCAAGCTTACTTAGTTACCAAAGGAAGTTAGTGAAGATGTAGTGTTAACCATGTTCACTTGATTAAAACAAAAAAATCATTAATGAGTTAGTGTCTACTAAGAAAGTTCAGCTAATGAAGGTTTTTCTTGTTTTGGCATATTAAGTTTAATTGATTTGTTTGTTCATTCTAGTTGAATAAGGAGATGAATATTAATTATTCTAAGATGTATTCAAGACAACTTTATAATGTGTATGATATAAGTATAAGTTAAAGTTAAGGATTAAATGTGTAAGAGTGAATGGAAGAACAACATATTCTTAGAGGAAGTGAATTAGAAGGATAAGCAAAATATCCTTGAGGAGCTGCAATAATACATTCAATTGGGAAGGATCAAGTATTCAAGCTAGAATTGAGATCTAAAATCAGAAATATAGTTGCATAAAAAATTAGGCCATAATATTGTTACCCTCTAACCATTGTATTAGTAAACTACATCTCTTACCAAAGTTAGCTTAACAACTATTTGTAAATCTACTAATAAGGTGGCATTTCTAGATTGAAGTGTCTAAAGATATCTAACAAGGCCACTTCTAACAGGGTGATTAAATCTTCTAATAGGGTTACACCTAATAGTGTATTTTGTGACCTTTAACAAGGTTGGCTCCTAATAGGGCTCACTTTAGAAAAGTGAAAATCAATAACTAGTTGCAATTGGTAGCTTTTCCCAAATTGGATTTCCACATTAAATCTTGGTGTCACTTTTGTTCATGTTATTTCTTTTATGTGTATGAAAATAAGTTAATTAAGGTTAATCATAGATAATATCTTAAGTTCTTCATGTTATTTTTTTTTGAGAAATAATTGTTGTTTCAGCGGTTACTGAGTTAGAGCATATTGTTAGTGTTAACTAAGTGCTTGTGTGTTAACTGAGTTACAATAGTTTCATCAGAGTTTATGTTTTGTATTGAGATCTAAGGGATTTCGGATTTATTTTTGTTGTAAATGATTCACCCTTCTCCTCTCTATTAATCATCTCATATTTCCAACACAAATTCCAATGAAAACCTAACTCAGCTACTCACAACACTTCTAGAGCAAAGATAAAGCACATGAGATATCAATTATTGCAATTGAAAGTTAGAAGTAGTTGCATAAAAAATTTTCTCAAATTTTTATTTTTATATTTTATAAAGAGGTTAAATTTGGTTTTAACCATTTTTTATTCAATTTCTAAACTCTTCTTAGTTATCATTAAGCATCAAAAGTTGGAGTTGTAAAACTTATAGTTGGTTACGAACCTTCTTTAGAGTAGTCCAAACTCTAACATTTTGAGTAGCTATGGATCCAAAAGGTTTGTTATGATACAATAGATTAAAAATTAATGAACAACACATTTAATAGGGACTTTTTTAATTTAGAGACAAGGGACAATTGTATTTTCATAACAAGGCAGTTTTTGGAAAGTGCATATGATTCTTGTTCTTGTAATCATGAATTTTCTTACATTCTTGGTGTTAAAAATAAAAGAAAGTACATTTTGTGTCCCCCTTTCTACAAAATATGAATTGTTGAAGTGTTGATTCTTCATAATGAGTATTTTCATGTTATGGTGTAAATATTCAAGGGTCATTGAATTAGCATTGTGTCAATGATAGCTTGCAAGCATAGTCCTTGCTTGTTTTCATTAGTAGTTTACACCAATTTTAGGGAAGCATTGAGGTCATGTGGTGCATTCATCATCAAAAATTTTCTTTCTATCTTCTAAGTTAAATTTTTTGTTATTTGAAAATCCAAAATTATATCTTACAAGGTAGTTTCCCCTCTAAATGGAGAGGAAGCTCATATATCAAAGGCCTATCCAACTATTCAAAAAGTTGACTTGCCACTGACATTTCCATTGGGAAAAATCATACTTTTCATAGTGACAAATCCATTTACCGACTCATTTTTGGTGACTCTGCTAGGGAAACAAAACAAGAAATATTGGAACCCACTTGTAATGAAGAAAGATGGTGCTACCACACGAGAACGTGTTTTTGGTTCTCCAACTAAATCTTGGCTTTCAAGACACCTAGGAAGACATTATTTTAGATTTCAACATGCTTGCCTCGAGGAGTAGAAGATGTGTTCAACAATATCAACAAGTCAGTCAATTCTTAGAGAAACAACAAGAATTTAGAAAAATCTTGAGAGGGTTACCCATTAGACAAGAAGTGGTTGTTGTTAAAATAATTGGAAAAATCCCAAGAAGGAACAAACCAAATCCTATTACAGTGCAATGTTAGGTGAAAATAAATAAATAAACTTTCTAAAAAACCATACACCTATGTGGATAGGCATACAAGTCTACTACACAAAAATTTTAAAGCTCTTTGGAAGTTAGATTTTAAACTAGTTACCCCTAAAAGAAAGACGAAGAAAAAGTCAATTAGTAGGTCATCTTCACCACCAAAGGCTTTTATTTCTCCTATAGCTTTTCAGGACATGATCCTACTAGGGACTCTTGTTCCCATAGCCATGAATTTACAACCTTTGAATATCATTCTCCCAGCCATAGTGTATCAAGCACCACAACTATTAGTTCCTTGGAGAGCTATGATTGGTCCTTTAGCTTTATGAAATGAATTGTGCATGATATGCCTTTTGGATCTCAAAAAATTCTTCCTAAGTATTATGAGGATGGAAAAGTCACTACTAATTAGCATAGTCACTAATTCAAGGGATTAGTATGAAGATGTTTCGATTTTCCTCTTTGTGGAAACATGTACTGACATCACAACTGACTAGTTTGGTCAACTGTCGACTGGATCAATAACTACCTAGGAAACCTTGATGCAAGATTTTGAGAGAAGGTTCAAGACCATGAAAGATGAACATTTTCTTCTCTCCCAACTAACTCAAATAAAGAAAGAGATCCTTGAGCTAATGTGAGAATTCATTGGTCACTTTAACAAGATGGAGAATTAGATTAATGTTAGTAGAATATCCACTGGAGATAATCAAATGACTTTCTTATTTAGTGCTTAACCTTCTGATGTAAGCTTCCAAATATGAAGAGAAAGAGTTCCCAATCTAGTAGTCGCACAAACTTTAGCTATTGAAGTCGAGGATGACTTACTTAGTTCAGGTAAATGGAGTCATGATCTATAAAAAGGAAAAATTCAACATGCTCATATCACCCATCACTACCACTAACCCTCTATATCTAACATTCTCTAATGATGTGCTACAAATAAAGAAGAAGTTGTGCCAAAATCCTCCACCTCTATATCAAGATATCCCAAAAAGGAAGTACATGCCTTATCAATAGAACAAGAAATCTAAATGGCTACCCCCACTAACACAAAGCTTGACCATTGAACATCCTACATCATCCAGTAATCAAACTATTATGTATGATTTACACCTGACAATAGATAATGATGGTGCAAGTTATCCTAAGATGGCTAGATTCATGCAAATGCATTTGATGGGAGAGAAAATTGAAGAGTACGTTGTTGGCCTAATTTTTTCACCCATCAAAAATTTGTGAAAAACCCTATAAAAATCAACAAGAATCTGCCTAGATTGCCTAGGGTTTTAGAAAAAAATGTCATTAATGTTAAAACCTTAGGGCTTTTCCTTGTCTTTTATTTCATTAGGGTTTTGATTTTAACCTTTTGAAGTGGGATACATGAAAAACCATGTTCATATGTTTTATATCCCTAAGTTTTGGTCATTTTCCTTATTATATGTGTCTTGCCCCTTTATGCTTTTGAAGTAGTGATGTTGTGACTACTTTGGTTGCAACATTATCCCATTTCTCCTACTAATAGTTTGTTGAGGGGTGATTATGTGAAATAGTTACATCTCAGGTTTGCATGGCTTCACAATGGTTACGGATAATTGCACAATCTATGATGCGAAAAGGTGATTGTAGTTTATTGCATTATCACTTCTTCTTTTTCCATGAGGATATTTTTTGTTGTGACTGTATGAAAGATGGTTAAGATGTGGTTGTCATAGCTTTGTAAGGTTGAATGAGGCAACTAAATTTTATGTTATGACTCTACAAAAGGGTTAATCACAGATGGTTGGTTTTAGTATGTTCGCAATGTCATAGAGGATTAATGTTAACTGTGGCTCAGGGCTATGACATGGTGATATCTTTATCATGTGGCCTCTTAGGTTTTCATTGAGTTATATTTTCAAGTTGCGATGGTGTGATGGGTTGGCACCTATATTGGTGGGCCCCCTTTTCAATTCCAAGCTATACAGATTATGATTATTCCCAACTATGATATCTTTTGAGATCAACGATATGTGTATACTTGCATTTTGAAGATGCCTGGAGTTTAATTAATGAAGGGAAATGAGAGGCTAACATGTGGTATTCTATAGGAAATAATGAAAACTCAACAAGAAATGGTAGGGTCATATTTTGAATGAGTTTTATGTATTGATCGATAAAGAAAATGGATGTTCATTCGATATATCTCATTGGAAGGAGAAATTGATATTTAGTGTTGGCACAACATTGCAACTTAAAACCAATAGTTAATGAAATGGAATGTGAAGTTGCAAAAAGGTTAGCTTTTTGCTTGTCGCATGGTTGTGGTCTAAACTATTGCTAAGGGTTTAACTCCATTGATGAGATGATCCAATTTTTCTCATAGGATCATATCTACATAGGATCGCATCATATGTCAAAGTTAACCTTTCAAAGGTGTGTTGGTCATAGAAAAAATGTGCTTTCATCACATGTCATTCAGCTAAGGAATGGAGTTATGATCTTATGATAGTCTCAAGATCATAAAGCAAATGAAAAAGGCTTAAAATGTTACGATCATCTGTATAGTCAGCAAGGAAAAGGGTGATCTATTATGATCTTAGGTCATTCATAAGATTGGGAAGAGAAATTAATAGAGTTGAGTTATTACAATGAACTCATAAAGTTAGGATGTTATGATGTTAAGATGTTACAACATGTGTTTCATTATGAGATCATAAAGGTGAAAAGTAAAGCTTCTAAAGCTTAAAAAAAGAAAGCATAACCATTGTCATATGATCATAAGGGTAAGGATGCATAAAGTATCTTTGCTTTCATGGTCACAACATATAATGTATAGTCTGAATGTGAGTTCCAACCAAGTGAAAAGTCTTATGTCATATGATCATAGTAGTTAACTCATGGTCAATGAAATGAGTTGCAATAGAGAGAAAGAGAGTAAGTTGTTGGGTCACTTGAGTTAGAATGTGGCCATTAGTTAGGTCCGTGAAGATGTAGTAGGCTACCATATGGATGAACCTGAAGATGTGTCAGTTTAGTGTTAGAGTGAGTTGGTAAAAGGGTAGTTTCATATTGGTCAAAGGTACTGACATGGATAGAAAAGCTAAAGTATTTTCTGAAACATTCATCAAATATGGATCTATGGTTATCGTTTACCAACATTTTGAAGATGACTGAAAGTTAGCCAAAGTGGGGAAGCGAGGTAAGGGCATGTGTCCTAGTGGGTGCAAAATGCCTAGCGGTCAAGGTCAATAAAATAAAGCTGACATGTAGCACAACCCAAGAAAGATAAAAGGTCAATAGAAGTGGTGGGGTCACATATTGAAGAAGCTATATGATATTATTGATAAAGGAATTATGCTTCATTCAATATCACTCCATCAAAAGCAACTGAAAAGGTAGTCTATCTTAAGTTACGAAGTGCCAAGGAATAGTTGATCACATGATCACACTAAGTTAAGAATAACCTAGGGTTAATGCAATGAAATGGTGAAAGTGTTGGATCACACGTTCATAAGAGTTAATGTTTGAGTCAAAAATTAAGTTGTGAACCCACAAAATCATCTTAGAATAGTTAACATTCAAGGCTAGTGTAACTTCACAACTTAGACCCAATAGTGAAAGGAGATGATGTGTGAGGTTGCAAAATATTTAAGATTTTATTTTTTGCGTGATCACATTATGAAATGATCTTAAAGGATAAGCTACAAGGAATATGCGAAATAGGATAGAAAGATGACATCACTTGATCATAATAGTTAGTGGATAGAAATACTAGACAACTGTGAGGTTGTGATGAAGGTTAAATCATGAGATTATAGTTTCATAGGTCATTATAGTCGATGAAGAAAAATAATTGCAAAGATATGAAATAGTTAAAGTTGGAATTTTTGCATGGTTGCAGCTAGAGTTGAAGATAGTTGAAATGAATCTGCAAAGCAGCAATCAAATGGTTAGACTAAAGGCCTTTGCAACATGGAAGGTCAAAATGGTCAATAAGGAAATGTAGCTATGAGGTTGTGAAAAAGCGTCAAGGTAATGATTCTAGCCAATCAAACAATAGCATGTGGCTCTCAGTGGGAAGTAAGCTAAAGATTTGATTGAGGTTGTAGAAGTTACTAGTTTATTCACTCAAATATAGAGCATGGCATAGGTCGGTACCAAACAAAAGAGTGGGTTGATGCTCAAGCAGTACAACTTTTCTGTGGATTAAATTTTCAACTGGAGTAAGGATATGATAAAAATTAGATGAAATCTAATTTGTGGAATGACCACCAAGAGAAAAGTAAATATTTTGAAGATAGTTGTAGATGATAAGACTATGTTGGTGGAGGTAGCTAAAAAGTTTCATGATTAAAGGTAGTAGAGGACAAAGAAAATAAAGTTGAGGACTCCTATAGCAAGCATCACCATGCTGATTTTGTGGCTATTATCTTGTTTCCATCTAAATAAAAGGAGTGTTAAATTCAGTATCATTGATATCTCTTCATATGTTTTCTAGAAAAATTTTGACATGTATCCTCTCATTTGTAGCTTGTTGCAATCCTTCTCTTTATAAGGATTTAAGGATGAGGACAAAAGGGTTCCAATTCTTGTTGAAAACTGTGTCAATACTATGATACCGTAAGGATGGTTCTCGTTCTGGAGAATTTTCTCATTGTTGTGATACTATAGTGGTTCAAATTTTTATGACTATGAGACCACAAGGGTGGCTCTAGTTCTATATTTGTGAGACCATCATTCTTAGTATTTTAATAGTATGAATGATAGTGTAATTTCTTATGAGCATTAGGTTAATACAGTCATCCATTTTCTGTTCTATAAGCTTGTTGCATACATTTGATGTATTGGATTCAAGGAAATTAATATAAATCTTTATTAAAGATTTCAATCTGAAATTTGTCTCATCTTTCATGGGTTTGTAATTTTTTGTCATATATGTATAAGGTGCATATTGTCTAGTTACAACCTAGCTTTGAAGTTGTATGCCTTTTTGTATTTTTCTATTGGATCAAGAACTCAAGTAAATTGCTTGATATGTATTGACAAAGTTGCAAGGATCATGAAAGGATTTGATAAGTATGAATTTCATTATGAAAATAGATGTATATTTGCAAGGTGAATGGATAGATTTGATGTCTAGATATACGAGTATAGTTTAGATATCCTAGTGTATGATCTAACCCATGTTATTTTCCAATGGATAGGGGACTAATTAGTTTAGAGATTGCATGTATATTGTTGTTGCATATGAGGGTTATGCTGATTCAAATGAATAGTATAATCAAAATCATTTTCCCTTTTGTTGAAATAGCTAAAAGAGTCACCCTCATTTAGCTTGTAAAATTCATAGGTCATGTAAGTAGCTATTTCATGTCTATGTTGTTTTGCATAAGCATAGAAGATTTAGGGGTTTTATCTATTATATAGATCTATTTATATGCCTTAACACTAGTACCATATAAAGAATCTAAAGTCCACCCACCTAGGTCTTGCAAAGCCTAAAGAGAAGAAGGAGATTAAATAGCCTTATAGTTGGCCATGTTGTCTTAATAGGTGTATTGAACATAGGAATTAGCTTTCCCTAGGTGTATATATTCTTATCACTGGGTTATTAAAAAACTATTAATTTAGGAGCCAATAAAATAGTGACTTTACTAGGGAGTATTGAATCTGTAAGAGGATTCAATATGGTTGGAAGAAAGGCATGTGCAAAGTTTGTTATCAGTAGCAATGTCATGCTAGAGTTTCATGCCTCCTAGTAGTGTTTTATCCAAGACAACAATATTTTGAAAGTTGAATGAAAATTACAATATTTCTAGTATTTGAATCATCAATTAGTTGAACTAAGAAGTGTTTTCAAAGTGGTGTAGGGTACAAAGTCAAGAATGAACAGCATGGCTTGTTCTCTGTTTCAAGTTTGTAAATCTACAAGAGTGGTTTGATGATTTGCTTGTTTCCTACATCTGAAAGTCTAGTTTAGATTTTGTCAAGTGACAAATTATGTTTTATTTATCACATTTGTGAGTGGTTATTCTTTATCTTTGTACTAGTGGATCCTAGTTGATTTCATGTTAAAATTTGAAGGACTTTTAGTTTGTATGGGAAGATCTAAAGCTCTTGATAGTTGTTCTTGGAAAAGAAGTTTTAATTCTTGATCTAAAGGATTATAGTGCTATTTCTTCTATTTTTCCAAGAAGTTTGAATGTTTGAAGGTGAATCATAGATGTGATTTATTTATCCTCTTCAAGGAGGTGGTGGCTCTACAAGGTTTTATCAATGTTGTGAGAGAGTTTCATTTTCACACCCATGCTAGATCAGTAGATGGAAAGTTTTGCATCAACACTAAAAGGTATTTTTCTTCTCATGAGTTTCTTTTTCATGGAATGTGAAGTGTTATAAACTAGTATCTCTATTTAGTGATATTTAGTACTAAGGAAAGAGGTGAAAATTTTATTTTAAGATGGAGTTAGATCTCAGAACTGAGGTTAGTTTGTCAAGTTTTGAAAGTTTAGAAATTGTGGTTAATAGCATTGCTATGATTGAACAAACATACCCACATTAGGATTGTCAACTTTGTAAGAATTGTAATAGGAAGTACTCATGGTCTAAATGTTGGGAAATGTTATCTAAGGTTTAAATTAGTGATCATGAGGATTCCTTTTCCTTCTAAACTTGAGGGATCTTTCTGACCTAGTGCTTTCCTTGGCATTCTTGTCCTTGATTTAGTTAGCTGGCCAACACTTGTAAGATTATAAGAGCTTTTGGAAGTTGAAAGATACATTAAGAAGATGGAAAGTGATAACAATATAGTTCATGTTATATCTTCTAATGATGATGGTATATGTGCTATAGATAAAAATGAATTTAATGAATATATATATATATTGATAATCTATCTTCCAAGTGTGAAGAGATGGATTCAAATGTTAGAGAACTAGATGGCTATAGTCAGCATGAGGATGATGGATATGTAGCTAAAAATGAGTCTTGTGACACTGTATATGATGTTGAAGAAGTGTATAATAGTAGTATAGGTAATTCTTACCATGGTGAAAATGAGTGTAGCAATGATTCTAATGTTTCAGATTGCTATACTAATGGTTCTCCTACTGTAAGTTATTCATGTCATCCAGATGATAATCACAACTAAGAGAAGATTTGTGAGGAAGTCTTCTTGAGCCGTGATGAAATTTCAGCTTTGCCAGCTAGTGATTTTGAAAAATATGTAAGTACTTCTAAGGATGCTTACGTTTTACCTTATGATGTTTCTTCATTTAGTTAGGTTACTTCCCCAAAGTTTGATATGGAAAAACATATGAAACCAAAACAATCTTTGTCAAATTTTGGAGGTGTATATGATATCACCTCAAATGTTTATGAACATGATGACTTTTTAGATGTGCGTGGATCTTATTGAAGAGAAATTTAATTCTATTTCAGATTTTTCTCATGTTGGTGGTAGTGTGGCAATAAGTTTTCATATTTTAGGTGATAAAGAGGAAAACAATGAGGGATGTGATTATGATTTTGGGTTTTCTTTATGCACTCATAAATCTTGTAAAGATAAGTTTAAGGTTCCCTCTAATAGTTTTTTTAAAGGAAGACTATGATTTTGATCAGCATATCTTAGATCAGCAATCTTAGAATAGTTCTTCAAGCTTGGTGACTAACAATTTTTTTCATTGTGAATGAGTTTCAACAAATGAAAAATTTTATTTGATAAGTAACATGACTATAAATAATGAGAGCTCAGATTTTATGTATTTTCACATTCAAATACACAAGGTGAGTTGTAAATGAATGGTTAAGAGTATGAGCACTTTTTGTTTCTAGTTGATAGCATGCATGAGTATTTTGATATTAAAGACTCTTAATTTGATTTTTGTATTCAAGGGCATGCTGATATGCATTTTTATAGTCAAAAAGATGAAGAAAGTGATTCAAATTCTCATATTTAGTATGAGAATGGTTTCGTTTCACCTAATTTGCTAATGAGAAATTCTGATGTGTGCAATGAAACTGATGGATATGATACTTCAAGGTTACCTTAGGGAGATGTAAATAAAAATCAAGTTTTTTACAAAGGTAAAAATATTGAGTTCCTTTGATGCCCTAGGGCCATCATCTTGCACAGTTAGAGTAAGTTTCCTATTTTCAATAAGTTTCTCTGAGATTTTCTATAGTCAAGTATGTGGTTTGCTTCATCCAATCTTTTTGAATCCTTTCCATGCTTGCGAGGGGCATGCATCCCCTGAAAGAGCCTCTATTGGCCTAATCTTTTCAATGATCAAAATTTATGCAAAAAACTGTGTAAAAATAAGGAAGAATCTACCTAGATTGCCTAGGGTTTCATAAAAAAATTTCATTCATGTTAAAAACCTAGGGCTTTTCCTTGTCTTTTGTTTCATTAGGATTTTGATTTTAACCTTTTGAAGTGTGATACATGAAAAACCATTTTCATATGTTTTATATCCCTAAATTTTTCTCCTTTTCTTTGTTCTATGTGTCTTGTCCCTTTATGCTTTTCAAGTTGTGATGTTGTGACTAATTTGGTCAAAACGTCATCCCATTTCTCCTACTAAGAGTTTGTGGAGGAGCAATTATGTGAAAAAATTGCATCTTAGGTCTACATGGCTTCACAACAGTTAGGGATAATTGTGTGATCTATGGTGAAAAGATGAGATTATAGTTGATCTTATTATCCCTACTTCTTTTAGAATGAAGGCATTGTATGTTACGACTATGCAAAAGATGGTTAAGATGTGGTTGTTGCCTCTTTACAAGGTTGAATGATGCAACTGCATTTTATGTTGCAAAAGTGCAAAAGGGTTAATCATATATCGTTGGTTTTAGTATGTTTACAACATCATAGATGATTAATGTTAACTATGGTTCAAGCCTGTGATATGGTGATGAGTATGTTGTGTGATCACTTGGGTTTGTATTGAGCTATATTTTCAAGTCACAATGGCACGAATGGCTACCACTTGTCCTGGTGGACCCTCTTTTCAATTCCAACCTATGTAGATTATGATTATTCTTGACCGTGAGATATTTTGGGATTGATGGTAGGCATATACCTACATTTTAAAGATGCTCAAAGTTTAATGAATGTCAAGAAATGAGAGGTTGACATGTGGCATGCTCCAGGAAATGATGAAAAGTCAATAGGAAATGGTAGGGTCTAATTTCAAATGAGTTTTATGTATTGATCAATAAAGAAAATGGATGTTCATTTGATATATCTCATTCAAAGGAGCAGTTGATATTCAATATTGGAGCAACATCCCAACTTAAAACTAGTAGTTAATGAGATGGAATGTGAAGTTGTAAAATTATTAGTTTTCTACCAGTTGTGTGGTCAAGGTCTAAAATGTTGTTAAGGGTTTAATTGCAACAATGAGGCGATCTAATTTTGGTCATAGGATCATAGCTTCATAGGATTGTATGGCATGTCAAAGTTCAGTTTTTGAAGGGGTGTTGATCATAAGAATAAATGTGCTTTAATCCAATGTCATTCAGCCAAGGAATGTAGTTACAATCTTACAATACTCATGAGATTGTAAAGCAAAGGAAAAAGGCTTAAGGTGTTATGATTAGCCATATAGTTGAAAAGGAAAAGGGTGATTTATTACAAGTTTATGTCAATTGTAAGATTGAGAAGAGAAATTAATGCAGCTAAGATGTTATGATGAAGTCATAAGGTTAGAATGTTAAGATGTTAAGATGTTATGACAAGTGCCTTCATCATGAGGTCATAAAGGTGAAAAGTATAGGTTCCAAAGCTATGGAAAAGAAAGCATAATTTTTGTCATATGATTGTATAGCTAAGCATGCATGAAGTATCTTTTTCTTACATGGTCACAACATATAATGTGCAGTTAGAAAATGAGTTGAGACTTAGAGAAAAGGCTTATGTCACATGATCATAGAAGTTAACTCATGATCAATGAAATGAGTTGCAATATAGTGAAAGAGAGTTAGTCATAGGGTCACTTGAGTTAGAATGTGGCCATGAGTTAGTTCTATGAAGATGTGAGAGTCTGTCATATGGATGAACCTAATGATGTGGTAGTTCTATGTTAGAGTGAGTTAGTATAAGGGCAGTTCCCAATTGGTCAAAGGTATTTATGTGGATAGAAAAGCTGAAGTATTTTCTAATCCATTGATTAGATGTAGATCTATGGCTGTCACTTACCCATATTTTGAAGATGATTGAAAGTTAGCCAAAGTAGGGAAGCAGGGTAAGGACATGTGTCCTAGTGGACCCAAGATGCCTAGTAGTCAAGGTGAAAAAATCAAAAGCTAGCATGTGGAACACCCTAGGAAAGATAAAAAGTCAACAAAAGTGGTGGGGTCACATTTTGAAGAAGTTGTATGATATTATCCAATTATGTTTCATTCGATATCACTCCATCAAAATTAATTGAAAAGGAAGTCTATCTTGAGTTGCGAAGTGGGAAAGAGTAGTTGATTGCATGATTGTACTGAGTTAAGTATAACCCAAGGTTAATGTAGTAAAATGGCAAAAGCATTGGATAAGATGTTCACAAGGGTTAAAGGTTGAGTTTAAAAAATTAACTTATGAACCCACAAAATCATCTTAGAATAGTTATAATTTAAGGCTAGTGCAACTTAGTAACTCAGACCCAAAAGTTAAATAAATGATGTGCAAGGTTGCAGAATAGTTAAGATTTTCTTTTTTGTGTGATTATAGTTTGAAATGATGTTAAAGGATAAGCTATGTCGAAGATGCAAAATAGGTTAGAAACATAGCATTGCTTGATTGCAACAATTAGTGTATAGTAATACTAGATAACTGCGAGGTTGTGATGAAGGTGAAATCATGAGATCGCAGTTTTGCAGGTCAACACAGGCAATGAAGAAAAATAGTTGCAAAGTTGTGAAATAGTTACAATTGGCATTTTTGTATGGTCATGGCTAAAGTTGAAGACAATGAAAATGAAGCTACGAAGTAGTGATCAAAGGGTTAGATTGAAGGTCTTTGCAACATTGCAGGTCAACATGGTCAACAAGGAAATGCAGTTGTAAGGTTGCAAAAAATATCAAGGTGACAGGTCAAGCCAACCAAACAATGAAACATGGCTTTTGATGGGAAGTTAGCTGAAGATTTGATCAAGGTGGCAAAAGTTATTGGTTTATTCACACAAATTCATAGCATGGCATAGGTTGGCACCAAATAGAGGAGTGGGTTGATGCTCAAGCAACATAAATTTTATGGAGATGGATTTTTAGGTGGAGTAAGGATATGATGCATATCAGCTAAAATTTGATTTGTGGAACAACCACTAGGAGAAAAGTAAAGATTTTCAACATAGTTGCAGATGATAAGATTATGTCAACAAAGGTAGTTGAAAAGTTTCATGATTAAAGGTAGTAGAGGACAAACCAAATCAAGTTGAGGACTCCTGTAGCAATCATCACCATGCTGATTTTGCAATCATTGTCTTGGTTTTGTCTAAATACAAAGATTGTTAAATGCAATATCATTGATATCTCTACATATGTTTTCCAGTTTGATTTTGACATGTGTCATCTCATTTGTATCTTGTTGCAATCCTTCTCTTTATAAGGATTTCAAGATGAAGAGGAAAGGGTTCTAGATTTGGTTGAAAACTTTTCTTTACTTTGATACTACAACGATGGTTCCATTCTGGAGAATTTTATCATTGTTGTGATACCATAGTGGTTCAAATTTTTAAGACTGTGAGACCACAAGGGTGGCTCCAATTCTATATTTGCGAGACCACCATTCTCAATATTTTTTCATTATGAATAGTAGTGTAATTTCTTATGAGCATTAGGGTAATGTAGTCATCCATTTTGTTCTCTATGATTTCGTTGTATACATTTGATGTTTTGGCTTCAAAAATTAATATAAAGCTTTATTAAAGATTTCAATCTGAATATTGTCTCCTCTTTTATGGGTTTGTAATTTTTTGTGATATATGTATAAGGTGCATATTGTCCATTTATAGGTTGGCTTTGAAGTTGCATGCCTTTGTGTATTTTTCTATTGGGTCAAGGACTCAAGTAAATTGCATGATATACATTGACAGAGTTGCAAGGATCATGAAAGGATTTGATAAGTATGAATGTCATTATAGAATTAGATGTTTGTTTGCAAGGTGAATGGATAGATTTGATATCTAGATATATGAGTATATTTTAGTTATCCCAGTGTATAATCTGACTAGCTTTGAGATTGCCCAATGGATAAGGGACTAACTAGCTTTGAGATTGCATGTATATTGTTGTTGCATATGAAGGCTATGCTAATTCAAATCAATATTATAATCTAAATCCTTTTCCCTTTTGTTGAAAGAGCTAAAAGAGTTACCCTCACTTAGCTTGTCAAATTCATATGCCATGTTAGTAGTTATTTCATGTCTATGTTGTTTTGCATAAGCATAGAATATATAGGGGTTTTATTTGTTATATAGATTTAGTTATATGCCTTAAAACTAGTACCATATAAAGAATCTGAGGTCCACCTACCTAGGTCTTGTAGTTGGCCCTATAGCCTTAAATAGAAGAAGGAGATTAAATAGCCTTATAGTTGGCCTTAGTGTCTAGATAGGTGCATTGAACATGGGAATTAGTTGCCCCTAGGTGTATATATTCTTATCACTTGGTTATTAAAATTTTTTTAATTAAAGAGCCAACATATGTGACCCCTATAGATACAACTGAACCAACCTTTGGTATGTCTTCAATAAATTTCCTAGAGTATGAATCAAATGGGGAAAAGGTTGAAGATATTAGTAATCATTCTTGTAATATGTCTACATTGAATTAGAGGTAGATACTAGAAGATAAGTGTGGTGAAGAAGCAAAAGATAAAGTCATTGATGAAACTTCTAAGGATATATTGTCATGTAAGAACACTCTAGAAGACCCTTTGCAAATGAAGGAGAAGGATAAGGCTAAGTCTTCCCAAATTGTTGAAAATTATTTTGATTTTATTGGTCATTATAAGAAGAACAAAGTATAGATTTCTCTATTTGAATACTTAAAAGCCAATCCACATTAATTAGATAGGTTTTTTCAATGTATTAGAAAAGGAAAAGATGCACCTAGGATTACTATAAACCATGAATCATGTGCTACCATAGGAGAAGATAATATAGGTGGTCTTATGACTAAGGAAGAATAATTTGTGACAACTTCTTTATCAGATAAAGTTGATCCATTCTATGTTTCCCTCTATATAACTGGTTGCAAGTTAAGCAATTGTGTTATTGATTATGCTGCATCTGATAATATTATGCCTTCAAAGTTGGCCCATGCCCTAGGTTTCTCTCTAAACAAACCATCAAGAAGAGTATGTTCTATGGAGGATAAATAAGTTCCACTTATTAGTCAATTAGAAGATGCTCAAGTAACTCTTACAACGGATCTAGAAAAGAAGTTAAAATTTAATATCTTGGTTGTTGATATCCCAACTAATATGGAATTCTATTAAGTAGAAGTATTTCTAGAGATCTCGGTGGTGAAATCAAGATGGACGTGTCTCATGACCTCATCCTGATTGGAGATAAAAAGGTTAAACTTAATCCCAAGCTTATAGCTAAATATATAGTCTTGAAATATGATGACATGAGGGCCAAAATATTGTATGTTGATACTGGACATGGAACATATATGATGACATCTAGTGAAGAGGATGTAACTGAACCTCTTATGCCTAACATAAGAAATAAATCATGGTCAATGCAATTTGATGGAATTACTTCTTCTTCTTCTAGTTTAGGTGCCAGAATAGTTTTCATTTCACCTAAAGGAGAAAAGTTCCAAAAATCTTACAAGTTGGCCTTTGAAACTACCAATAACACCATAGAGTATGAAGCTCTTCTCCTCAAACTTCAATATGCTAGAGAAAAAGGGATCAAATAGCTCAAAGTTTTAGGAGATGTGGAACTAGTTATTATTTAGGTATGAAGACGATTTCAAATGAGGAATACCATATTAAAGGCCTATATAAATAAGATGTAGGATGAAATTGAGCACTTTGATTCTATTTCGATATCGACCATTCATCTTGAACAAAATTCCAAAAAATATTGTCTCACAGTCGAGTTGTCTCTCTACTTATCCCTCAGCCCAAATTTAATAGAGATATTTACATGGTGGAGATGAACACAAATGTACTACATAATGAATAAAATTAGTAGGTCTTTGATGATGATGAGTAAATCATTTCATTTCTTGAAGGATGACCTCCATTTTCTTATCTAAATTTTAAAGGATCACATAATGCTGAAATAAACAATTCAAATGAGAAAAGAGGAGATAATCCTTAAATTATTCAAATAGAAGATAATGTTATTCTAAGGGGATTAGTCACCCTCGAAATTATTTTTGAAAAAGAAGATAAAAGGAAAAAGGAACTGGAAGATGCAAAATATTCTAATTCCTTGGGTCACGAGAAGGTAAACATTGGTTCTAAAGAAATTCCAAAGATGGTCTTGATAGGGAAAAATTTGTCATTAGAGGAAAGAGGGAAATTCATGAATTTGTTAAAGGAATATGAAGATGTTTTCTCTTGGGGATATGCAGATTTGAAATAATTCATGAATGGAAAATTAAAACATAAGATTCCTTTGAAACCTCATTTGAATCTCTTTTGACAAAAATATAGACAATTCATCCCAAAGGTCATAGATGATATATTCAATGAAGTTGATAAAATTGTTAAAGAAAAGGTCATTTATCCTATCCATCATTCCACATGGATAGCCAATATTGTTCTAGTCATGAAGAACAATAGTGGCATAAGTATATGTGTTGACTTCCAAAATTTGAATTAGGCATCACTCAATGATAATTATGGACTCCCTATCATGGATCATATCTTGTTGTTAATATTTGTTTCTATGCTCATGTAAATGCTAGATATGGCTTCTTTGGTTATAATTAGATCAATGTTGCTTTAGAAGATCAACATAAAACTTCCTTTACCACTTCATGGGGTACATTTTCCTACAATCATATGTCATTCGATTTGATAAATGTTACATGCACCTATGAAAGAGAAATTGACCATTCCTTTCCAGGACTCAAGAACAAGATCATTTTCATGTACCTCGATGATCTTACAGTATTTTCTAAATAGAGAAGAGATCATGTGCATCATCCAAAATCTAGCTTGCATCGATGTCAAACTCAAGGCATCTAACTCAATCTTAAGAAATCTATTTTTGCAGTGACATAAGGCAAATTTCTTGGGCACATTGTCTTAAAGGAGGGCATTTGGATAGATCCTAAGAGTGTGAAATGTATTCAATAGTTATTTATCTCGATGGGTAAACCAAGTGTCAGATCTTTCTTTGGGAAAATAAATTTCATAAGGAGATTTGTGCTACATTTCTTTGAAACTAAAAATTCAATTGTGGATATGATGAAAGGAAACATAAGTTTTAAATGGACAAAAGAAGCTAAGGTCACTTTTGAACAAATTAAATATGTGATTGCTAATGCTCCTACCCCCTTCTTATCCAAATGTTTCAAAAACAAATTATTTGTATTATTATGTATCTAAAAATACTTTAATTGCTATACTAACTGAACTTGATGGAAATAATGGTGTGACCCAATAGAATTCACGAGTATTCCTCTTGAAAAGCATGAATTGAAATATTCTTTGATAAAAAATAATGCCTATATTGTGGACAAAGCAGTGAAACAATTTAGGTTTTACATTCTAAACTCTCATTCCAAGGTATTTACTCCTGATTTAGTAGTGAAGACTATTCTAACATAGCAAGAGATCAGTGTGAACAAAAGAGCTTCCTAGATAGCTCAAGTGCAAGAATATGATCATGATATCTAACCTACAAATCTTGTACAAGAAGGGAATAGATGGCACCTCCTTGAGACATGTGGATTTTGATCAAAGAAATGAGTTGCTTCAATTGTTTCATAATGAAGCATGTGGATGCCATTATTCTGCATCAGTAACAGCCTATAAAATTTTGAGAAACAATTTTTACTAGCCCAAAATGCTCAATGATGTGGAAGAATGGGTCAAGAAATGTGAACCTTGTCAATAATTCAAAGGAAGAGTTCAATTTGCAATACTCTCATTGAAACTAGTTGTGATTGAAGAACACTTTCAAAAATGGGGTCTGGACTTTATTGGTTGAGGTTCTATCCATCCTCCATCCACCACTAGAAATACTCACATTTTGATGGTGATAGATTATTTCACCAAGTGGATGGAAGCCATTCCTTTCAAGAAAACAACTTCAGAATTGGTGTGGAGTTTCATCAAGCAAAATATTTTGGTTAGGTTTTGGGTTCCTAACAAGATTTTTGCTAACAATGTTACAAAATTCTCATCCTAAAAAATTTCATTCTTCTACCATCAATATGGAATCATACTCTCTCATTCCTCAGATTATTTCGTATAAGGAAATGGTTAAGTAGAATCAAGCAATAAAAATGTTATATCCATTTTGCGGAAATTGATAGATGTCAGTTAGAAGTCTTGGAAAAAACACTTGTATGATGTATTGTGGCTAGATCATACCACTAAGAAGATGGCAACAGGGTTATCTCCCTTTGAGATTGTATATCATACTAAAGTAATCTTTCCTCTCCCTTTTGAGTTGTTTGCTTTGAAGTTCTATAATGCTATTGAAAATTGTAAATTGAAAGATGCTCTTGAAAAGAGAATATTGTATTTGACCAAATTACAAGAGCAAAGAGATGTGGTCATAGCAAGAATACAAGAACATAAATCTCAAGTAAAGAGGTTGTTTGATAAGAAAGCTAAACAAATGGTGTTCCAGGAAGGTGATCTTGTCCTACTTTGGGACAAGCGCAAAGAGACAAAGGGTTTACATGAAAAGTTTGACTCCTTATGGAGAGGCCCATTCTAGATTAAAGAGGTATTTGGACAAAAATCCTTCATCTTATCATACCTAAGTGGTACTCAATTTCCCTTGCCTTAAAATGGGAAACATTTGAAGCATTATCATTAGTAAAGTATGTGGCTTGCCACTTTGTACATATCTCATTGTTTTCTTTCCCTTTTGTTTGGTTGTGTTCCCAAATTGTGTGTGCTTAGTCCCTTTTCATGTATTTATATCCTTTTTCAGGTGACTCTATAGCCAAATGGATAAGGAATTGTTCCAATTTCTCAGGGTTCAAGCTGCAGCCTACACAATCCTTGTCCCCAGTTAGAGCTAGTTGTTACCTTGATAATTACCCAAGCAGTTAAAACTATGGTAATTTCTAAGTGATAGAAAATTTGAGATGTGAATCTCTCTCTCTCCGTGTACTTATGCTCCCATTCTCTCACTATGTACAAGGAGGTTCTTTCACTACCTACTAGAACTACTCTCTCTCTACATACTTGAACTCCTCTCTCTACCTACATACTAAAACCTTTTCAATGGTTAAGGTTAAGAGGTTTGAATTTGAATCCAAACTTCATCTAAAAGTGTCTTCCCTAATCTGAAAAAGGTTTGAGTTTGACTCCAAACTTCATCTAAACGTTTTTTCCCTTATCTGAACCCGAACCCCAAACATTTATAGCTACCTCTGAAATAAAACCTGAAGATGCTCAAAACTAATGATAGACACACTATTTTGGCATACATTTGAGTTGCAGCGACAGAGATTGACCTCATGAAATATTCGCGGTGATGCCATGGAAGATGTGTTCTTTTGTACGTGTATACAGAACATAAAGTCAGGGGATGTATAAAGAATATGGTATTTTGAAGTGAGACAGAGGATGCAACAAGTATTCAGGCCGAGGAAATAAGAACCAAACTATCATGCCATAAACTGAGTAATATTCATCGGAGCTTCTATTCGCTTGTTCAACTGAAAGAACCAAAAGGCATGCAAACTGTTTAATACTATCCGCGAAGTAGAGTTGGCGATTTTTTTACAAGTATGCATATGTATAGTCAACAACTGTAGACTAGGCAGGTGAATTAGTTTGGTCTAGTGCAATGGAAGCGTCTCCTCCCCATTTGATAGCACTGCCTTGCTAAAGCATGCATTTCTTTTACAAATCCATGTGCTAAATCATGGTGTGTAGGCAAGTCACGTGACTATTTGACATAATTATTTCAAGAAAATCTAGGCGGCAGGTGTCAAGATGAATCCCACAAAGGCTCAATATGAAAACATAGACAAGGCACATGAACTATTTGACTAAAATTCTCAGGTATATGCAGCCCGCAAGTGTAAAACTGAATCAATATCATAAAAACATTTATATCTCTGCTGGTGACGTTGCTCATCTGAAATGTCTTAGTGAATATCGATCCAGTGAGGAAATTGTCTATTTAAATCATTCCAATTCCCAGCTTTAGACATAATTCCATGCTAATGGAAGATTGATAGCATTTTCAGTGATAAAACTGGTAAGTGGGAAAGTTGTTTATGCATTGACTTGGCAGGTAGAATGCTCATGAACTATTTGATTAAATGCCTCAACTAAGACAAAAGCACATTCTCAAGGAAAGTGCAGATTTTACAAGCGCACCAGACTATTGGGGTGTTATTGATAGGAATGCTCACTCGGGGTTAGTGCATATTGTCAAGTATTGCACATATGTTGGGATAGTAGAAAAGACTTTGATATTGGTGCAATACAAGATAAGTAGTAGCCCGTGGATGTTGTGAAACTCATAGAGAGCTGATGTATCAACAAATTATTCGTAAATTGATTAAAATATCCAAATCAGAACCATTGGTTTTCAAGCTTCAAAGCGCACCACTAGTTTGATCGAATACTAAGACATGAAGAAGAGAATGTCATTTGATGTGACTTCTCAAATCAAGTAATGAGTTCGAATCAAAGAAGGAAAGGCATGTAAATTATTCAACATAATACTTCAGGTAAATGTTAGAACCAACACACAAAGTTGAGGTTTTGATTGTGTTTTATTATTATCAAAGGAGAATGAATTGAAAGTTTAAAAATACAAAGTGAAGAGACTATTGAACAAGGAGCTTGGTAAACAATACAATGAAAGATGAATTCCGAGGAAAACCTAACTCAACTACTCACAACACGTCCAGATCAAAGAGCAAGCGCAAAAGATATCAGTGATAACAATTGAAAGTTAGAAGTAGTTGCATCTAAAGTTGTTTCAGATTTGTATTTGTATATTTTATAAAGATGTCAACTTTAGTTGTATCTTTGTTTAGTCAATGTCTGGACTCTTCTTGGTTATGGTTAGGCATCAAAAGTTCGAGTTGTAAAAGTTAGAGTTAGTTACAAAGCTTATTCAAAGTAGTCCAAACTCTAACTTTTTAAGTAGTTACAAACCCAAAAAGTTGGTTATGATGGAATAGATATAAATTCATAAACAACACATATAATGGAGCCTTTTTTGGATTTAGAAACAAGGGATACTTATGTTTTGATAGAAAGGAAATTTTTAGAAAGTGTGTACAGTTCTTGTTCATTTAATCAGAAATCTTCTTATGTTCTTGGTGATAAGAAATAAAAGAAAGTACATTTTGCATCTCCTTTTCTACAAAATTCAAATTGTTGAAGTGTTGATTCTTTGTAATGAGTATTTTCATGGTATGGTGTAAATATTCATGAATCATTGAATTAGTATTGTGTCGATCATAGCTTTCAAGCATAGTCCTTGTTTGTTTTCATTAGCACTTTATACCAATTTTAGGGAAGCATTAAAGTTGTGTGGTGCATTCCTCATCAATAGTTTCCTTTCTATCTTCTAACTCAAAATTTTCTTTATTTGAAAATCCAAAATTATATTGTGGGAGGGAGCTACCCCTCTAAACATAGAGGAAGCTCATATATCAAGAGCCTATGCAACTATTGGACAAGCTGATTTTCCATACACGTTTCCATTAGGCAAAATCATACTTTTCATAGAGCCAAATTTGTTTACCAACATAGGTTATGGAAGATCTGTTAGAATATTAAGGTTTATATTAAATAAGATATATTAAGGTGTATATTTAATAAGGGATGGAAGATTTGTTAGACTATTAATGTTTATATGTAAAAGATTATGAAATATTTATTAGAATATTAAAGTGTATAAAAACAATGTTTATCTCTCTTGGGAAAAATTGAAATTTTGTATATTAGAATTAATGTTTATATTTAATTAAGTAACTTTGGTAAGTTATAATATATTTTTTAATTTAATGTTTATATTCTAGAAGATTTGCAGTGAGCACCATCTTAGTGTCTATAATATGAATTTATCTTTAAATAGAATTATCTTTTGCAGTTGTACTATTAAATATTATTATGATGTATGAATTATTTAAAAAATATTTTTTGAATTAAATAAAACAAAGTGTGCATACCAATGTTTTTCTAACTAGTTAGACAATTTGTTTTATTTAATTCAAAATATTTTTTAACTAGTAAAAGAGAAAATTGAAATGATAAGTGTTTAACTTTTTTTTTTTTTTAAACAAATATTTTCTTTCAATATATTATTATGATGTATGAATTAGTTAAAACATATTTTAAGAATATAATATAACAAAGTGTTTTGTACTTTGTGTTAAGCTTTCTAACTAATAAAAGAAGAAGATGAAATGATGATTGTTTAACTTTTTAGTCTTTTTTAATATAAATTTTATTTTAAAATACAAATTCAAAGTACCATCTACATATGCTAAAAGAGATGATAAAGTCAACATTGTTATTCATCATGTTCTTCTCAACATTGACTAGGGGAGAGATTTGGAGTAATTTGAATATGAGTATTTGAGAAATAATAACTAATGCAACATGGTAAAAGTAGATGAGGAGCAGGAGGGAGGCTAGTGGCTTGAAACTTGGAATTGAAAAAGGATGAAAAAGAGGAAGCACAATGAGGAGACCTCAACTAAAAGGGATGGAAACCTAGTGGCCTACTAGAAGATGAGTGAGACTATCCATTCCTATCTCCCCAAGCTCTCTTTCTTGGAGTAGCTCAAGAAGTTGTAGTGATAGTTGATTGGCCTTAATATTTTTCCTCTATAGGGTGTGGGTCAAGTCTAGGGTGCCTAGCTTCTAATGTTTCAAGTTTACGGTGGGTGGTGTCTAATGGTTCCATGAGGTAGTTTTGGTGCTCAAATGGTTCTACTAGTTCCTTGCTATTGGATTCTAAGTTTTGGGTAGCTTGGTTTGTCTTTTTGGCCTTTATGGCATTGGCTAGGATTTTTTTTTTTGTGTCCCATCATGACTAGTTTTTTTTTTTTTTTTTTCTGATTGGTTTTGTTGCTAGTTCTACTTCTAGTTCTATACAATAGGTGTCACTCCTTGTAAATTATCTTTAGACTTAATATTATTTTGGGTGTAATGGGTTTGGACCCTATCCAACTTTAATTAATTAGAACATAAGGTTTAATGTAAGACTAATAATAAAAATAAAGGATCTAGGAATGATGGCTATGCTTAAAACAATAACGTTAAACAATTTTTCTTTTAAATACAAAAGGTAATGTTATATTTTATATACAAAAATTGATTATCAATATAGAAGTGTATTTTCTACACTACAAAGTAGTAAACTAGAATATACATATATAATGAAAATCAATTGCTATTATTGTAAAAAAAAGGTTTCTAAACATCAACTCAAGATAATAATTTATAGCAAGAAAGAGTCTTATATAGGTCAAAAAATATGTTTTTTTTTTTTACCCATGTCCATACCCTAGCAAGAAATATGTACATTGATTATAAGCAAACATGTATTTCAATATCTCATTTCATATTATTCTTCAAAAGAAATCAAGCTTCATTTTTTCATTAACCCTAAATGGCCATTGATATACAAACAAATTATTAAGTCATGGTCATCAAACATTATGACATCACTTGGCCTTCTACCTTGATACACATTCAAGAATTTGGCAATCTTGCCAATTTTCATGTCATTACCACTTCTATTTTTTGGGGTACAATTTCAATTGAGGACAAGATTGGATGTCAACTTAGCTTTGGATCATGAGAAGCCCTTGTGATTGTGAGAAGTACTTGATTGGTTAAAAGCAACTACTAGAAACAAAACCAAACAAATAAAACAAGTATTGAAAAGTAAGAAATTTTGGACATTATTAGAATCTTATATAGTTCCAATCAAGGTGAAAGTCCCATATAGTTCCCAATCAAGATGAAGGTCCCAACAAATAATGAAATAGTTAAATAATAGAAAAATTTAGAACATAATGTGGTTCTAGGAATCATAGTTATTAATAACAATGGTTCTTACAAAAATCTTGAATGCTGAGAAGAGAGTATAAATAATAAGTAGTGATGAAGGAAGAAAAAACATGACAGAGGTTCCAAGTATATTAAAATAAAAAGCCATTGGTTAGTTCCTGTGAGAGCTCCACCATCATGTGATAAGGGGAAAAATAAAAACTACAAAAATAAATAATGGTGTGACCCAATAGAATTCATGAGTATTCCTCTTGAAAAGCATGAATTGAAATATTCGTTGATAAAAAAGAATGCCTATATTGTGGACAAAGTAGTGAAACAATTTAGGTTTTACATTCTAAACTCTCATTCCAAGGTATTTACTCCTGATTTAGTAGTGAAGACTATTCTAACATAGCAAGAGATCGGTGTGAACAAAAGAGCTTCCTAGATAGCTAAAGTGCAAGAATATGATCATGATATCTAACCTACAAATCTTGTACAAGAAGGGAATAGATGGCACCTTCTTGAGACATGTGGATTTTGATCAAAGAAATGAGTTGCTTCAATTGTTGCATAATGAAGCATGTGGATGCCATTATTCTGCATCAGTAACAGCCTATAAAATTTTGAGAAACAATTTTTACTAGCCCAAAATGCTCAATGATGTGGAAGAATGGGTCAAGAAATGTGAACCTTGTCAATACTTCAAAGGAAGAGTTCAATTTGCAATACTCTCATTGAAACTAGCTGTGATTGAAGAACACTTTCAAAAATGGGGTCTGGACTTTATTGGTTGAGGTTCTATCCATCCTCCATCCACCACTAGAAATACTCACATTCTGATGGCGATAGATTATTTCACCAAGTGGATGGAAGCCATTCCTTTCAAGAAAACAATTTCAGAAGTGGTGTGGAGTTTCATCAAGCAAAATATTTTGGTTAGGTTTTGGGTTCCTAACAAGATTTTTGCTAACAATGTTACAAAATTCTCATCCTAAAAAATTTCATTCTTCTACCATCAATATGGAATCATACTCTCTCATTCCTCAGATTATTTCGTATAAGGAAATGGTTAAGTAGAATCAAGCAATAAAAATGTTATATCCATTTTGCGGAAATTGATAGATGTCAGTTAGAAGTCTTGGAAAAAACACTTGTATGATGTATTGTGGCTAGATCATACCACTAAGAAGATGGCAACAGGGTTATCTCCCTTTGAGATTGTATATCATACTAAAGTAATCTTTCCTCTCCCTTTTGAGTTGTTTGCTTTGAAGTTCTATAATGCTATTGAAAATTGTAAATTGAAAGATGCTCTTGAAAAGAGAATATTGTATTTGACCAAATTACAAGAGCAAAGAGATGTGGTCATAGCAAGAATACAAGAACATAAATCTCAAGTAAAGAGGTTGTTTGATAAGAAAGCTAAACAAATGGTGTTCCAGGAAGGTGATCTTGTCCTACTTTGGGACAAGCGCAAAGAGACAAAGGGTTTACATGAAAAGTTTGACTCCTTATGGAGAGGCCCATTCTAGATTAAAGAGGTATTTGGACAAAAATCCTTCATCTTATCATACCTAAGTGGTACTCAATTTCCCTTGCCTTAAAATGGGAAACATTTGAAGCATTATCATTAGTAAAGTATGTGGCTTGCCGCTTTGTACATATCTCATTGTTTTCTTTCCCTTTTGTTTGGTTGTGTTCCCAAATTTTGTGTGCTTAGTCCCTTTTCATGTATTTATATCCTTTTTCAGGTGACTCTACAGCCAAATGGATAAGGAATTGTTCCAATTTCCCAGGTTTCAAGCTGCATCCTACACAATCCTTGTCCCCAGTTAGAGCTAGGTTTCAAGCTGCATCCTACACAATCCTTGTCCCTAGTTAGAGCTAGTTGTTACCTTGATAATTACCCAAGCGGTTAAAACTATGGTAATTTCTAAGTGATAGAAAATTTGAGATGTGAATCTCTCTCTCTCTCTGTACTTATGCTCCTATTCTCTCACTATGTACAAGGAGGTTCTTTCACTACATACTAGAACTACTCTCTCTCTACATACTTGAACTCCTCTCTCTACCTACATACTAAAACCTTTTCAATGGATAAGGTTAAGAGGTTTGAATTTGAATCCAAACTTCATCTAAAAGTTTCTTCCCTAATCTGAAAAAGGTTTGAGTTTGACTCCAAACTTCATGTAAAAGTTTTTTCCCTTATCTGAACCAGAACCCCAAACTTTTATAGCTACCTCTGAAATAAAACCTGAAGATGCTCAAAACTAATGATAGACACACTATTTTGGCATACATTTGAGTTGCAGTGACAGAGATTGACCTCATGAAATATTCGCGGTGATGCCATGGAAGATGTGTTTTTTTGTACGTGTATACAGAACATAAAGTCAGGGGATGTATAAAGAATATGGTATTTTGAAGTGAGACAGAGGATGCAACAAGTACTCAGGCCGAGGAAATAAGAACCAAACTATCATGCCATAAACTGAGTAATATTCATCGGAGCTTCTATTCGCTTGTTCAACTGAAAGAACCAAATGGCATGCAAACTGTTTGATACTATCCGCGAAGTAGAGTTGGCGATTTTTTTACAAGTATGCATATGTATAGTCAACAACTGTAGACTAGGCAGGTGAATTAGTTTGGTCTAGTGCAATGGAAGCGTCTCCTCCCCATTTGATAGCACTGCCTTGCTAAAGCATGCATTTCTTTTACAAATCCATGTGCTAAATCATGGTGTGTAGGCAAGTCACGTGACTATTTGACATAATTATTTCAAGAAAATCTAGGCGGCAGGTGTCAAGATGAGTCCCACAAAGGCTCAATATGAAAACATAGACAAGGCACATGAACTATTTCACTAAAATTCTCAGGTATATGCAGCCCGCAAGTGTAAAGCTGAATCAATATCATAAAAACATTTATATCTCTGCTGGTGACGTTGCTAATCTGAAATGTCTTAGTGAATATCGATCCAGTGAGGAAATTGTCTATTTAAATCATTCCAATTCCCAGCTTTAGACATAATTCCATGCTAATGGAAGATTGATAGCATTTTCAGTGATAAAACTGGTAAGTGGGAAAGTTTTTTATGCATTGACTTGGCAGGTAGAATGCTCATGAACTATTTGATTAAATGCCTCAACTAAGACAAAAGCACATTCTCAAGGAAAGTGCAGATTTTACAAGCGCACCAGAACATTGGGGTGTTATTGATAGGAATCTTCACTCGGGGTTAGTGCATATTGTCAAGTATTGCACATATGTTGGGATAGTAGACAAGACTTTGATATTGGTGCAATACAAGATAAGTAGTAGCCCGTGGATGTTGTGAAACTCATAGAGAGCTGATGTATCAACAAATTATTCGTAAATTGATTAAAATATCCAAATCAGAACCATTGGTTTTCAAGCTTCAAAGCGCACCACTAGTTTGATCGAATACTAAGACATGAAGAAGAGAATGTCATTTGATGTGACTTCTCAAATCAAGTAATGAGTTCGAATCAAAGAAGGAAAGGCATGTAAATTATTCAACATAATACTTCAGGTAAATGTTAGAACCAACACACAAAGCTGAGGTTTTGATTGTGCTTTATTATTATCAAAAGGAGAATGAATTGAAAGTTTAAAAATACAAAGTGAAGAGACCATTGAATAAGGAGCTTGATAATCAATACAATGAAAGATGAATTCCGAGGAAAACCTAAGTCAACTACTCACAACACCTCCAGATCAAAGATCAAGCGCAAAAGATATCAGTGATAACAATTGAAAGTTAGAAGTAGTTGCATCTAAAGTTGTTTCAGATTTGTATTTGTATATTTTATAAAGATGTCAACTTTAGTTGTATCTTTGTTTAGTCAATGTCTGGACTCTTCTTGGTTATGGTTAGGCATCAAAAGTTCGAGTTGTAAAAGTTAGAGTTAGTTACAAAGCTTATTCAAAGTAGTACAAACTCTGACTTTTTGCGTAGTTACAAACCCAAAAAGTTGGTTATGATGGAATAGATGTAAATTCATAAACAACACATGTAATGGAGCCTTTTTTGGATTTAGAAACAAGGGATACTTATGTTCTGATAGAAAGGAAATTTTTAGAAAGTGTGTATAGTTCTTGTTCATTTAATCAGAAATCTTCTTATGTTCTTGGTGATAAGAAATAAAAGAAAGTACATTTTGCATCTCCTTTTCTACAAAATTCGAATTGTTGAAGTGTTGATTCTTTGTAATGAGTATTTTCATGGTATGGTGTAAATATTCATGAATCACTGAATTAGTATTGTGTCGATCATAGCTTTCAAGCATAGTCCTTGTTTGTTTTCATTAGCACTTTATACCAATTTTAGTGAAGCATTAAGGTTGTGTGGTGCATTCCTCATCAATAGTTTCCTTTCTATCTTCTAACTCAAAATTTTCTTTATTTGAAAATCCAAAATTATATTGTGGGAGGGAGCTACCCCTCTAAACATAGAGGAAGCTCATATATCAAGAGCCTATGCAACTATTGGAGAAGCTGATTTTCCATACACGTTTCCATTAGGCAAAATCATACTTTTCATAGAGCCAAATTTGTTTACCAACATAGGTTATGGAAGATTTATAAATTTAATAAAGTATGGAAGATCTGTTAGAATATTAAGATTTATATTAAATAAGATATATTAAGGTGTATATTTAATAAGGGATGGAACATTTGTTAGACTATTAATGTTTATTTGTAAAAAATTATGAAACATTTATTAGAATATTAAAGTGTATAAAAACAATGTTTATCTCTCTTGGGAAAAATTGAAATTTTGTATATTAGAATTAATGTTTATATGTAATTAAGTAACTTTGGTAAGTTATAATATATTTTTAATTTAATGTTTATATTCTAGAAGATTTGCAGTGAGCACCATCTTAGTGTCTATAATATGAATTTTATCTTTAAATAGAATTATCTTTTGCAGTTGTACTCTTAAATATTATTATGATGTATGAATTATTTAAAAAATATTTTTTGAATTAAATAAAACAAAGTGTGCATACCAATGTTTTTCTAACTAGTTAGACACTTTGTTTTATTTAATTCAAAATATTTTTTAACTAGTAAAAGAGAAAATTGAAATGATAAGTGTTTAACTTTTTATTTTTTTAAACAAATATTTTCTTTCAATATATTATTATGATGTATGAATTAGTTAAAACATATTTCAAGAATATTATATAACAAAGTGTTTTGTACTTTGTGTTAAGCTTTCTAACTAATAAAAGAAGAAGATGAAATGATGAGTGTTTAACTTTTTAGTCTTTTTTAACATAAATTTTATTTTAAAATACAAATTCAAAGTACCATCTACATATGCTAAAAGAGATGATAAAGTCAACATTGTTATTCATCATGTTCTTCTCAACATTGACTAGGGGAGAGATTTGGAGTAATTTGAATATGAGTATTTGAGAAACAATAACTAATGCAACATGGTAAAAGTAGATGAGGAGCAGGAGGGAGGCTAGTGGCTTGAAACTTGAAATTGAAAAAGGATGAAAAAGAGGAAGCACAATGAGGAGACCTCAACTAAATGGGATGGAAACCTAGTGGCCTACTAGAAGATGAGTGAGACTATCCATTCCTATCTCCCCAAGCTCTCTTTCTTGGAGTAGATCAAGAAGTTGTAGTGATAGTTGATTGGCCTTAATATTTTTCCTCTGTAGGGTGTGGGTCAAGTCTAGGGTGCCTAGCTTCTAATGTTTCTAGTTTAAGGTGGGTGGTGTCTAATGGTTCCATGAGGTAGTTTTGGTGCTCAAATGGTTCTACTAGTTCCTTGCTACTGGATGCTAAGTTTTGGGTAGCTTGGTTTGTCTTTTTGGCCTTTATGGCATTGGCTAGGCTTTTTTTTTTGTGTCCCATCATGATTAGTTTTTTTTTTTTTCTAATTGTTTTTGTTGCTAGTTCTACTTCTAGTTCTATACAATAGGTGTCACTCCTTGTAAATTATCTTTAGACTTAATATTATTTTGGGTGTAATGGGTTTGGACCCTATCCAACTTTACTTAATTAGAACATAAAGTTCAATGTAAGACTAATAATAAAAATAAAGGATCTAGGAATGATGGCTATGCTTAAGACAATAACGTTAAACAATTTTTCTTTCAAATACAAAAGGTAATGTTATATTTTATATACAAAAATTGATTATCAATATAGAAGTGTATTTTGTACACTACAAAGTAGTAAACTAGAATATACATATATAATGAAAATCAATTGGTATTATTGTAAAAAAAAGGTTTCTAAACATCAACTCAAGATAATAATTTATAGCAAGAAAGAGTCTTATATAGGTCAAAAAATATGTTTTTTTTTTTACCCATGTCCATACCCTAGCAAGAAATATGTACATTGATTATAGGCAAACATGTATTTCAATATCTCATTTCATATTATTCTTCAAAAGATATCAAGCTTCATTTTTTCATCAACCCTAAATGGCCATTGATATACAAACAAATTATTAAGTCATGGTCATCAAACATTATGACATCACTTGGCCTTCTACCTTGATACACATTCAAGAATCTGGCAATCTTGCCAATTTTCATGTCATTGCCACTTCTATTTTTTGGGGTACAATTTCAATTGAGGACAAGATTGGACGTCAACTTAGCTTTGGATGATGAGAAGCCCTAGTGATTGTGAGAAGTACTTGATTGGTTAAAAACAATTACTAGAAACAAAAGCAAACAAATAAAACAAGTATTGAAAAGTAAGAAATTTTTGACATTATTAGAATCTTAAATAGTTCCAATCAAGGTGAAAGTCCCATATAGTTCCCAATCAAGATGAAGGTCACAATAAATAATGAAATAGTTAAATAATAGAAAAATTTAGAACATAATGTGGTTCTAGGAATCATAGTTATTAATAACAATGGTTCTTACAAAAATCTTGAATGCTGACAAGGGAGTATAAATAATAAGTAGTGATGAAGGAAGGAAAAACATGACAGAGGTTCCAAGTATATTAAAATAAAAAGCCATTGGTTAGTTCCTATGAGAGCTCCACCATCATGTGATAAGCGGAAAAATAAAAACTACAAAAATAAATATCAGAGGTTTTGCATGTTCTATGTGAAAAATCTTCTATCAATTCAAGTTCACTATAAAGAGTTTAGGTTTAATTTGGACAACTTGAACATCATAAACCAAATTATGATTATTAGGCTCAAAGTGTTAAAAAATGAAAATTGACTTTTATCTCTAAACTTAATTTTTCTATATTATGTATCATTTAAAAGTGAGATGTTCAATCCATATAATTACAAAAAACTCACAAAGCATCCAACATGTTTATCAAGGTTATCTCTAATTATGCCGAAGGTGTCCCTTTTCTGAAGTCTGAAAACATCATTTTAAAATCAGTGATCAATATTCATTAATATAGGATGCAAGATGACTAAAGTAATCTCAATTGTTAAATTGAACACATGAAACTAGGCATGTCAAATATGCAATTCCTAACAAGTGTAGTCATTTGGAATATTTTATTAATTTGTCATTGAGTGTTTTTAGAATATGAAAGTCCAATTTGAAATATTTTTCTCACCATCTGCCAAGTGTAGTCCATTCCAATATTTTTGTATGGAACGTGTTTGATCTACATCTTCTACAGTTCGTAGAGGTATTCTTGCAATCTTGTAAGTTTCATTCCTTCTGTTTGGTGTTGTAAGTACAACATTTTTATGAGATAACTTTTCTTGTGGTAGATCACAATTCATTTTTGATTGGTTATTGAATTCAAACTTCATAGCAATTTTAAAAATCTCTCTGCAAGACCAGAATTATTATTTTTTGACTATCCTTCGTATGAGATTTATGAAGCTTCATGCTTCCATTTTTATCCACTATCCAAGTGTCCACAAATATGTAAGATCGTGCTCATTCCCTTTGACATCTTGACAATCCTCAATTTTTCATCTCTGTCAATTACTTCGCAACTCCTTGCCAGCCTGCTATGTGGAGAAACCTTTCTGTCGAAGCTTTTCAGTGTCATTACCCCACTGCAAATATGGAGGCCACCAAGCTGCTAGTTGAACTAGGGAACTGTTAAAATGATTCCAATGGGAGGATGGGTTTTCCCTCTATGTAAACCTCTCAAAAAAAAACATGACAACCATCAACCTTCCTCCCAATGATGATGATAACAGAAATGATGATCTTTTCACTCTCGAGCCCTCTCTCATCCTCGTACTAGCCCCACCCTTCACACACCCAGCCTAATTGCACGTCCTCTTTACCGCCAATATTTGCAGAATCCCACAATTCTGATTCCTCTGATAAAACATCGGCCAAAGGGAGTGTAGAGACATAGAGACGGTTGCCAACTCCATTACTACAATTCTCCTTTCCCTGACCTTTGAATTGCTATAATTTAATGACCTAATTATACGCTGAGAGCTTGCAGAGTTCGAATCTTTGAATTGCTATAATTTAAAGACCTAATTATAAGCAAAGTTCTTGCAGAGTTCGGGTCGGGGAATTTAGACTAACAAATTTGAAGGATTTTATTCCAGAATTGCAGCAATTTGTAGCACAAATGCCCAAGGAATAGGCAGTGACAGGTGCAACAGGCAGCAACTGTGGCTTCTTGTCTCTCACATGGATTATACTTTCCCACACGTCATCTCTTCACCAAAACACAAAAAATTCTGACCGCCGTCCATCCTTTTCAATTGATAGCACAACTTCTTTACTGATTAATTTGCAGCTTCTCCAGTAAAGTCTCAAGCCAATTTTTCTCAGTGCCTAAGCAAGGTATAATTTTTCATTCGTCCATTGTAGAAACAAAAACACACATTTATCTCAGCCAACTACCATAATCCTATGTGGGTAAGTAATATACTTCACATTTTGGAGTTTTACTTCTCCCAACAAATCCCTTTGGTCCCTAATTTTTTTGTAGTGTTGGTGGATATTTTCTAACATTCAGGTACATTGGGCTATAGTCCCATGGAGCTTATGATAGATTTAAAAATATCTTTTTGGAATTGAAACTCCAGTTTATCCTCATGTCATGGAACTTCTTCCAGTTGGAAAACTTAAACGTTGAAGAGCTAATAGGTTGTCCTTGAGCCCCATGCCCATCTACCCTGTCAGGTCACCACAAGCATCCATGAACGACAAGAATATATTTTTTGTAGGCGAGATTTTGAATTTGGACGTTGAGGGGGAAGGATATGAAAAAAAGGAATGTTTATTCATTCATTTAGTGAGTAAGTAGATCAAGCAGATCAGAGAAGTTGTAGAGCTGAGCAGAGAAATAAGAAGGAAAGAAGTTTGTGCCTGCAGTTGCACGTGCTTCCCCTATTCACTATGTAAGTTTGTCATTATTAGATTTGTCCTGTTGAAGCAGTGATTTCTCTAAGCACCATTGTATGCAGCCATTAGAGATGCAAGTTTAAAAGTTTATTGAAGTTTGAAGTATTATCAATTTAGGGTTATTTTAGGATTTTTTGGTTGAAGCCAAATGCTCCCAAATTTTGTAATAGTTTAAATCAAAGATTGAATAGAAGGCAAGCAGGCAGACTTGAATCTATTGCTCTTCGCTTGTATGTTGCATTTGAGTAATTTGTTTGAAAGCTTAAAGCTTTGGCTCTCTGATTTTAATGGTGAAAGTATTCACGTTGGAATCTCTTAAGTTATCATTTTTTTCAGTTGAATAGAATACTCAACACCTACTACATTTTCTGTGTGCCGAGCTCTTCAAGTGCCAGGCATTTCCTTTTGGAGCTGAGCTTACTCGGCATCCATTGTTGCCAAGTATTATTTCTTTGAGTGCTGAGCTAACTTGACACCTATTGCTTGTCACTCAGCACCTTCAAGTGCCAAGCAACCTTTCACTCGGCACCATCAAGTGCCGAGCAATCTATGACTCGGCACCTTCAAGTGCCGAGAAAAATTGGCACTCAGCACCTTCATGTGCTGAGCAGTTTTTAAGTGCTGAGCAGATTTTTAGATTTAGGGTTGTGAGTATTAAATTAAATTTTTAATATATTTCTCACATGGTATCAGAGCTTTGAGGCACCACATCCACAGTGAGTTAGAGCATTTTTTTTCTTGGGTTATTTGACATGGTAGGAGATGCAGGAAAGATATGGTAGCAGCCACCATCCTTTAATGGGCAAAATTATGATATATGAGCAAAGAAGATGAAGACCATAATGGTTGCAAATGATTTGTGGGAGTTTGTAGTTAATGGATTCAATGATGTGACTGATCCAACTTAGTATGATGCCCTCACAAAAGCACAGAAGACTCATTTGAAAGAGTCAAGGAGGAAAGATGCAAAGGCATTAAGTCTTATTGAAGTAGCAATGATAGAGACAATTTTCTCAAAAATTGCAGCAGCAAATTATGCAAAGGAAGCATGGGATATCCTTGAGACAAACTTCAAGAGAACTAATAAAGTCTATACAGTAAAGCTATAGAATATAAGGATGGAATTTGAGAACTTTCAGATAAAGGAAAATGAATTAGTTGCAGACTTCAGTTCAAGGACCTCCATTGTAATTAATCAATTGAAGTCAAATGGAGAAGACTATCAAGAGTAGAGGATAGTGGAGAAGTTATTGAGGAGTTTACCTCATAAATATAAAAATTTGGTCATGACCATAGAAGAGGCAAAAGACCTCATTGTTTTGACAATGGATGAGCTGATGGGTTCTTTTCAAACCCATGAGCATAGGATCAACAGATCTACTTCTTCATCTTCCCAAAAGAAAGAATTCAAGGCTCAGACAAATCCAAGAGGAAGGGGGAGAGGAAAAAATGGCTCAAGCAGAAACTCTAGAGGCAAAGGTCGAGGCAATGGAGGACAAAGAAATATTGTAGTAGAAAGTTCAAGAAGAGCAGATGGAGCAAGTAGCTCTCAAAATACCTCAAGAGGAGGTAAGAAAAATTACAACTTAAATAAGAGTAATGTAGAATGCTACTACTGTCATAAATATAGGCATTATGAAAATGAATGCTGGAAGAAGTAGAATGATCAGTCGAGACAAGCAAATGTGGCTGATGTGAACATGGCAAGTGGACCCAATGTTGCTATCTTCATCATGTGTAATGTTGGTGAAGAAGGAAGCCCTGAGGTTTGGTACCTCGGCAGTGGATGTAGCAACCACATGAGTGGCAATGAAACTTTGTTTTCATTCATTGACAAGAGTTTCAAATCTGAAATTAAAATGGGTAACAATGCAACCTTACCAGTTGTGGGCAAAGGATCTATTATGGTCTGCACCAGGAAAGGTGAGAAAAGAGAAATACAAAATGTGTATTTCACCCCTAGTATGAAGCAAAATTTGATGAGCATTGGTTAGCTCATTTAAAATGGATACAAAGTGTTGATGGAGAATAACACGTGTGTCATTCATGAAAAGGATGGGAGTAAGAACTTACTTGTAGTAGTTCAAATGACAAAGAATAGAATGTTTCCCTTGAGAATTGAGACATGTTTCTTATCTCAAGTTGGTGCTGCACCTCCCACACAATCAGCTCTAAGGAGTGTGATTGAAGACCCTTCATAGTTGTGGCATCTCATGTATGGTCATCTTGGCTATGCTAGTTTAAATTTATTGTCAAATAAAAGAATGGTAGATGGTTTGCCACGTGTAGGAAATTCTTGTGACAAGTGTGAGGCTTGTATTTTGGGTAAGCAACTTAGGCTTCCCTTTAATTTTGAAAATTCTAAGAGGGCTAGATATCCATTAGAGTTAGTGCATACTGACCTATTCAGTCCTATGCAAGTTACTTCCATTCGAGGGAGTACTTATTTCATGACATTCTTTGATAATTTCAGTCGTAGGACATGGGTGTATTTCTCAAAGAATAAATCTAAAGCATTTGATAAATTTGTAGAATTTAAAGACTAGGCTGAAAGAGAATGTGGAAATTATATCAAGGTCATAAGATTAGATAGAGGAGGGGAGTACACCTTCAATTATTTTGTAAACTTTTGCAGTAAACATGGCATAAAGAAAGAGCTTATAGCCAGCTACACACCACAACAGAATGGAGTGGCTGAAAGAAAGAATAGGACCATTGTTGAAATGGCAAGGAGAATGATGAAAGAGAAAGGTCTCCCAACTGAATTTTGGGTAGAGGTTGTGGCAGCATAAGTTTACCTAATTAATAGGTGTCCTACAAAGGCAGTCCGTGACAGAATTCCAATGGAAGCATGGTCACGAGGAAGATGGATAGTTGAACACTTAAGGGTTTTTGGATGTGTTGCATATGCACGTGCCTAAAGAATAAAGGCAAAAATTAGAGGACAAATGTGTGAAGTGCATCTTCACAGGTATAGCTCAAAATCAAAGGCATACAGGTTGTATGACCCATTGAACAACAAGATGACTCTTTCAAGAGATGTGAAATTTTTTGAAAATCAATCTTGGTATGGTTCAATTAATGAGTCACCAAGCACTTTTAGTAAAGTGCCAATTATGAGTGAAGAAGATGCTGATGAATAGCAAGAAGAAGGAGTAAGTAGAAGAAAAGACAGGCAGATTCAGTCATCGTCGAGCTCCTCTAGGCATGACTGAGTGTCGGTGTCGAGTAATAGTGAAGACTGAGCTGGTCGGCAATGCAACAGTAGTGAAGATTCTGATCCCACACAACCCTCCCTGTTACCAAGAAAGACCAAGAGTCTTAGGGATATATACCAAGATGAAAGGTATGAAGATTATGATGAGAGTGTTAATTTTGCATTATTTTCTCATAGTGATCCAAAATATTTTGAAGAAGCTATTAAGGAGAAGAAATGGTGTAAGGTCATGGATGAGAAAATAGATGCCATAGAAAGAAATGAGACATGGAAGCTAACTGAATTGCCTCCAAAGAAGCAAGTGATTGGAGTGAAATGGGTCTATAAGACCAAATGCAATGCGAAAGGCAAGATTGATAGGCATAAGGCAAGGCTGGTAGTCAAGGGCTACAAACAGTAGTATGGAAGAGACTATGATGAGACATATGCCCCTGTTGCAAGAATGAAAACCATGCGTGTTGTCATAGTAATTGTAGCTCAGCACAAATGGACGGTATTTCAAATACATGTGAAGTCTGCCTTCCTTAATGGTTTATTGAAAGAAGAAGTATATGTGGAGGAGCCACCTAGTTATGAAGTTGCAGGTGAAGAACACAAAGTATATAGATTGAAGAGAGCTCTTTATGGGCTCAAGCAGGCTCCATGGGCATGGTATAACATGATTGACTCATATTTGATGAGCAATGGATTTAGTAAAAGCAATGGGTAGATCTTGGAGAGATTTAAAATGCAGAACAGTAAGGCAGCCCCCACACCAACAGCAGTAGGTTTGAAATTGAGCAAGGAAGACTCTAGCAAGAGAGTAGATCCAACATTATACAAGAGTATGGTTGGAAGTTTAATGTATTTGATTGCAACTCAGCCAGACCTAATGCATGTAGTAAGTCTAATTTCCAGATTTATGGAAACACCAAAAGATTCCCATTGGCAAGTGGGAAAGAGGATCCTAAGGTATGTGAAAGGTACCAAGGGATTTGGGATTTTATATACTGCAAATGCTGATTTCAAGTTGGTAGGTTATACTGATAGTGATTGGCTGGAAGTTTAGATGATAGGAAGAGCACTTCTGAATACATGTTTTATATGGGATTGGGTGCAATTTCATGGGCATCCAAGAAAAAACCCATTGTTGCTCAATCTATAGTAGAGGCTAAATACATAGCAGAAAATGCAGCAGCATGTCAAGCAATTTGGCTAAGGAGGATCTTGACAGATTTGAATGAAAGGCAAGAGGATGGAACCACAATTTATTCTGACAACATCTCATCAATTGCATTGTCCAAAAATCTAGTCTTCCATGGGAGAAGCAAGCATATTGAGATCAAATATCACTTCATCAGAGAGTTGGTGGAGAAAGGGGATATCAAGATGGAATTTTGCAAGTCTGAGCAGCAGCTAGCAGATATTTTCACCAAGTCATTAGGCATTGGAACTTTTGTACACTTAAGAGACAGTCTTGGTGTAGTTGATTTGGATCAGTTGTGATCCTTGTTTGTTTGGCTCAGGACAAAGGGGGAGTGTTGGAAAACTTAAACGTTGAAGAGCCAGTAGGTTGTCCTCAAGCCCCACGCCCATCTACCCTGTTAGGTCACCGTAGGCATCCATGAATGGCAAGCATTTATTTTTGGTAGGTGAGATTTTGAATTTGGACGTTGAGGGGGAAAGATATGACAAAAAAGAATGTTTATTCATTCATTCAGTGAGTTCAACTAGATCAAGCAGATCAGAAAGAAGCTGCAGAACTTAGTAGAGAAGGAAGAAGGAAAGAAGTTTGTGCCTACAGTTGCACGTGCTTCCCCTGTTCACTCTATAAGTTTGTCATTGTTAGATTTCTCCTATTGAAGCAATGATTGCTCTAGGCACCATTGTATGCAACCATTAGAGCTGCAAGTTTAAAAGTTTATTGAAATTTGAAGTATTATCAATTTAGGGTTATTTTACGGTTGTCTGGTTCAAGCCAAATGCTCCCAAATTTTGTAATAATTTGAATCAAAGATTGAATAGAAGGCAAGTAGGCATACTTGAATCCATTGCTCTTCCCTTGTATGTTGCATTTGAGTAATTTGTTTGAAAGCTTAAAGCTTTGGCTCTTTGGTTTTAATGGTGAAAGCATTCACATTAGAATCTCTTAAGCTATAATTTTTTCTAGTTGAACAGAACACTTGGCACCTACTGCATTTTTTGTGTGCTGAGCTCTTCAGGTGTCGGGCATTTCCTTTTGGAGCCGAGCTTACTCGGTATCCATTGTTGCCGAGTATTATTTCTTTGAGTGTCAAACTAACTAGGCACCTGTTGCTTATCAATCGGCACCTTCAAGTGTTGAGCAACCTTTCACTCAGCACCATCAAGTGCCGAGCAATCTATGACTTGGCACCTTCAAGTACCGAGCAAAACTGGCACTCGGCACATTCATGTGCCAAGCAGTTTTTAAGTGCCAAGCAGATTTTTAGATTTAGGGTTGTGAGTATTAAATTAAATTTTTAATATATTTCTCAAAGTCGCTTCATGATTGAAAATTCTCCCACCTCGTACGTGAGATCACTTCCTTAGATTGCTTTGAAGTTTTTTTTTAATTTCTCAAAAATAAATAAATTCATGTCTTCTACACCTTCATTGTTACAATTTAATAACAGATTTATGTTTTCTTACTACTCATATTTCCTTGCTGAGATTCAAACGTGTCTTTTGACTCTTGTTTCTATTATGTATTTCTTTATCGAGAAAATAGGCAATGCTAAACCTGGATACGATGTCCATACAAAAAGATATCTGTGTGCCACATAAACTTTTGTAGTTAGATTTGTTCAAATATATGCAATAAAAATAAATATTTTTCATTACCAACATTTTAAATTGTCCTTATTGCAATTACTAGTTCTAGATTGCTGACATAGTTCTAAGCATGCGCTACTTCGTTGTTTCTCATTCAATGCACACTTTTCATGCAGAATTTACCCTACAACTTTTGTAACAATAGCATGACACGATGGATCATGACTTTTTCTAACTTGGCTACAATATTGAGCTACAAATGAGAAGCGTCCGGATGATATACCGAGATTTCATGTAAGTTTTCTTTCGCTCCACTATTCATCAAAATATTGGGCACTTTTCTTCCTGACTGATGCATTAAAAATAGCTTCTTTTTTTCCTCTTAAAGAGGATTCACGACTATTTTAAACGGGCCGGTTGAAAATTCAAATCATGACGATCTCGGTGCAAAGTGCCTTGGCGGGAGACGGCTCATGCCTGAGAGAATCTAGGTTTTTTCCTTTCACCTGCAATCTAAGTACGGTACAGGCAAATTTTTCTAATGCATGATTTTTCTGTTATGAAGGAGGTCATATGATATGAGTTTGTCTTATAAAGAAAAATAGATTCTCAATGGTTTAAATGACTACTGCACTCAGTTCTGAACAAGCGCAAACAATTTCTTAGCCTCCTTTACACCTTCCTCATCCTTCTAGTAAAATCAAAATAGCTCCACATCTATTAAAAATTCCCCTTGGTATAAAAATGCTTTTATGACACACGATTGGAAGAGGATGGTTAAGAAATGAAAGAAGCTTTTTAAAATATTTCAGTCTACATGACCAAATGACATCTTCTCATCCTTCACCACACTCATCTACAGGAAACATTGTTTTTGCAAGCTATCCATGAAAGATATAGATCCCCTCTCCGCTGACTAGCCATGAAACTTCTCATTTCATTCTGAGACAAATATATATGTCTTCTTCCTCAGTACTAAAAGACTTTATTCAACTTGAGCAGCCAATTGTAGTTGCCAATCATTGTGATATTTTCCCCCAAGAAAATGAGTCCTCCAGCCTATCTAATACAGCATTAAATTAAAATCATGTATTGTGATTTTAGGGGAATTTATTCTATCTTCTTCATAAGAAAATAAAAATATGAGATTAAGAAAGCTATTTTCAAATTGAAATCAGGTATTTTCTTTTTCAAGGATAAATTTAGTAGCTAATATTTGTCAATTGGCAAATCTCACTAATCGGGCCCCTAGATTTGGCCTTTTTTTTGCACTTTTGGAATGTCCATGTCTTCTACACTTTACCAAAATTAGGTCACATGCTTAGGCTAATAGCCACTAATAATGTAGAAGTATTTATTTTTTAGTGATGACTTCGCCAATGAAATCTAATTTTTTAATGTAGTAAATTAAATATTTTTGCCTACAATTTTCATGGCTTGTCTTAATTGATGGTCATATTCACCAATATTCGGTAAAAAATTAAGTTACACTACAGATTAAGTATTTACATTTTACATGTGTCTCTATTTTGAATACTTTTCATGAAACCTTTTATCCTTTCTCACTTTGTCACAAAATATATTTGATTGGTGACACGTCTTTACTTTGGGAACTTTCTTTGAAACTAGGTATCCTTTTGAAAGTTTGGCTTGAAATAGGATATAGGCAATTGATTTAGGATCATCCGATGGTTAAAAATAATAGGTGTGCTTCCCCTAAACCACCATTCAATAATTTGGAGGGAAACTCCAATGATAAAAGTGGGCTAAATTTAACCTTAAAGTTTGATAATTAATTAGGTGCCATATGATAATAATATTAATAAAATCACTATTTGTAGGTATGTGTACTTTTTTCTATGGTTCTCATCAATAATGAAAGATTCGTCAAGATTTTATAGAATTTTCATATGATTGATAAACAACCGGCAATAAAATTAAATATTTCCTACTTTAAAAAATTACCAATAGAAATTAATTTGTTTCCCGATTCGCCAAATTTTTTTACTTTTTCCTAAAGGGGGGTTTCTTAAAGTTATCCCTAGTCTTTTTACAAGTTAAATTGAATGGCTCTAGGGTTAGTTCTTGTCTTTTTACAAGAAGCTAAATTGAATGGCTTTAGACTCAGTTCTTCTCTTTTCAAAATATAGGAAGATGTACTTTTCTTGCATACATTGCATAGAGGAGTGGGTGGGGTTTTCATTGGCTTAAATCATTGGGAAAGATTCTTTTTTGAGTTGATTGGGGAAAGATCCACCTCATAGTTATGTGTGGGTTATTTCCTAACAACCCATTGGGTTTTGTCCTATCTATGCTTCTAACATTGCTAAAGAGATATGTTAACTGTTGGATTAGATGTCCTCTAATCTTCCTTAGGGTAGCTAATTTCATAGAAGTGATTTCAACATAGTTAAGCATCAAACTGATCACATAATTGTATGAAGTTGAAGAATGAAGAATTTTCTAAAATGGTTATTCTATCAAAATTGTTTCAAAATTTTATTTCATATTATCTACAAAAATAATCTAGCCAAAGTAAGAATTAGTTTTCTTGCTCTAGTTGTAGGATAGGATATTATAGGAAAGTTAGTATACTTGATAGATTGTATATCAATCATAATTTACAATTGAGTCAAGTCTCTAATGGATATTTAGCAAGTGCACATTATTCTACCATACCTTCACATTACTTCCCTATCATGTGTTTCTAGGAGGGTGGTAAAGTAGTTTATTATGTCTTTATATCTTAATTATTTTCTTCTTAAAATTATTTCTTACACAACATCCTTTGTGGATGTTTGGAGCTCTATCCCAAACCCTGAAAATGGTGACTCTTGCAAGGTTTGGTGGCATAGCTATTCGTTGTCATACTATATTTTATGAACTATTGATAAAATAATGGCTTGGTAATAAAGACATAAAGAAAATTTTCTCAAAGAAAATATCAAATTCAATTAAATTTTTCTTAATATGGATTCTATAATATTTTTTAGTTGTTATTGTACCTCAACATTTTAAACTTGATATGTGTAGAGGGAAGTGTACCAAACTTAGGGTAGTACTTTGTTGGATTAGGCATGGAAATAATAGAAATAAATAATATTTCTATTACTTAACCTATAAACATTTAATTAAATCCCCTTAGAGATTTGCAAATCCTTTAACCATGTTCTTGTAAAGGTTATATACATTCGTAATAGAATGTATTTCCAAAAGAAACTATTGTAGCTTTTAATAGGGCAACCATTTGCATACATTATAAGGCTAGTGGATATATTAACACCCCCCCGCCCAATTGTTTCATCCTCTCATTGAGGGTTTTTGCATATAAATTTGTGTGTCACTTGATGAATGCTTTTGCATGCTTTTATTTTATTTTACTACATTTGGCAATGTTATAGTAGTTAATTTCTTATTATTTAGTTTTATTAGAATGTCCCTGCCCTCCTCCCTTCCTCTAAGTACCAGTGGGGGCCAACATTTCCTTTATGAAAATTATTACAACTTTTGCATTTTTATTGCATTTTATTACATTTTGGGGTTCCATTGACCTAATTTATTTATTTTTGAACCTTTTAAGGTCATATTCAACTACCTCATTCATGAAGTCTTCCTTGTGCTCTATCTAATGCTCCTAGCTTATTAGGATCTATTTTCCATGTCATGGTTCTCTTGCACCAATTTCTTCTTTTCTCCTATTATTAAACTAATAAGGTCTTAGGTCACCTAGGGTCTTTGTATTTGTTGTTTGTATTACCTTGATAAAATTATCCAATAGTATGGTCTATTTCACTTCTGGTATGAATTGAAGCGCATGATAATTATAAAATAGGGGATATATCTACAAAATGGAATTTAATAGTAAATAATAAGAATAAGCTGATAAATAGAATAATGATAAATATAATTTATTAGATTATATAATAATATAATAATGAAGAAAATAATAAATACATATATTCATTAATATTTTAGATTAAAAAAATAATTTAAAGAGACACTAAATAAATTATAATATAATTTAACTATATCATCAATAAAAATATATATTATTCATAATAGTATTACTAGATAATAATATTAGTACAATGAAATACACATAAAAATAAATTAATAATAATAATAATAATAATAATAACAAGTATACTCAATAAACTACTAAGCCAATGAGACAAATCATATTGAATGGTTGATTATAATCATTATAATAGGATAAGTATGTAAAATCAATATATATTATTTATGGTTATGAATCCATTGAAGGATGAGCATAGTAATGTAGGAACATGAATTGACATTTAAATAAATAATCTAATTGAAACCTTTGAAAAACTTATGTAGTTAAATGCAACCTAAATAATGATATTCATATCAATACATAACACTATGGTTGAATCTTCTCAACAACAAATATGTCCAAGCACGCATAATGAATGATTGATTTGATGATGGATAGAATAATAAGGGGAGTTAGGGGATTCATAATACAATGCAATAGATCTAGAGTGATACTCAAAAATATGATAGTAATTAACCCAAGAATAATCAATGATATTTAACTGAATAATGGTTTGAAAAAATATTTTATCAATATGTTTGACCCACATTATGACTTAGTTTGATAGTTATCCACAAATATAGGTAAAAGACTACCCTTATCAGTGATTGTAATGAAGTAACCATCAAAAGATATCCTGTATATTACATTAAATAACAAACTATGATAAACAGACATATTATATTTCATTTACATTTGGTAGTCGAAATACAAGTAGAATAGGCATATGTAAATTCTTAAAATTTTGAATTCTCTATTTGGGTGCACCAAATTGGAATTATAATATGAATAAAATAGGAATACATATTCTAATGTTGGCTCAAAAATGAGCATTTACAATTCCACCTAAATAGGTGGAATTGGAATATGTATTCCTATTCCAATTTTATTTATTTTAGAGAACATAAATTTTTGGGTTCGTCAATCCCTATCAAATTCTAGCTAAACAAACAAGAATAGGAATACACACCCACATTTTCTATTTCAGAATAAGTATTCCTATTCCTATATTTATATTCCCATAGCCAAATGATTAGTAATGAAGTGGTGTGAATATTGAGACATGTCTTATGGAAATGTGACCACTCATTTCACAAACAAGACATAAGAAGGTGTTTAAATTCATTTCGATGGATCATCAAGCTAGAGAAAACTTATATACCTATAAAAAATAGTGAAGCTTCAAACAAAAAATAAGAGAGACAAGTCATCTCTAAATGATAAAGATCACATAGCAGTTACAAGAGACACACTAATAATTAAATAAAGAATTTTCTTGTAGACTACAACAATAGAAATAATAACTCAATTTCTCTCAATACATACTCATCAAGTATTTAAATATAAAAAGTTTCATTAGAGAATAGAGGTTTCAATATTCATTACTCCAATTAGAGGTTGAGTCATTACATAAACCTTAGTATATTGTACTCTATTAGATACACATTTATCTTCATTTCATATTCCATATTAGAAAAGTTGATATACAGATCATTCTTGTAGAAATCAAATAGATATAATAGTGATTTTATTTCTAGGATAGTAATAATATCAATTCCCTACTCACTAGTACACCATTTACATTCATAAAATATAATTTAAGAGATAAATAAATAAAATCATATAATTTGGGATTTGTAGGCAATCGTCCTCCTACTATTCAATATAGTCAAGCAAGGGGACATTATAGTGGTATCAGAGCATAATCATGTCATCCTATGAGTGAAGGCTTATGGAAACTTATGAGAGAATGATAAACAAAATAACAATGAATGAGTTAGAAAATAAGGTGAGATCCTATATGGAGCAAAACAACCAAACCATCCAAACCATATTGAATCAAATGGAAAAATCAAATCAAGCACATGGTAATGTTCTAATGGTTAATTAATTATTGTTTAGTTATATTAGAACGTGCCCACCCTCCCTCCTCCCTCTAAGTATCGGCAAAGACCAATATTTCCTTTATGGGAATTATTTAAACTTTAGCATTTTTATTACAATTTATTATAATTTGGAGTACCATTGACCCAATTAATTTGTTTGTGGATCTTTTAAGGTCATATTCAACTACATCATTCATGAAGTCTTCCTTGTGCTCTATCCAATGCTCCTAGCTTATTAGGTCTTATTCTCATTTCTCCTTTTGTCATGTTATTCGAGTAATAAGGTCTTATGTCACCTAGGGGCTTTGTACTTATAATTACTTTTACTTTGACAAAAGGTTCCAATCATATGGTCTATTTCAATTCTAGTACAAACTAAAGTGCATACTAATGATAAAATAGGGGATACATCTAGCATCATAAATTGAATCAATGTACATTTCTTTTCTCACTTAAGCTATATTTTTCTATTCATGGCATTTTATGCATGATATATTTGACCCACTCAACTTCAGATTTAATTGTGGTGTTATCATTAATTTTTGGACCATTGATCCAAAGTTTAGCCTATATTTTGGTGAGAAAGTTTATTTAGGAAATTTTCTCCTACCAATCAAGGACCAAATTTGAACTAGTTAATAATTACATTGTTTGAGAATGAATCTTAGACTTGTGGATAAGCACACCAAGATGGTTAAAAAAATCTAGCTACCTACCCAAAAATCCAATAAAACATCGCTAGTGTGATTGGCATGCTTTAAATTTAAATGTGCATGTCGATTAGGATTAGGCTTGGTAAATGAATAAGCCAATTACAAGGATAGTTAATAGGATTGAATAGTTAATAGGATTGAATAAAAAGGTTGAGGCTTGGAAGGTTCATTTTCCATCCTTTTCATAGCTTTTTCTATTTAAAATAGGGTTTTTTACTTCTTCCTCATATCGAGTTTACAAATTCTCAAGTGGGTAACTATCATCATAGTCTCACATATCTTCTCATAATTTTAACCATATTGTTCCAATTTTTGGACAACTATTAGCATAGTCAAATTTGATTATCTTTATTAGTATATTTCAGAGACATATATTTGTTGGAAATATTCAAGACTATGCTAATTTACTAAGAAGGAAGGGGTGAATTAGTAGCTTCTAAAATGTCAACAATTTCAACCTATAATCCAACCATTTAGTTAGCATTTAATCCATCATATAAATTCTAATGTAATTGCATGCATAGGAAACTAAAAACATGAAAGCATTCATAACACTAAGACACAAAGATTTGATGACCCAGAAACCTTCCAAATAGAAAGTAAAATTAGGGTGGGGATGATTCTCACAACTTTAGTACTATAGTATAAAGTTACCCTATTAAAGCTTACATTGATCACTTCTAATGATCTTCCCTATTAGGAGCAATAAGGACTACTAGGTACACCTTGTGAAAGGATTTACAAACATACAATTAACTGTGCACTCAATAAAGAGATTTAAAAAAGACTGTTAGGTCTACCTTGTGAAAGGATTTGATTGATCCACCTGTTAGGATGAAACAATAGATGATCTTTCATTTGCATCTTGGCTTGCTGAATGAGATTCCTTTAAGTATTGATCACCTTGCTATGATAGATATGACTTTGTTGCTCCTTATACTATTGTAGCCTTTGTAATTCACTCATTTTTTCTAATTTAATTCACATTCACATCTTCATATTTTCACACACATGCATATATTGGATATGATACAATGCATTACATATATATCAATCCAATTATACAAATTACAAAGTTAGCCACAATACAAGTTACCAAAAATATTACAAAGTCGGCCCATATGAAGACACTCGAGTTTTGAAGACTGACTCGGTGAGGTTCTGATACATGACATCCACTATCATTGCTTGATATCATCATGCACTCACTAGACGTAGAAGCTTGGTCCATACTGATGACTTCCAAGTAGTCCTAAACTTAGTCTGCACTAGTGACTTTGTAGACATTGTGAAACTCATCATATAAATTGAGTCTCGTGATTTACATTGTATGGTTTGGTAAACATTCTCACTTCGAGCTTAGTATAAACTAAGTCACTTGATTATCACTAGGAAGCTCGGTTAACACTAGACTCTCATCACATACACTATGAACTTAGCAAACATTGCACTGCTTGGTAACCACTAATAAACTCAGCATCAACTAAAATGCATGGTTTACTCTGTTGGTCTTCACATTAACTAAATCTACTCAGTAACCACTAGGATTTGTCTAAAGGACTCGATACTAGGATTTTTCTAAAGGACTCGATAGCAATTCAAATGCTTGGAAACAACTAAAAATGGTTGATTGAGCTCAGTGACCATATAAAATTTGAATAAGTGTGTCACTAATAAAAAACTTGACTGATATGTCAATAATCCTCCTTTGGCATTAGTGACAAAACCACTTATCAGCCAAAATTGAATACCTTATATCCATCACCATGTGATACTGGCTCAGTAGAGTATACTATTTTTGGGATTTTTCAAAATTAATTTTGTAATGTATATATAGCATAGTATACATCTTCTTGCTATATACAACATGCCTTTTTGTTTATTTCTTACTTATTGCAAGTTCTACCCCATAGCATATTTCTCCTCCATACTATCTTTTTTATTTTCTTCATACTATGTGTCTCTCTCCCCCTTTTTGATAGTAATGCAAAAGATTTATTCTATTTTATTTACATAGAAACACCAAAATGAGATAAAACTTTAGAATGTACCTTGAGAATGATGCCAAGGTTTTATCCCAATTTTCCTATAGGACCTTACATGTATGAAGTGCAATTTGTACCTCTGCTGACAATTTTATCATATGATCCACAATTAGAGTAGTTATTGTCATAGATTAGAGTTTTCAAAAAATGTAATATGTTTTTGTAGTGCATCCATGTTTGGAAGGATCATGTTCTATATGTCAATCAATGTGGATCTGATTCGTACTTCTTCACTTAGCAATTCTACTTGCATATTTGACAAAAATCTTATTTTCTTGAAGTGTGTAGAGCTTGAACTAGGGTCAACCTATAGATGTTGAGCACTGGCCTTTAGATCTTTATTTATTTTGGACAATTTATCCTTTATTTCCTTTGTAAACTTAGAAACATCACATAGTTTCCCAAAAAGTGTTGACACATTTGAAGATGATGCTTCTAAATTGTCCAAAATTATAGAAAGCTCTACTTGATGAATGACTATGTACTAAGCAATGTGCTTCAATGATTTATTGTTAAACTTCTTTTTAGCCTTCTACACCAACTTATCTTGTCCATCAGTGTCTTCATTAAATTTCTAGATTGCTTTTGCTAGCTAATACAAGATAGGTTGAGAAGAATCAATCTCAATTCTATGGCCTTTGGCAATATCTTCTTAGCATCTTCAATTATCTTGTACTATTTATCTCTCTCCTCTCTTAGCCTTTTCTATTTAGCCTTCTTCTAGAAGAGTTCACCAAATTTCAACATTTGTTCTAGAGTAAGCTTGTAAATATCCCACTTAGGGATTTCTATTTCCTCATCTAAATCAATATCTTCCTCTATCTCCTTTCCTTTCCCCAAATTTTTTTTGCTCAGTTGAACCTTGGGCTCAATTATCCTTACACTTATTGCTTTTGTACCCAAAATAGAAATAATGGTAGAGATACTAGTGTTTGTAGTAAAAATTGATACTATACTAATTGAAGGAATATTTATAGAAATACTTGAGGAACCGAAAATTGGTGTGCTCAAAACTAAAGACTCATCAAAACTAGAGAAGTCAAAACTAAAGTACTCAACTCAATAGATGAAGGAGGAATCTGTAGCTTGGTAGATGAAGTGGAAGTCACTTTTATCAGTGATGTGTTGAGCTAAGTAGGGGCAAAGAGTGATTGGATATTTGAGATGTCACTAGTGGTCACAATCAAACTTGCTGATGTTGTCTCCACACTTGATGTTGACACTGGCTTGCTTGGAGAGCGAGCAAGTGAGGCAATGACTACTATAGCTATCTTGATTGGGTCAGTCTCCTCGTCATCTTTCTTTTCTTCCTTAGTAGCCTCTTGTCCTTGATCCTCTTCATCTGCTTCATTGTCAAAGTGAGTTACTTCTTCGATATTCTCTTCTTCAGCTTTCTCCTTATCTTCATCATCATCATCATCTTTGACATTGACTAGAAAATAACTTATTTTATGTAACAAATAAATATTCTCCCAAGTGTTTTTTGTGATCCTAAAAACATGCTCAATGTACTTAATCAAAACTAGACAAGTATTAAACATAAGAGTCAATTTTTCTTCATTTTTCTTCAATGACTCTTTTACCTTAGCATCAAATATGTTTGGTAATAGCTACCTCAAGGCTTACCCATATATGTCCTTCATAGTTTACATGAAAAAATCCCATCTTGGCTTTATCTTTTCCAATAACTCACAAGGAACTTGAGAAGCAACCTGATCTAGTGAGTATTTCAACTTACCCATTTTATTCAACACTGGGTCTTCAATCTACTTCTGCTCCTCTACTATTCTAATCTCATATTTTAATGATTTGAAATTTATTATGCCTATCCCTATTTCTAGATCTTTCAATTTGTCTTGGAAGGTGGGTGGAGGTTTTCTAAATATAATGTCTCCTCCTTCCTTGTTAGACTTCTTTCTTGAAGATCTCCTTGCAAAAACTATAGTGGATGGTTTTGTTTGCTTGGTGATGATCACCTTTCCTTTCTTCTTTGCTGGTTTTTCTTCCTCAATTCATTCCTCATCTTCTACTTCTTCACCATGCTCATCATCACCTTTTCCCTCGGTTAACAAAAGAGGTTAACTTGATTTTAGTTTTGCAATCCTTCTTTTCCCTTTGTTGATTGCCTGAGGGAGCTTTATTTCAAGTTCAATCCTAGTCTTTGCTTCATCATACATTCCAAAGTATGCATCCTTAGGATCAACTAGTTCATTGATAAGAGCTTCAATGATATCCTTTGTTTCATCAATGTTGACCTCATAACCAAGAGGTTCTACCCACACAATTCTAGGCTTAGCTGTCTGAATATACCCCTTGTCACTATCCACCATCAAACATATATAATCCTTATAGTCTTCAACTAGCTTCTTGGGAATTCTGAACATGTTTTTCATTCTCTCTTTGAATACATCAAAATAATTTTCCATAATGCTATTGTAGTTCTCACCCATCTTGGAAATATACTCATTTATCTAATAAAGTACAGACACATCTTTTCTCCATACTACAATACCTTTAGGGGGGAAAAATTTCTATACATAAAAGAATAGACAAGTCAACAAGGAACCAAACTTACATGTGTTATTCTTTGAAGATCTTATACTTTACATGTTCTTATTGATTTGTCTCAATAATAGGTCAACAAGGTCATATGATAAACTGTTCTTAACTACCTTGTATGCCAAGTCCATGGCTTCACATGACACACTATTTAGTCTACTTGAATTGTATATCTTGTGTGCAATAATTTGAATTCCAAACTTTAATTCTGCATCAATGACACTACTAATTTTCATTCCTCTTCCATCCCATTCAGCTAGAGTTTTATTTTCTAATTCTGCCCAACCTAGGCTTTTTGTCATTTTGACTTTGGCTAGCATTAGGAGGTTAGCATTTTATGAATTAGCTTCTTAGTTATCCAAATTGTCTATTCTAACCATAGTTTCCCATTATGTACCTGACTAAGGATAAACCTAATCTATTTGATTTGAATTTCATTGGGCATGTGAGGGATGTGTGTCAAACCTTTTGTTTCTAGATATTGATGCTTGGTTTTTAGGGCTCCATTCACATATAGATGACCTAGCACATCATCCATTTCTAGTGTACCAATCTCTTGAATAATGCATTTGAAATGAGTGCAAATATCATTGATAAGAATTACCCTTGAAGGAATTTGGGATTGCACACCACTTGGATCTAGGGTTTCGAAAATCACAAGAGTAAGCTTGAAATATAGTACCTTCCACTCAACTCCATGAACCAATATCTCAGATCCTCACTTAACCTTGCTGGTATTGGATGCAATTTTCACTCGGTAGATTGAGAGAATTTGAAAAACTTTTTTAACTAGAAATTCACTCAAATCACTTTGGTCACACTAAAAATTGGTCTTCACAATAGCATTCAAAATTTCATGGTAAGAAATGACTTTGACTTCATCCCTTTTGTTGAAATTTTTCCATTAATGCTCAGTACGAAAGTAGATATGTTGATAGACTATCATCCACTATGCTTGTATTAAACATTTGGTGAAGTCTTCATGAATTGGTAACCATGAACATCTTTATCACTCCCAACCTTGCTTGATAAAGTCTATGACCCAACCTCACTCAGTGGAAATGGTAACTTGGTAATAACTCATACTGATCTTACTCAGTGATCCCTTTGTATCCTGAATAAAAATGTGGATCTTTGTCACCTTTCAATTGGAACTAATTTGGATGTCATCTATGATAGCCTAGTTCCACTTCTCCCTTGGGAACTTAATTAGAAATGTTAGAGTCACCAAATTCTTCAGTGACTTGATCATTACTCAGACTTGTATCTTTGGTAGATTGAGGAACCTATTGTTGTCTCATCTATTTTTTGATGTTATTAGCTTTTTCCTTCTTTTCATCTTCAATTCTACTAGTATTCATATAGTTCTTGGCAAGATGACCAAGTTTTGTACAAATGAAACATCTTTTGGTAGTATCACTTTTACTCATATGTTGTTTAACACAATTCATTCCAATGTGTCCAAATTCTCTACAGTTATGACATCTGCACTAGGTGTTGTAGTCCCATCCAAATATTGCTTTCACAATTTTCTCTGTTGGATTTAATATCTTGGTTTTGCATTCTGATGACTTGTGTCCATGTTTCTTGCATTTGTGACATTTTCCTTCAAATCTTTGTTTCTCTTTGCATTCACTAGCCTTATGACCATACTGATTACAATTGTAGCATTTTCCATTGAATTACTTTTTTCCATTACTCCAATATTTTTTTGATGTATGACCTATCTTAGCATAGTGATTGCAAGTAGGTCTTTGGTTCTTTTGAGCTCCTTTTTTGGATAATTCTCCTTCTTTTGTATATCCAATTCCTACTTTTCCTTTTTTCTTATAGAGGTTTTTCTCATTCAATTGATTCATGTCTGCTTGAGATTTTATCATTCTTTCATTGATTTTCTTCTCAGAGTTTAGATCATTCCTCAATCTTTCACTAATTTGTCTTTCAGATTTTAGATAATTTCTTATTCTTTCATTGATTTTCCTTTTAGAATTTGGATCATTCCTCATTCTTTCATTTTCAAATCTTAGGCTCATGATTTCTTCATTTGCATTGGATAGTTGATCAATGAGTTCTACTTACTGAAGGATTTGGTTCTAGATTTCATTCTTCCTTCCATCTATCTCTGCTTTTATCTTGTTTCTTTGTTCCAAGAATTCACATAACCTTACTAACTAAATTACTTGTTCTCTTCTTAGCTTTCTTACTTCTTCTTGCAGGGAACCATTCCTTTCTAGGAGTTCTTTGATTACTTCATTGGCTTCATTTGAATTTCTTGAATGAAGGTCTTCAATCCTTTCTTCAATGTAGAGATGGTCATTCATTTGAATTACAAGTTCTTTTCTTCTTTTCAAGGATTGAGAGAGTTGCTCCTTTGCTTTCTTGAGTTGCACAATGGCAATTTCTAAATCTGGGTTTTCGTTGTCAATGGCTTTTAGAAGTTTGAATATCTCCATGGCCTTGATCTTTGCTCAAGCTATTAAACTTTCTCTTGAGAACCACACAACTCTAATAACAATTTTTGAAAATATTCAAGACAATGCTAATTTACTGATAGGGGACGGGTGAATCAATAACTTCTAAAACTTTAACAATTTTAACTTTTAATCCAATCATTTAGTTAGCATTTAATCCATCATATAAATTCTGATCTAATTACATGCATAAGAAACTAAAAACAAGAAAGCATTCATAACACTAAAACATAAAGATTTGGTGACTCAAAAACCTTCCAAATACAAAGTAAAATTGGGATGGGGATGATACCCACAACTTTAGTACCATAGTATAAAGTTAGCCTTTTAAAGCTTACACTGATCACTTCTAATGATCTACCCTATTAGGAGCAATAAGTACTACTAGGTCCACCTTGTGAAAGGATTTACAAACATACAATTAAGTATGCACTCGATAAAGAGATTTAAAAAAGATTGTTAGGTCTACCATGTAAAAGGATTTGATTGATCCACCTATTAGGATGAAATAGTAGATGATCTCTAATTTGCAACTTGGCTTACTAAATGAGATTCCTTTAGGTACTAATCACCTTGCTATGATAAATATGACTTTGCTACTCCTTATACTATTGTAGCCTTTGTAATTCACTCCTACTTTTCTCTGATTTAATTTACATTCACATCTTCATATTTTCACACACATGCATGTATTGGATATGATATAATGCATTACATATATATCGATCCAATTATACAAATTACAAAGTCACCCACAATACAAGTTACCATAAATATTATAGAATCAACTCATATGAAGACACTTATGTTTTGAAGAGACTTGGTGAGGTTCTGATACATGGTATACATAATCATTCCTTAACATCATCATGCACTTAGTACATGTGGAAACTCGGTCCATATTGATCACTTCTAAGTAGTCTTGAACTCGGTCTACACTGGTGACTCAATAAACATTGTAAAACTCATCATATAAACTAAGTCTCTTGATTTACATTATATGGCTCGGTAAACATTCTCATCTTGAGCTTGTTATAGACTGAGTCACTTGGTTATCACTGGTAATCTCAATTAACATTGGACTCTCATCACATACACTAGGAACCTAATGCACATTGCACTTCTTGGTAACCACTAATAAAGTCGGCATCAACTAAAATGCATGATTTACACTACTGGTCTTCACATTAACTAAATTTTCTTGGTAACCATTGGGATCTGTTTAGAGAACTTGGTGGCAATTGAAATGCTTGGCAGCAACTAAAAGTGGTACAATGAGCTTGGTAACCATATACAATCTGAATAAATGTGTGTCACCAATAACAAACTTGACTGATATGTCAACAATAACAAATTGGAAACCAAATTATATATTATTATTTTACACTTGAATATATAAACTTCAAAAGAAAGAAATGATTGTATTTTATTATTATTTTGATGCAAGTTATGTCTAGCACATGTACATGGATAATTAGAGTTTTGGGATTTTGTCACTTAAAAAAATTATGAAAAAGAAGTACTCAATGAAAAATTATGATAAAGTGCACAAGTTTTAAATCTTACTCTTACCTACCATCCTATTAAATTATTTTTCAATATACTAGATTTAACACTATCTCTTATTGACTGAATAGCAACAGTGATATTACATTTTTCTAAAAAAAAAAAAAAGGAATGATTTTTCATGTGAGACAGGTTGACCCTCTTAATCTTAATAATTTAGAAAAAAACTTAAATAGTTTAGAAATTAGATTCACAATACAACAATTATTTTTCTTTATACATGTTCTATATTTGAGTTCAAGAGCCTCAAATTTATCTTTGAAGTTTAGATTTATCCAATTTAAGGAAAAAGGTGGCCACTTAAACCCCCATTTTGCACATAATATTGGTGCACTCGACTTTGTGTCAAGATTTCTTTGATCTCCAAACCTCAAAAATCTTGGTGATGTTTAAAATAAATACCATCTCTCTCAGTTAACATCCAATTAAATCCATCAACTTTTAGTAAATAAAAATAACTAATATATTGATATGTAGGACATATTTTCGACAACAAGTCAAATTATGATATTTCTATAAAGATCTAACTGTGTATGTGTTTAGTCAAACTCATTGATTGATGAGTACTGATTGATATGAATCCATCTCTCATGACAACAATTCTAGAACACTTAGCACTCATTCGATCTAGGTGATACTCACAAAGGTGAAGCACCAAGACTTCTTGGGAGGCTAAACACCCCATGGTTAAACCCACTCCATTTGTAACCCCATTTGCAAACCCTTCACCAAGTGTTGTGCCTTATGAACCATTCATTAGAAAGACGCTCAATCTCATTAATCAATATTTAGGAAATATTTTTCCACATGAAGTCAAATTGTTACATTTCTATTAGGATTCAACTATGTATTTTTTTGAGTCAAAATCATTGACCCATATTTCATGAGTAGTGATTCACATGAATCCATCTCTCCTAATAGTAAACGGGATACTTAGAACTCATTAGATCTAGGTGATGCTCAGATAGGTGAAGCATTAAGATTTCTATGGAGGTCACCCATCCCAATACTACTCCACCTTGAGTGTGCTAAATGATGGAGTTTACTCTATGGTTAAACTCCCTTTTCCTCCAACACCATCTCTAAAACCTTCACCAAGTTTTTTTCCTTATGAACTATTCATTAGAAGGTCCCTTAATCTTCTGAATTGATACTTAGGAAATATTTTTACATGTCAAATTGTGATATTCGTATGAGTTAACTATGTAATTTTTGAGTCAAACTCATTGACTCATATTTTATGAGTAGTGATTCACACATATCCATCTCTCATAACAACAAATGGAACACTTAGCACTCATTATATCAAGTTGAAGCCCTTGTAATACTCTAGCTCAAGCATGTCTAACTATGGAGTTTCCTCCTAGTTAAACCCACTCTTCTTTCAGCCTCATTTTCAGAACCTTTACCAAGTGTTGTGCCTTATGAACCATTCATTAGAAATACCCTTAAGCTCATAAATTGATACATAGGAGATTGTTTTCTATAGCAAGTCAAATTGTGTCATTGCTATTAGGAGTTAATTGTGTAGTTTTTCAAGTCAACCTCATTGACTTGTGTTTCATGAGTCATGATTCATATTAATCCATCTCTCATGACATCAAATGTGACACTTAGCACTCATTAGATGTAGGTGATGCTCACAAAGGTGAAGTCTCATGAGGTTACCTATCCCAATACTACTTCAGCTCAAGTACACTTAATTATAGAGTTTCCTCCATGGTTAAACCCACTCTCTTTGCAATCCCATTTGTAAAACTTTTACCAAGTGTTGTGTTTAATGAACCAGTGTTTAGAAATGCCCTTAAGCTTATCAATTGATACGTAAGTGATATTGATTAACAAGAAGTCAAATTGTTATATTGCTATTAGGATTTAACTATGTATCTTTTTTATTCAAACTCATTGCCTCATGTTTCATGAGTAGTGACTCACATGAATCCATCTCTTATGATGACAAATGAAACACTTAGTGCTCATCAGATCTAGGTGGTGCTCATAGAGGCGAAGCACCAGGACTTTCAAGGAGGACACTTATTCCAGTATTAGTCCAACTTGACAGTGCTTAACTAGAAAGTCTCCTTCATGGTTAAACACACTCTACTTGCAACCCCATTCCCAAAACCTTCACCAATGATTGTACCTTATGAACCATTCATTAGAAAGTTATAAGTCATGAAATATAAGTCAATAAGTTGCACTCAAAAAAATACAGATTAAATTATAATAGCAATATCACAACTAATATATTTTTTAAGAATATGAATGAAATCAAATTCATAAACTTTAAAAAAAATGTTAAAAAGACAAAAGTGAATATTAAGAAAGAACATTCGTAATATTCTTCTCTTTATTATTTTATTATTTTATTTTTCTTTGACAATTTCTCATTAATTAATTATTTTTTTTAAACAAACAAACTTCCAATATAGAAAATGACAACATCCTATCTTCCCATATAGATATAGAAATTTATAGAATACTCAGCTTTCTGGACTCCTGAAAATCTTCTTTGGAAAGACCATGTCAAAACAAGCATTTTCATTTGACAGGCAGAACATACTAAACTCTAATTCAAAGAGTGGTGTGGTTTATACACACAACAGTTACCCGATTTAAGAAAGGGTATCACTTGATTTCATGTTATACGATTCTTAAAAGAATTTTACCAGAGTGTCACGGACTTTTATATTTATATCTGTTTATAATTAAAGTGCCCACCCTTATTGATTTTATGTGCAAGCAATTTGCTTTGTACAAATTTTAAAAAATTGCAAATATGTCAAAATCACTAAAATGCAAGCTGCCGCACAAGACAAAAATCTGTAGTGCTATTTTGCTAGCCAGATGAAAAAATGAATAGGCCAGTAGATTTCAAGAATAATGCAACTAAAAAGATCTTAATCCAATCAAATGAACATTTTGCTTGACAAGAACTTACAGCCATTATATCCAAGTCCTTAAACATTAGAATCACTTTAATTTTACATCATTTCATTCAATCTTTTATACTAACTTTATGGAATTCAATAGGAATATCCCTTTGAAAATTATAATCATTTCAATTTTTCATCATTTCAGTCAATATTTTGTACCCACTTTATAGAAATCTATAGAAATTATCCTTTGAAGACGTGGCCCTCACTATACAAGATTTGAGTTATATAAATATATAATCTTATCTGATTTCTTTCGTTCATAACCATACAACCAAGAGCCTAGCTAGTGGGCTCATTTTTTAATTTGAAAAGAAAAAGGGGAATTAGTGGGCTAAGTTTTCTAATTGAAAAGTAAAAAGTAGAACATTGTAAAAGATGATGATCAATATTATAATGGAAATACATAAGCTGGTCCGTTTTCTTTTATTCATATCCACACCAATAAAACTAAATTAAAGAGATCAATTAATTTTTGAGGTAGTTGTTTGCTTTCCACTCTACAAATACCTTTCCATCACAACTCACTCAAATGCATAGCAACTAATAGGAGAAAAAAAGGATAGTTTTCTTTGTGTTAGACAAAGAAAACTAACATGGTTGTCAAGCTGTTTGGACCAGCATATGCTTCATGCAGCAGAAGGGTACTAGCATGCCTGGTAGAGAAAGATATTGAGTTTGAAATTGTGCATGTTGATATATTGAAAGGGGAGCAAAACAAACCAGAGTTCTTGGCCTTACAAGTAGGCCAACTTCATCTAATATAATTCTTTTTCTGTTTCTATTTAATAGCGTATTTATCATGTTATGTTTTAAGTTACTTGTATTGATGCATGATGCAGCCATTTGGAAAAGTACCAGCAGTTCAGGATGGAAACCTCACTCTGTTTGGTAATCATGTTAATTGTATACATGTTTAAAGCGTTACATGGGTTGTCTAGACTCTTTTTTCAATTTCATATTATTCAATTTAAATAGGTTGTTATCCTCTTCCATGTGATATGTTTGTAGCTTACATAATTACTTTCGTATGATTGCATTTATTTGTATACGTGCAAAATCTACTGGCTAGTGCATCACCCATTGAGGTAGTCAATCTATACATACAAATCTGATTTAGGTAGTGTAGATCTGATTTGGGTAGTGTAGATTTGAGTTTGTTTGAATTGGGTATGTGCAGAATCAAGGGCTATCATAAGGTACTATGCTGAGAAATATGCAGGACAAGGAACTTCTTTACTAGGAAAAACCCTAGAAGAGAGAGCATTGGTTGAACAATGGCTTGAAGTTGAAGGGCAGAACTTTAATCCACATGCTTATGCATTAGTTTATCAGTTGATCTTGGCCCCAAGGATCAATGTGCCTCAGGACAAGGCCTTGATTGAGAACAGTGCCCAAAAGTTGGGGGAAGTGTTGGATGTGTATGAGGAGAGGCTGTCAAGGAGCAAGTACTTGGCAGGGGACTTTTTCAGCCTTGCTGATTTGTCTCACCTTCCATTCACTGACTATATAGTTAATGCTACTGATAAGGGATATGTAGTTAGGGATAGGGAATATGTGAATGCATGGTGGGAGGATATTTCCTCCAGACCTGCATGGAAGAAGGTTTTGGCTATTTGAAACCATGGTTCTGTAAGAGCATGAGTCATGTTGACCAAGGTTTCATTATTTTACTATTTTATTGGCTTTCTAAAATGATAATATCGTTGTCGATGATGGAATGTCAGTTTCTTATGTTTCAAAGATTATGTTAATGACATATGTTTCTGTTTGGAAGGAGTACTATCTTTTCACACAAATTTATGATATATTTCTTATTTGGGATTTCCAACGGACTCACGTTCTTGTATGGGAAAATAAGATTAAAAACATATATCATATCTTAAAAGGAAAAACAAAAAGACTTACAGTATATTAATTTCAGTCATTTTAATATAAATATTTATTAATTTATAAAAACTAATTAATCTAAATAACATTAAATATTTATTGTAATTTTTTATAATCAGCTTTAAAAAATATCAATAGATAACTATTGCAATTTTTTATCACATAAATTATTATTTATTTTATTATAATTAAAATTATACTATTCAATGAATTCCAATCAAAACAACAGTAAACCACTTAAACAATTAAAGACAATGTTCGAAAAAGATAGAACATTTAATAATATTATAAATTTTACAAAATACATAAACATTATTCTTATTTGTATTTTATATAATATGTTCCCCTAAACAACTCTTCCTCTTGCCTCTCGTTTCTCATGGTCCTATTCATGCTTGGTCATAGTTATTTTCTTGGAACTGTTAATTTCCTACAGCATGGTTATAATAACACTCATCATCACACTATATGAAAGAAAAGAAATACTCTAGTCAAGTAACTAGTAGTCAAGAGTATATGTTCTTTAGTTAAAAGTATCTAAGGTTAGTGTATGGGAGCAAATATATGCACTCTGAATTTTGTAGATAATTTGGTAAATGTGAAGGAGTTATATTTCATCATAAATAATAAATAATAGAACAAGTATAGATATTTTAAATAAATCTATCTAAAGAATGTTCATAGATATTCACTACAAAATTATTAAAATTTAATTTACAACACTCAAAATTATTTATATTTCTTTTATATCTATTTTTTTCATTAACTTAAGCTTTTTATTATAATTTGTAAAGAAAATTGATGATTTTAAGATATCTCCAAACATTATAATTTAATCAAATATTTTATGTGGTGTTTATTATATTATTTTAAAAGTATATTATGTTTATAACTAAATTTAAATTTTGGTCTGTAGATGATTGTCAAATTTAACCTAAAAAGATAAAAGTTAACATTAACACACTCACACCATCCCACTACACCCATTCTGCCATTGTAGAATGCCTAATGACATTAATTTGACTATCATAATGAAATGGTGTCAATAATTTGGAGGGTCCTCTATTACAAAAGATTGCACAAACTTATAATCTTTCATCCACTTTATGCTTATAAAAAGTATTAACTATGAGTCATCTTAAAAACTGATGAAGGTCCAACACTGCCCTTTACAAACTCACAACCAAGAATGCAACAATATAGATTCCAAGAGAAAAAAATGCTTCACAAGCAATTTTATTATACTTGAAAAATCCTTACAACACCCACAAGATGATATCATAGATATGTCTTCTTCAAAAAGAAGTTTACAATTTCTTCAACATAAGAGAAATCCCAAATAAGAGTCTTCACACCAAGAGCTTCACCAAGAATTTCTACTTGAAGAGCTAAACCTTTAGAGCTTTCACACCTTGAAGTCTTCACGCCTTCTAGCTTCTACTTCTCAAACTTGATTAGAAATGCTCATATGCCTTGCTTAAATAGGCACTTACCACCCCATGCATGGCTTATCCTCAACCTTCTAGAATTCCTCCTACACAATATCCACAACCTTTTAAAACTTCCATAACCTTCTAGAATTACAACTAAGCACCACCATGTGGCCCAGTTAGAAAATTGCATTTCCTTTATGGATCACAACAAATATTAAATGCAAGATTTAAGAAACTTTCCACAAGCTTCTAAGATGCCACCTACACACCTCGATTAATGTAATGACAACTATTTTTTTTTATTTTTCTATTTATGCCACCTATGCAGCTCGAAAATAAAAATCCTCTTTTCCTTTCTTTTCTCCTTTTTATTTTTTATTATTTATCCTCTAATTTTCGTCACTTTCTCTCTCCTTCAGAATTTTTTTATTTTTTATTTTTATTTTTTTTCCATGCAACATGCTCCTGCATCAAAAAGTTACATATATAGAGACTTCCCAATCAGTATTTGAGTATAAGTCAAGCAAAGTAGTTGATCTTAAAATCTAGCTCAATTTAACAATATTGAACATCTCTTTATAACCTTCTAGTGTGTGGACCTATAATTAATAGAGCTTCTAAGTGTTTGAAACCTTATGTTGGAAGAAGACTTAAATTAAAATAAATAGAAAGAGTAATAAAATAGTTTTTTCTGAAAGCAAATAGTTCTATGTTGAATAATATTTTTTTAAATAAAAATAACAAAAAAATCAAGGTATTGTCCCATATTAAAACTAGAACACAACTCTTCCAAAGTATTGACAATAAAATTCCATTAGAAACACATTAACAATAACAAAAAAGTTTCATTTACAGTAACCTAAGCTTAGTTCTATCAAAAACAAAATAATGTCTTCTAACAATCCACCTAGCATAAATTGATATTACCACACAACATCTAGTAATAGAAAGTGTCTAAAACATATGAGTTCCAAAATATAACCATATTAAAAATATGCTCCATAGGAAAAGTCACTAGTAAGTTTATCATAAAGATACTATAAACAAAACTAAAGAAACTAAGGCCCCATATGTCAACTAGTAGGCAAGAAGCATAAGAAACAATAATTCTTATTATGGTTTCTTCTTCGATTACTTCTTTAATAGTAGCATCATGTACCACTCCACCATAATGAACTTAAAAAGATCCTTATAGTGATATTCCTCCATCATCTTACTACCCTTCATTTTCTTCATTAGAAAACATAAGGTTGTCACAAATTTTTGCATCACTTTAAGTGTGAACCAATAGATGTCCTACTCTTATATCAAGACCAGTGGCTCTATCCGTGTGGCTCTAGAGATCACCTTCCACACCTACAATATATTATTTAATTTAACCAATTATACCAACAAGGGCATCATTTTGGATAGGGTTTATCTTTGTGATGACCTCTTGCATAATGACATTGTCATAGATCATATCTTGAGGTAAGAGGAGAGTAGTAGAAGGGGTAAAATAATGTAGTCCTTGATAATCTAAAGATCTAAATGAGATCAAAAAAATCATGTAGAAAATGTAAACACAATAGAAAAAATAAGGATTCAAAGAGAACCAACACAAATTAGCATTCTTTAATAGATAAATAGATTCACATAGATTCAAATTTCAGCCTTCTTACAAGATACACTATAACATGTCTAGTTTCTTATAGTCTTTAGTCAAAGACCTTAGATCCAATTAGAAAAGTGTATTATTCCTCAAATTATAAACTACTACATCAAGAGATACATCATATACAATATATAGGCATTGTAAACATTAGACAACCTTGAGATCACAAGCATTCTTGAAGAATAGGAAACATATTACATAAAATAGGTGCAATCCCAAATCATAAGAAATAAATGACATACAACATTTGAAATCTTGAAATCAAAGATTGATCCAAGAAAATCAATGAATGCATCATAGAAGAACCATGTTCATAGATTTTGATCACAAGATCAAAATCCACCAATGAATATGATGCTTAGCTTATGGCTAGACTAGTTATTAATTAGTGCCAAAACACTTAGTCATTTGCTTGGTTACATTGTTACCAAGAACTATATAGTAAGCCTTGCAGATAGTGTAAACCAAGCTAGTCATGGAGTATTAACAGAGTAGAGAAAAAAGGAGTGTAAACTGAACTAGTCATGGAATATTAATCAAGTAGAAAGTAGTGTTAACCGAGCAAAGTAGAAAGTAGTGTTGACCGAGCTGCAATAGTAACCAAGTTGTTTTAGTGTCAACCAAGATCCTCAATGTTCTCTAAGTCACTAGTGTTAATTGAGTTCCATGCATACTCCTAAGTAATCAATGTAGACCGAGCACTAGTGTTAACCAAGTGCCAAAGTTTTTGGAGTTCACTGTGTTGTTGAGTATCAATATATCACCTAAGTAGTCTTTAGCACCTGATTATTAGCATTGAGTTAACTAGGTGAAGATTATTTAATATGGTATTGTAGCTGACTTCAAAAGGTAATTATTTGGATTGGTATAAATGTGAGATATCTTGTCAAATCCAAGTATGTGAAAAATAATGAAGACATAGGAAAACACACAAAGGTTAAGTAAAAGGCTACAAGCAGTATAAGATGAAAAGTGGAGTCTCATTCATCACATTAAGGTGTTCATTTTAAATTAAAGGAATCTCATTCAAAAAACCAAGTTACATAATAGAGATCAACTATTAGTTCATCCTAATAGGTACATCAATCAAATCCTCTAACAAGCTAGACTTAACAGTCTTATGTAGAATCTCCTAACTGAGTACATACTTCATTGTATTGTCTAAATCTTTTTAAAAGGTGGACCCAATAGTCCTTATTTCTCCTAATAGGGAAGATCATTAGGAGTGATCAATTTTAATCTTTAAAAGACTAACTTTTTATGGCAGTACTAAATCTTGTGGCTATGATCCCCACCCCAATTCTACTTTCTATTTGGAAGGTTTCTGGGTTACCAAATATTGTGTCAAGTATTATGAACATTTTATTGCTTTTAGTCTTTCATGCATGAAATTAGATCTAATTAGTTCATAAAGGATTAGTTAATGAATTGAAGCAACAAGTTTATTGGTTCTTAATTCACCTCCCTAGTCAACTAGCATACTCTACACTTCCAAAAATTGGTATCAGAGCTCAGTTCTCAAAAAAAAAGTTTAGTAGCTTGAGAAAAGATCAAAAGAAATGGAAGTGTAAATACTAGAGAAATATATTGAAATTTAAAAGTTGGATCTACAAACGGCCATAGAACAATTCAAGAAAATGAAGGAGCAAATCTCTAAATCCTTGCAAAGAAGAAAAGAACTAGTAGCACCACATAGAAGAAAGGATTCAAGACATTTTCCAACACAAAAGTTCAGATGAAGCTGATGTAATAATTAAAGACTACTTGCAAAAAATCTCACTCTACATAAAGAAGTTAGAAAACTAAAAAGAGAACAAGAAATTCAGTCAGTCAAAATGTGTGAAAGCATGGAACAAAATGACATGAAAAAAGAAGAGAAAATATTGCTAACTAAAAAGATAGAAGAAAAGGATAATAAAATTCATCACCTATCCCTTTAGCAAGAAGATTTTATGAATCAATTCAATTGTCCAAATCAAGATCTTATCAACTTGATGATAGATAATGCAAGGTTGTAGGATGATCTTAGCATAGAAAGGAAAACGAATTCAAAAGGATGATGAAATCTCAAGAATGCATGAAGCTATTGGACAAGAAAAATCAATTCAAACACAAAGGATAAGTTGAATTAGGCTATAGAGATGAAGATGAATCATCATAGTAAGGAGGTCAGAAGAACAAAAGGCCTGCATGTAATCATTGTGGAAAGACAAGGATACATCAAATCAGTGCTAGAGAAATGACAAATCAAAATTGAATGGAAAATGTTATAGTTGTCACAAGCAAGGACATAGAGCAAGGGAATGCATAGAGAAAACCAAGTTTGAAGGAAAATATTTCAAATGTAGTAATCAAAGGCACAAATCTTTAGAATCCAAAACCAAGAAATGGAATCCAACAAAAGAAATTATAAAAGCCATTTTTGGTTGGGATTATAACACATGGTAAAAATTTCACTTCTGTGGTGACCATGGACACATTGAAATTTTTTTATAAGAACTCACACGACAAAGAGAGACCCTACAAAGAGATGTTATGCATGTAAAGAAGTTAGTCATCTAGCCAAAAACTGTATGAACCATGCTACTATTGAGGATGAAAAGAAAGTGAAGGTTTGACAATATCAAAAGTCAAATGAGGTAGTAATGGCTAAAGAAATCTATAGAAAACACAAGTCAAAGTCATGAAAGCATTGACACCCAAATCAATGAGTTGGGTGATTCAACCACTTCAAACTAATTATCCATGGAGATTACTAGAACTATTATTCAAAAAGAAGCATCTTATATTAGTTCCATTCAAGCAAGAAAGATGATACATATCAAGATTTCGAATGCATTGGGATCACTGAGTTGAATATAAGTTTGAGTTAAGTAACTTGGACATAATAGATCAAAAGTTAGGTTGCATGACCTAACTGAGTTTGGAGTTCTAACCGAGTTCAGACAGTGTATACAAAGTTTAGAGGCCTAACCAAGCTTGTGCTTACCAAGTTAAATACTATAGGTATTAGCCAAGCATCTCATGTCTATCGAGTTAAATACGTTATCATCAAGTTGTTCATTGTACAAGGTATTTATGGAAACTTAAAGAAAAAAATTTATTAAAAGAAAGAATCAAACATTTTTCATCTTTCATTGTGAATTTTAGAGTGAAAAGAGAATTCCAAACTTGAGCCCTCGAGAAATTCAAAGAAAATTTGTCAAATATTATTCTTCCATCTCTAAGAATTTTGGCATCCTTATCTAGTAACAAGATTAAGAAGGGATCTGAGATGTTGGTAAGGAACAATGTGTGTGAATCTACAAAGTTCAAGCTTTGTCTTGCAATTGTAGAGGAGTGGGACCTATTCAGTGCACATTCTTAAATTCCACTGAAGGTACTATTAATTCATGATGTTATATCTTTATATCACTATTCAATTCAAGAATTAAGCACACTAGAGCTTAATCAAGCATATGAGGCACTGTGTGTGGAAAAAAACATAAAACCCCAACATAGACACCTAGAATTGAAGGGTTTAACCTATATTCTACATATGACAAAGAATTATCAAATCAAATGGATTAGGTACATCTTGAGTCATGTTCACAATATGCAATTATGGCTCGAACAACCCATCAAGATCATGAAGAAAATGATTCAAAGGGTTACCAAATTTCCCATCCTTGATAGTCCTAAGACAACTAAAACCCTAGGTTAGGTTGAGCTGGCAAAAAATACTCTTATCGAGTGGGATGGTAGAGGAATGAGGCTAAATGGGTCATGGACATGGAGATCAAGTTTGGTATTCATGTGATTGCACATAAAATATATAGTTCTAGTCAACTAAATAGTGTCTCATGTGAAGCTGTGGACTTAGCTTACAAGGTAGTCAAGAACAATCTTTATTTTGACCTCATCAAATTGCTACTGAACCATTTGAGCAAGAACATTGAAAAAATCTAGGCATCAAAGAAAAATCCATGTATGTTTGGTTCACTTTTAGTCTTCTTATTCTTTTATGTTCTAAATTTTTTCCCTTCCAAGGGTAATATAGTATGGAAGAAGGAAAAACTCATTGTGTATCAATTCAGTTAGTACATAGCTGAAATGGGAGACAAATTTGAAGGCATCATGGATGCATATTTGGAAATTTTTAAGGAAAGGATGCAAAGAAGATTTAGAATTCGAAAGAAAATAGTAGAGGACTATGAACAAGACATATTTTTCCTGTAGACTGTGATAAGGTACATATTGAGGCAGTCAAACCTAGAGTTTCATGGGTAAGACCTCTTATCTATGAGGTGAATATTGATGATACTAAGGACATCATTGAGGATATTGTTAATGAGCTTGTGGACCCTAAAGCACCTTATTTTGGAACCTATGAAGAATAAAATGCTAGGATTTCACTTGAAATCCATATTCCTCAAATTCATAAGAGAGGAAGGTGTTGGAAATCTGATTGAAAAGCTCATTGTTGTTGAAGATCAAAGAGGGAGATTGTTGTAAAAGATTGTTTTCAATTATTGTTTTTCCATTGATGTCAAACCTGCTATTTATAGGGATGATATTTTCTTAAAAGAATCATGCACTATCACTTAGTTGATTGATGAAGAGGATTTGATCAATAAGATGCAACAAGAGCACCTAAAGGAAGGGTTGAGTTATGATATTGTAATGAAGTGCAAGAATCAATTAAGACAATGGTCAAGTAATGTATTGATGAAAAACTCAACGATATAAAGGTTGGTCACACTTAGATAAATTGGAGGAAGAAGTTGTAACAAGGTTTGCTGCAAAGCTTTAACCAAGATCATTAGTGGGTGTCGAGCAAGTTAGTTGAAGCTGAGAAAATTCTTAGTTGATGCCAAGTGATCTTCAAGTGCCAAGTAAAAGATTAGGAAAATTTTTAGTATGTGCTGAGTAATATTCAGGTCTCAAGCATTAGGGAAACATAGTTAATGTTGAGTAACACAGTATGTGCTAAGCACCAGTATTTCAATATTTCCAAGCTACTACATTATTTCAAATGATGAAGATTCGCCAAATATGAGCTGAGATAGTGGTTGCACTGAATTTTGTGAACAAGTTGGAAGATAAGGATGATGAGTTGTTGGCACATAATCTTATTTAAACCATTTTTGGGTGAATTCTAAAGGATTATTCAAGAAGTTTCTAGAGAAAACATAATATGGAATAGATACAATGTATCCTACCTAATCCACGCAAATTGAAATTGAAAAATGGAAGAATTGAGAGTAGGAAAAAGGAACTCCAAGATCTCTATTTAAGAAGTCATAGACAAAAAAAAAGAAAGAGATGCTGATCCTATTGCTAAAAAAGCACCAAAATCTACAAAGTAATTGAAACGGTGTTAAGAAGGAGTCATCTAGGAGAAGGAAGAGCATAGACACTTTGCTTCTACAAGTGGTGATGAAGAGATGATTCCACTAGTACATTGAGTATGGAGACTCAAAAAGAAAAAGCTTGAAAGAAAAGGCAAGAAGTTAAGAGTTGCAAAGATAGAAGGCCAGGAAAGGATATGAGCTAAGAAGTGATCTGAAATCTACAAGATAAGTTGTATGTTATAGTTAGGTCAAGATTTTCTAATACTCTCTAGTAATTGTATTAGATCTGAAAATCCTATGGCCTTAGGTTGGCCTAACAACCATTTGTAAATTCTTTAATAGAGTGGCATTCCAAGTGAATGTTCTAAAGTCCTTTTACTAGGCCCACTTCTAACAGGGTGGTTAAATCCTCTAACGAGGTCACATTTAACAATGTGTGTTATAAGCCTTTAATAAGGCATCACTTGAGAAGGGTGAGAATTGAGTAGCATGTTACTAGTGGTTTTTCTTAAATTGGGTTTCCACGTAAATCATTGTGTTATGTGTTGACTTCTTGTCTGTCATACTTGCATGTTAATTTATAGTAACTTGCTAATTAGAGAAGTTAAAGTTTGGAAGAGTGAATGCTTGGATTAGTTCATTGTATTAAGAGAAAACTTTGAATAGGACATCTGGACCTTGAATAACTGATTCACCCCCCCATCTCAATTATTCTAAAGCAATTCTAACAATTGGTATTAGAGTAGTCTGCTTATTTAGTTTCAAGGTACTAGAAGCAGGAAGATCAAGATGTCCAAGAGAGAAGTTACCAAGCTTAATAAAGACAACTTTGCTACATGGTAGAGTTTGATGAAATTGCACCTTGGATCAATAGGTGACTATGCACAAAATTCTATTGGAATAGAGCATGTAACTCTAACAGGACCCCTTACTATAGATGACTTCAACAAAAAGAAGGAACATAATCAAGCAATGTTGGAGATTGCCTCTACACTTAGCTATGCTGAATATGATGATGCCAAAGATTGTGACACTACATTCAAGCTATGAAAAACCCTGTTAGAAATATATGGTGGAGATCAGAATGTCCAGAGTCCAAAAAGAGAAAGTCTAAGAGGAAAGTTTGATGACATGAAGATGGAGGAAGGTGAGAATGTTGCTCAATATGTTGCAAGAATAAAAGAAGTGGTGAGTGAAATAAGGAGTGTAGGTGGTCAGTTGGAAGAAGAAACATCCATCAAAAAATACTTGAGAACTCTGCTTCCTATCTATGCCATAAGAGTTTCAACCATTCAAGAGCTGAGGCACGTGTACAAGGGAACACACTAATTTTTGAAGGAATAGTTGGAAGACTGACTGCATTTGAGCTATCCAATTTTGAAAATTATAGCCCTGAGAACATTGAATCTGCTTTCAAGGCCAAAATGATAATAAAAGATATTGAGGAGGACACATAAAGAAAAAGAAGAAGAAAAGGAAAACATGCATCTAGTGATAGCAGCACATATGAGGAAGATGTGGAACAGTTAGAAGCACGATTGGCCATGAGATTTCATAAAGGTAAAGGTAAATTAAAAGGTAAGCTTCCTATCATATGTTTCAATTGCAATGCAGTAGGTCATATAGCTGCAAGATGCCCTTAGAAGAAAAACTTCAAAGAAGGAAACAAGTTTAGGAACAAAAGAGAAGATGATAGCAAAGATTATAAGGAGAAAGGCAAGAGATGCTACATTGTTGAAGAAGATTTTGATGAAAATGATGATGAAGTAGTCTATGTAGCCATGAAGGATGAATCAGACAAAGATGAAGATGAAGCTACAACATTGGTTACCTGTGTGAACAAGAATAACAAGTGGATCATAGATAGTGGATGCTCACATCACATGAAAGGAGAGAAAAGTAAGTCCATTACCTTTACTAAATATGATGGAAATAGTGTTAGATTTGGTAATGATGCCCCACGTCAAATAAAAGGAAAAGGCTCTATCAAACTTATAGAGAAAATTTCATATGAAAAAGCATACTATGTTGAAGGATTGAACTACAACTTGTTGAGTGTATCTCAGTTAGGCAATGTAGGTTGCAAAGTGGAATTAGGAAACAAAAAAGCCAAGATCTATGATATTGATGGAAATCTGATAGGAAAAGGTGAACAAACTAGGATTAATTTGTTTTACCTAGACATGGAAGAAGCAACGTGTCTTGTTGTTGGACTTGATGATGTGTGGTTGTGGCATAAAAGGTCGTGTCATGTTAATTTTGATAATCTGATCAACATTAGTAGAAAGAACAAAGTCAATGGACTGCCCAAGTTAAAGAAACCTGAAAACACAATGTGTGAACAATGTCAACTAGAAAAGATGACTAAATCTAGTTTCAAAAACAAAATAGACACCTCAAATGAAGTTCTAGAGTTAGTTTATACGTATTTATGTGGTCCAATAGAAGTACAAAGCTACCTAGGAGATAGATATATAATGCTATTTGTAGACGATTATTCCAGAATGATGACTATTATGTGCTTAAAACAAAAATCTGATGCATTTCAAATGTTCAAGTGGTATTTACCTAGAGATGAGAATGAAATAGCAAAGAACTTGAAATGTCTAAGGTCAGACAGACAAGGTGAGTTCACATCAAGAGAATTTGAAGTATTTTGCAATGATAGAGGTATCAAAAGGCAAATTTCAGCACCAAGAACTCCACCACAGAATGGTATTTCTAAAAGGAGAAATAAGTCAGTGATTGACTATGCCATAACCTTAATGATGGAGAAAAATGTTGCACTTAAATACTAGAGGGAAACTATAAGTACTTCAGTCTACACACTAAATAGAGTTCAAGTCAAGAAAGATACAAATGCAACACCTTTTGAATTATGGTATGGTCATTCACCTAAGGTTAAACATTTCAAAGTGTTTGGTTGTAAATGCTATATTCTAAAAGACACTAGAAATGGAAAGTTTGATGCAAAAAGTAATGAATGTATATTTCTTGGATACTCCACTAGAAGTAAAGCATATAAGTGTTTGAATACTAACACTAAAAAAGTTTTGGAGAGTGCAAATGTAAATTGTGATGAGCATGCATAAGTTTAGATTGATGAGTCAAAGAAAATAGAGGATTATAGATCTTTGTATACTCCTATGAAGGAATGACATTTGAGGACAATACTACAAACCAAGTTGGGAATCAACAACAAACTTCACTATCTGTCAAGTCTCAACCAATGAATGTCGAGTTACATTTCAAAGATGAGCTACAGAATATGGAACATGCACACTCTAATCCTAAAAAAAATATACATGAAAGGAATGATCAATTACCTGATGAAGAAGAATGAAATGACTTCGAGGCTAAAGGATCAAACATAGAAAGAAGGACTGAACCTAGATTAGCTAAGTATGTAAGAAGACATCACCCTGTAGATCAAATCATTGGTGATAAGGATGTTGGACCAATGACAAGGAATATAATTAGGAATGAATCATGTCTACTAAGAAAGGTTCAATCCAAAATAGTCAAAGATGCATTGCAAGATGATGACTAGTATAAGGCTATGAAAGAAGAGATAGATCAGATTGAGAAGAACAAAACTTGGTCTCTAGTTCCTAGAACAACTAATAAGAATGTAATTGGTACCAAATGGGTGTTTAGAAAAAAACTTGATGAGAATGGTGAAATAACAAGAAACAAAGCTAGATTAGTTTGCAAAGGCTGTGTACAAGAAGAAGGATTGGATAGTGGAGAGACATTTTCTCCTATTGCAAGAATGGAAGGAGTAAGAACATTACTTGCATATGCTGCATATAAAGGTTTCAAATTCTATTAGATGGACATGAAGTCAGCTTTTTCTATATTGTATACTGGAGGAGGAAGTCCATATAGAACAACCAGAGGGATTCATTGATGAAAAGAACAAGGACATGGTCTACAAGCTACATAAAGCACTTTATGGATTGAAGCAAGCACCCAAAGCATGGTATGAAAGGTTGCACAAATACCTTGTGAAGAGAGGATTTGAAAGAATAGATGACAATAGCAACTTGTACATCAAAGCTGAAGAAGGTAAAGACATTTTGATTTCAAAAATATTTGTTGATGACATGATATTTGGAGGAAAAGATGTTTTATGTAAAGATTTTGCTGACCAAATGAAGCATGAATTTGAGATGTCAATGTTTGAAGAAATCAAATTCTTTGTTGGATTACAAGTACATCAGTTGAAGCATGGCATATGTGTGACCCAATCTAAATACATCAAGGAAGTACTCAAAACCAGTTAGCACACTAATGGCAATAGGTCATAAACTATCAAAGACTGATGAATCTACTAAAGTAAATCAGACATTGTATAGGTCAATGATTGGAAAATTGCAATGTGTTGTACACAGTAGACCAGATATTGCATTAGTTGTTGGAATAGTGGCTAGATTTTCTATCAATCCAAGAGAAAACCACTAAATGGTAGTAAAGAGAATATTGAGATACCTGAAACAAACTGATGACTTTGGTTTGTACTACAAAAGGAATGAGAAATTTTAATTGAGAGCTTATACTGATGCAGACTAGGGAGGTAACATTGATGATAGAAAAAGCACCAGTGGTGGAGCAATTTTCTTAGGAAAAAGGTTGATCACATGGACAAGTAAAAAGAAAAGATGCACCTCACAATCTACTATTGAAGTTGAATATGTGGTAGCTACTGTAAATTGGACTAATATTGTGTGGATTAAACACTTACTGCAAGGTATGAAGGAAGAGGTAATTGAGCTAGTGACACTTTATTGTGATAATATAAGTGCTATCAATATATCAAAGAACCCAGTTATGCATGCTAAAACTAAACACATTGCAATCAAGTATCATTATTTAAGAGAACTAGTGGAAGACAAACAAATGAAGATGGAATATGTCAGCTCAAAGGAACATATTTCTGATATCTTCACAAAAGCACTACCTAAAGATGCTTTTGAGTATCTTAGAGGTAAGTTAGGGGCAATATCCCTAGCTAAAGCTACTTGAACCAAAAAGAAAGTATACCCTGCATCAAGTAAGCAGAATGTTGGAGATTTTATACATTAATGTAGAGGATGTTTACATTGGGATTCATGCCTAAAGTAACAGAAGTAATAGTGGGAGAGACTGACTAAATCTGCAAAGAGCTATGTCTACATATTAAATATGCTAATATGTCTTTGGCATTGTTGTCAAAGAGGGAGAAGTGAACAACTAATCAACAAGATTTTCAAAGAAAAAGGATCAAAGAAGTAGAGGGAGATTTTAGAGGTTGATTAGAACAAAAAAAGTGGAATAATACAAAGGAAGAAAGATAAAGATAAAGGATACAATAGCAAAGAGGGAGAAGTGAAATAAAGATGTGATGTTACAACTTACATTTTGGCACTTGATTTGTTGTTCTAACATAGTAAGCTTATGGTGGAATAGCTTAGTTTGATGGCTGATCAGTTTGGTTTGCCATCAATGCCAAAGAGGGAGATTGTTGGAAATATGATTGAAAAGCCCATTGTTGTTGGAGATCAAAGAGGGAGATTATTGTAAAAGATTGTTTTCAATCATTGTTTTTCCATTGATATCAAACCTACTATTTGTAGGGATGATATTTTCTTAAAAGATTCATGCACTATCACTTAGTTGATTGATGAAGAGGATTTGATCAATAAGATGCAACAAGATCACCTAAAGGAAGGGTTGAGTTATGATATTGTAATGAAGTGCAAGAATCAATTAAGACAATGGTCAAGTAATGTATTGATGACAAACTCAAAGATATAAAGGTTGGTCACACTTAGATAAATTGGAGGAAGAAGTTGTAACAAGGTTGACTGCAAAGCTTTAACCAAGATCATTAGTGGGTGTCGAACAAGTTAGTCAAAGCTAACTAAATTCTTAGTTAATGCCAAGTGATCGTCAAGTGCCACATAAAAGATCAGGTGCCGAGCATTAGGAAAATTTTTAGTATGTGCTGAGTAATCTTTAGGTGTTGAGCATTAGGAAAACATAGTTAATGTTGAGTAACATAGTATGTGTCGAGCACCAGTATTTCAATAGTGCCAAGCTGCTACATTATTTCAAATGATGAAGATTCACCAAATTTGAGCCAACATAGTGGTTGCATTGAATTTTGTGAACAAGTTGTAAAATAAGGATGATGAGTTGTTAGCACATAATCTTATGTAAACCATTTTTGGGAAAATTCTAAAGGATTATTCAAGAAGTTTCTAGAGGAAAAAAAATATGGAATAGATACAATGTATCCTGCCTAATCCATGTGAATTGAAATTGAAAAATGGAAGAATTGAGCATGAAAAAGGAACTCCAAGATTTCTATTTAAGAAGTCATAGACCAAAGAAAAAGAGAGTTTCTGATCCTATTGCTACAAAAGTGTCAAAATCTATGAAGTAATTGAAGGGGTGTCAAGGAGTCATCTAGGAGAAGGAAGAGCATAGGCACTCTGCTTCTACAAGTGGTGATGAAGAGATGATTGCACTAGTACATTGAGTATGTAGACTCGAAAAGACAAAGATTGAAAGAAAATGCAAGCAGTTAAGAGTTGTAGATATAGAAGGCCAGGCAAGGATATGTGCTGAGAAGTGATCTGAAATCTACAAGATAAGTTGTATGTTGTAGTCAAGTCAAGATTTTCTAATACTCTCTAGCAATTGTATTAGATCTAAAAATCCTATGGACTTAGGTTGGCCTAATAGCCATTTTTAAATCCTTTAATAGGGTGGCATTCCAAGTGAATGTTCTAAAGTCTTTTTACCAAGCCCACTTCTAATAGGGTGGTTAAATCCTCTAACAAGGTCACATTTAATAGTGTGTATTGTAAGCTTTTAATAGGGCAAGTCTTTCATAGGGCATCACTTCAGAAGGGTGAGAATTGAGTAGCATGCTACTGGTAGTTTTTCCCAAATTGGGTTTCCACATAAATCATCATGGTATGTTTTGATTTCTTGTGTTTCATACTTGCATGTTAATTTATAGTAACTTGCTAATTAGACAAGTTAAAGTTTGGAAGAGTGAACGCTTGGATTAGTTCATTGTATTAAGAGAAAAGTTTGAATAGGATGTCTAGACCTTGAATAATTGATTCACGCCCCCCTCCCCCTCTCATTTATTCTAAAGACATTCTAACAAGAGGTAGAAGATGGAAAATATTGAGAAGGAGAATATAAAATTTGGTTCCCCTCTTCTTCTCACAAAAGCTTAAGGTGATGACATAGAAGAGAAAGAAGTAGAGCAACATGAAGAAGAATAAGAAGAAGAAGAAGAAGATGAACCACCTAAGAAAAAGGGAAAATCTACATCAAGGAGAGCTACAAGGCCTACACCTTCTTTTACAATTAGCAAACCCACCAAATCAAGGAAGAAGCTCAAACTTGAAGATGAAGATGAAGAAGAGAAACATGTACCTTTCAAAAGGCCAACTCCAATTTTTGAAGAAAGACTAAATCTACTCAAAGAATGTGGAGGTATGGAAGATTTCAAATTTCTTAAATATGAGTCAAGAAATAAAGAAGAGCAAATGCATATAGAAGAAGCCCTAGTAGAAAATATGGAGAAATGGAAATACTCTCCAATTAAATTAAGAGGATAAGTCCCTAATATTCTACTTAAGGAAATATCACATCATGGGGAAAATGAAATAATGACTATCAAGGACATTCATGATCAAACCTTGATGAAGCAAATGCCAAACCTATCAAACAAAGAAGTGGAGACATTCAAAATGTATGAACAAAAATTAACTCCTATGTTCAATGCACTCTTGATTCTATCAAATGATATTGAATCTGTTGTGCAATCCAATGCAAATGTATGGAAAAATATTTGTGGATTGAATGTTTCAAAGGCCACTAAAAAAGTAGATCAAGAAAATGATGTGAATGACAATGAAGATGATAGGGAAGATCAAATAGTTAGTGAGGATCTACCTAAAATTTAGAACTTTGAAGATTCAAATCCAAAAAATATAGTTGCAGAGGTAATGGCTTATGTCAAGCTAACTCTTCAAGAAAATCCTTAGTGACATCAAGCTCAAAGAAGTCTACAACTGAGTCTCAAACCATTAGGTTAAACATAGTTCAACCAAACACTCAGTTGACTATTGGATCTATCTTACTAAGCATAGAGATAAGTACTATTTTCACCACTTCATCTACCGAGGTTCAGGCACCACCTATCTTAGCATCAAGTCAGATTGAGTTACAAAAAGGGGCTATAAGTACTCTTGTTATTGGTGTTGTTTCTCCAATTAGTCATTGTTAATGTTTTAAGTGATTTCATAGCAAGTGAAATGATAGTTAAAGTCAAGCCTCAACGAGCACTAAAGATTTGAGGAAAGGTATGGAAATCATTCCTTCACCTATTCCAAAGGATAAGGGAAAAGTGATAAAAATTTCTAATGATGAAATTGGTCTAGATGAAGACATAATGCTTCCAAATTGGGTTCTCTCCAATCTTACTCCTGATCAAATGGACACATGCAAAGAACTTTGGAAGAAAAGAGCCAAATAGAAGAAGCTAAGAATAGAGAAGAAGAAAAGAAATCAAGTGCTAGAAGAAATCAAAAGTATATTTCTTGATGCATTGAGTATTGAAATTAATGAAAAGAACTCTATTTTGGACCAACTTGTTGACATAGTCCACAAGTTCAATGAATATTTAAGTGTTCAAGAGAAAATACTACAAAGGGAAGAGAAAAATTTTGAAAATAAGGTTTTGGAAAATATGGCATTGAAGATTGCAATAAACCTAGTGGAACTATCCATTATTCTTATTTCTTTTGAAAGAACTATTAATAAAGTTGTTTCCTTGTTTGTTAAATTAAATGATACCACAAATTTTACCAAGGAAATCATAGATAAGTTGTCAAAGACTAATACTAATCTCAAGGAAAGTGCAAACTAGTTGCCACTTGACTTTAGTACTAGCTCAGCACATTTTCACTAGATTGGGTATCTAATAAACTTATAGGTAGAGTTATTAAGAGAAAAAGTAAGAATAAGAGCTACAAGTATCAAATATTTAGAGTCTGATAATTCCAAATGTGGACGTAATGTAGAAACACATTATTTTTGCAAAAACATTAATCCATGATAACAACTCCTCTATTGCTAACCACATGGTGAAGTTATTATTTGAAGTTTAGATAGCTTTGCATACTTCTAAAAAAATTTAAGAAAATTGGAACAAATTCATGTCTCTAATTTTGAAGGTACATAGTGATTTCATCTCACATTTTGGTATTATCTTGTAAATATGCATTATTTTGGCATTTGTGTAAAACACAAGGGGGAAATATACATAAAAAGGGTGAAATATACAAAAAGGGAAAATGCAAAATATGAGGATATAGAAGGAATCTATGTATATAGCTACAAATTTATTTTTTTATGAAAACTCAAAATCAGAATCAATATCAGCCCATGAGTATTAGCATAGTAGTCAAAAATGAGCTATAGACCTAGGTACATTGATAACAAGAGTTTTGAATCATCATTTTGAGTATTCATAATCTTTGATATGATAAGTGTTTTTGTCACTAATGCCAAAAGGGGAGATTGGTTACCTTATGGAAAGACTAGCTGTCCATTAGAGCCAAATCACTTAGTGATCTGGTTGGTTCCATTATTGCCAAGCACCATAGAGTAAACCTTGTAGATAGTGTAAAATGAGCTAGTCATGTAGTATTAACTAAGCATAGCACAAAGGAATGTAAACCAAGGTAGTTATGCAATGTTAATAAAGAAAAAATTAGTGCTAACTAAGTAGATCAGAAAGTAGTGTTGATTGAGATACAATAGTAATTGAGTTGTTGCAGTATCAACCAAGATCTTCAATTTTTTCCTAGTCACCAATGTTAACTGAGTTCCATGCCTACTTCCAAGTGATCAATGTGGGCTGAGGACAATTTTTAACTGATTGCCAAAGTTTTTCGAGTTCACTGTGTTGTTGAGTATCAATATATGACCTGAGTGGTCTTCAAAACCCAAGTATCAACACTAAGCTAACTAGGTAAAGATTATTTAATATGGTATTGTAGCTGACTTTAAAACGTAATTATTTGGATTGGTATAAATGTGAGATATCTTTTCAAATCAAAGTATGTGAAAAATAATGAATTCATGTGAAAAAAACATGAAGATTTTAAGTAAAGGATACAAGTAGTATAAGAGGAAAAGAAGTGTCACATCCATCACATTAAGGTGATCATTTTGCATTGAAGGAATCTCATAGAAAAAAATGAGTTTCATAATAGACATTAACTATTGGTTCATCCTAATAGATGCATCAGTCAAATCCTTTAACAAGGTGGACTTAATAGTCTTATGTAGAATCTCCTAACTGAGTACATACTTCATTGTATTGAATAAATCCTTTAACAAGGTGGACATAATAGTCCTTATTGCTCCTAGTAGGGGAGATCACTAGAAGTCATCAATTGTAATCTTTAATAGGCTAACTCTATGCTATGGTAAAGATTGTGGGTATCATCCTCACCCTAGTTTTACTTTTTATTTGGAAGGTTTTTGGGTTTTCAAACATTGTGTCAAGTTTAAAGAACATTTTATTGCTTTTAGTATTTCATGAATGCAATTAGATTATATTAGTTCATAAAGGATTAACTAATGAATTTATGTAAAAAAATTATTGGTTCCTGATCCCACCCCCCCACCCCCCCCTCTCCCCCTCCCCTCTCTTAGTCACCTAGCCTACTCTACAATTCCAACATATGAAACTAAAATCAAGATGCTACCTGAGAGAAGATGAAACATAATTTGAGAAATAAAGTGTTGGAGTTGATGAAAGCCAACTCCAAAGATGCCCAAGATCACCTGCATGTGAAAACCTATCAAAGAGAAGCCAAGGAGAGGAAGAGCATGGAGCAAGGGAAAAACCCTAAACGAACATGAGAGACAGTATGCAAACACAATGAAAATGTATTTACAATGAGAACTGATGTGAAATACAATGAGGGAGCCTAAATATAAAGAGCTCCAAGAATCTTCTAGAACAAGCTAGAAGATGCTAGGAGATAAGTGTGACAACTAAGCATACATCCACATAAGGTGGAAAGTCCTTGAACAATGTGAGAGGATAAGTATGACTTAGGAGAGAAAAAACTCCCATATTATCAACAACTTATAACTAACTCCTAGACTACAACTAATTAATAAATACATTTACCTAAGTAAGATTAAGTAAATAGAATAAATAATTAGTAAATTAATTATTTACTCTAACACCCCCCCTTAAGCGAAACTTAGGGAAATGCCTTAAGCTCACAAAACTAAGATGAATGTAGCATGGGTCCTTGCAATGAGGCCATTTTAGGTACCCAAGCACAATGCAAAGAAAATGCAACTTCTAAAAATGGGGAAAGAGAGAAAACCATGTGGGCAAAACCCTCCCCCAAAAAGAGGTAAGAACTTAGTGAAGAACTGAAGAAGCCTCCAACTAGGGGAATGTCCCCTAAAATAGGAACAAGGAGTGATCATGAAGAAGCATCACTGAAGCATGAAGAAGCTAGAAATCTACTAAACTGCTAATCTAAAAAACCTCCATGGAAGAAGATGGCATGAACCGAGCATGTCTATATGGTAGATGACCCATCTCACCAAAATGCATAGGTAGCCAGCCACTATAATCGCCTTGTACATAGGATCAACCACTGAATACATAGTTCACACTATCGAACCATTGAACCATGGATGCATTAAAACAACAACATAACCCCCCCTTCATGCAGATAGGGTGTGAAGACAGGCAATTGAGAAGGTGGGCCAAAGTCTCTTGCACACAAACTAAGAACTACGAGAGAGGGAAAGAGGTACAAAACACAAATAAAGAAATGGTCAAATTGACTCTACATTGGCTAATGTTGTAGAAGGGAAACTCACTTGACAAAGCGAGAAGGCCTAAAACAACAAACAACTATCCCTCCCACGGTGCTTTATGAAAATAGTGCATGTACAACTGACTCAAAATAATGTTCATGACCCCCAGAATGAAAAAGTGACACTTTATCTCAGTGTAATACATAAAAGTGCTTCAAAATGATAGCTACAATGATCAAAAATGAAAACAAGCTACAGCAAAATAAAGTACAGCTAAAAACAAGAGAAACCGTGCCAAGAAAATGATCCTTGGGTCTAAAACACTCAAAACATCCACTATATAGTGAAAATGCCAAAACTATGATAGAAAGAGAATGGGCCAAAAACTAAGAAAAAGGTCCACATTTTTGAAAAGTACACAAAACCGGCTTTCCAAAAATATAAAGTTTTCAAAAAATAGGCATGGGACACAAAAGATATGCTTGCTGAAGTCAAAAATAGAACTTTGGACTTTGACTAAAAACATAGGCAATAAAAATGCATCAAAACCTTAAAATACCTATACTAATATCTCCATCTCGGAACTAGCTTTTCTATACTTCTTTTAGATCAGAAAAATACTTTTGTATACTCAAGTTATGGCCAAAAAACTAAAGGTAGGTCAAAAAGGACCTAGAAGGAGAGTGCAAGCAAGGACGATGATGTAGGGCTGATGTCATCATTTCACTAGAAAAAATTTGATGAACACATGGCCATTGTCACAAAAAATAAAGCCACATGGCAGTGCCGCGTGGATGTCATATGGCAAAATGCTGAGTTGGTAGGGGCAATGTGGTAAAGCGGCACATAGCAGCCCTGCCATGTGTCACGCGAAAAGTGGCAGTTAGACCTACTAACTGGGAAAACTGTGAACATGATTGCTGAGCTATCTATTGATAGAGTGTACATGCAAGCAGTCAGAGAATGGGTAGAGTGCCAGAGGTAGAACCGGGCTGAGTGACGTGAATAGGTTCCTGAGGGTGGTGGAGGCTGCAAAAGTTGGAAGCCCTGCTGAGAGAGTTTTGTAGGCTGCACAACCAATTGCAGAAGCTCACGGGCTAAGCACCAGTGGTGTAGTGGTAGTCCCATGGTGGCATTGTGGCAGCACATCAAAAATGATATATTTTTTATAAGTTTTCGATGCCAAAATCTTCTGTATAGTCGTATGGAAAGCCCTGCAAGCTAAAAAAAATTTCCTCCTTGAGCTTTGTCTCCAAAATTGACAAGTTTTATATGAATCCTAACTAAAAATGATGTTTTAGATCCAATGGTGGTGTCCATTTGGGTTGAAAGTGCTTCAAAAAAATTTTGTTCCCCTAATTTGAAGAAAAAATGCCCAAACAAACTAGGGTTTGTGACTCCAAATCATGGTTTCAAAAATCTTCAATGAAGTAGCAACAAGAAGGCTATGATACCATGTTGGAGTTGATGAAAGCCAACTTCAAAGACACCCAAAATCACATGCATGCGAAAACCTATCAAAGAGAAGCCAAGGAGAGGAAGAGCATGGAGCAAGGGAAAAACCCTAAATGGACATGAGAGATAATATGCAAACACAATGAAAATGTATTTACAATGAGAAGTGAAGTGAAATACAATGAGTGAGCCCAAATATAAAGAGCTCTAGAAATCTTCTAGAACAAGCTAGAAGATGCTAGGAGATAAGTGTGACAACTAAGCATACATCCACATAAGGTGGAAAGTCCTTGAACAATGTGAGATGATAAGTATGACTTAGGAGAGAACAAACTCCCATATTGTCAACAACTTATAACTAACTCCTAGACTACAACCAATTAATAAATGCATTTACCTAAGTAAGCTTAAGTAAATAAAATAAATAATTAGGAAATTAATTATTTACTCTAACATAAAGAACCTAAAGAGTTGTAAATCTAGGGATAAGAATAGGGATATGTCTAGATCATACTAATAACATCATAATAGCTAAATTGATTAGACAAAGGATTTCTAAAATGATCAACCTAATTAAAAAACTAGAAAAGACTTGAAAATTAAACATGGAATATTTTTGGTTGATGCAAGATTTCTCTAAAGCCAAGAGGCTCATATGTTAGACACTTGGGATTGATAAGAAAATGACTCTCTCACTTTGATGCGTTATATATATCCATGATGTCTAACTTATCTTGAGAAATCCATGAAGATTCTTCTACTAGTTTTTCTTTCTAGTTGATTAGATACTCCATATATACCTTTCCTCTTGTACTTCTAACTCTACTCTTTAGTACCTTTTCAATGGTGTATGATTTCCTCTTAAGATAGTTCTACTTCATATCTAAATCATCATCCAAAGTATCCTTGAACATACTCATCTTCAATTTGTTATAAGTTCCTACTAGAAATCTCCCTCCCATCAAGTTTACTTCAACTTCATCTCCTAATGTGAAATATTTATATACTCTATTTCTATCAACCTTCTCCTTATATTACTGGTTCATGACCTCCAAATAATGTTTACCATCCTCATATAAATCCTTCATGTGTTTTTGAAATTATTCTGCTCAAGTACTCCTTTTATCCTCTAATTTCATATCTCTCAACTCTAGAACTCCCAAAGGATTTGTACTAGTAACTATCTCAAAATAAATGTCTTCTCTATACTTCTACTAAATGAACTATTATATGAAAAGAATTCTTATGCCTAAACTAAATCCCAATTACTAGGTTTATCTCCAATCAAACTTCCCAAACTCTTGTTTATTATATTGTTTTTTCCATTGGTCTATGGATTAAACTTATAAGTGAACTTAAAATCAATAGCTAACTTGATCCAATGTGCCTTCTAAAAGTATCCAACAAACTTATTATCTTTATCTAAAACTATAATACTTCTTAGTAAAACATGGAATATCACAACTTTCTTCAATAATAAGTTTTATACATGCAATGCATGTGATGTCCTTTTACAAGGAATAAAACGTGACATTCTCAAAAATTTATCCACCATAGAAAATATAGTCATTTCCTTTTGTTTCTTTAGTAATCATGTAATTAAATCTATGCTAATATCTTCCCAAGATCTATTAGGTATGGGAATGGTGTATACAATCTGACATCCTAACTACTACCTTTAGCAACTTGAATTTTTTTTAAAATCTAAATAAATGTCCTAACATCCTTACAATTTTTTAATAAATAATACTTTTCAATCACCAAGCTTACTAATTTTTTATTACCAAAGTTTTTGAAAAGTCCTCCACTATGTTTTTCCTTAATTAGATTATCCCATATTGATCCTCTAAGTATACACAAATGAGATCCTCTAAACAACATATCATCTTGACTAAAATATCTGATTTTCATCATTTAACTATTGTTGGCTCCTTACAATAGTTTCATGCATCTAAAAAACTAGGATTAATCTCATAAAAAGTTTCATATTCATCAAATGTAAGCACTCCTATCCATATCTTTGGTATAAAAAACTTGTTCTACTCACTATATTATCTACTTTATTTCACTTTTCACTTTAGTGCTTCAATCTAGAAGTATAACTCAACAAGAAATCAACCCATCTTATGTATATCTAATTCAATTTCATTGACTAATTAATATTGTTAATCTTGTTGGAATATTCAAATGTGGAAAGAGTAGTTATGAGAGGGGGGGGGGGGGGGGGTTGGGTGAATCAGAAGTACTAAAATTTTTCCTATAAAACTTTTATGTGGAAATAAATTGCATGCATGTAAATACATTAAGTAACATGAAACTAACACATGCATCAATAACACATAACACTTGAAATTGGTAACCCAGAAACCCTCCAGGAATAAGAAGGTAAAACTGGGGTGCGGATGATACCCACAAAAATTACTACAGCAATATTGTTGAACCACTTATGATGGTTTGCCCTATTAAAGGCCTACCTTGTTAAAGGCTTTACACTGTGTCAATAGTGACCTGGTTAAAGGATTTACAAACACTTAACATGAAGTGTCACCCTGTTAAAGGATTTAATCACCTATCTCTAGGATCAATGAAATATCTATTAAGCTAACCTATCACCATAGGATTTCCATGCTAATACAATGGCTAGAAAGTATTAGGTAAAATGAACCTGATAGTTTACAATCCTTGATTGTTGAATGCTAGCTCTATTCTGCTTCGTCTGATCTTGATCCTTTGTGATCTGATATCTTTCACTTCTGAAAATAGTATATCAACCACTCTATATCTTCTCCTCTATATCATCATCTTCATCATCTCCTTCTCTATCATATCTTCTCTATGAGATATTGTCTTCCTTATAAAGACATTCGAGGATTTAGGGTTAGGTCTGGATCTACGATCCATATTCAATCTTCATTTCCGCTTAATACTTATCTTTTTTTGATTTGTTGCATGCCTTTATCATTTTTCTTATTGGCTGCATGCAAATTACATAGGAAATATAAAAGATTAGATCTGATCATTAAATCCTTCGAGATTTCTTATGTCGGCTGTAAAGACTATTTTCATCATAGTTTGTGCGATTCCAAACTCTTATGCTGATATCCTAGATTAGTTGGCTCCTGAAATATTTCTGTTGCTCGGCACATGCTGTTCTACTAAGTTACTCGGCACTTACGCAAAACTATGTTACTCGGCATCTAAACTTTTACTCGGCACCTGATCTTCACTCGACATTTACACTTTACTCGGCACCTACACTTTACTCGGCATTTACACTGTACTCGGCACCTACACTTTACTCGGCACCTGAAGATTACTCGGCATCTATTACACTCGGCACCTATTCTTGATCTTGGTTAAGTGTATTGACACTCAGTTGTCAAATTTATTCTTTAAGCTAACAATCTCCCCCTTTGACATGAGTGGCAAAAACACTTAACCCATGTAACTCAGTAATTAATCCTTCATTCAAACTTTGCTTCCCAAAATTTTCTTTCTCCCCCAAAATTCCAAAATTTTCTTATCTCTGCTATCTCCCTATCAAAATTTCAAAATTGGCTATCTCTGCTATCTCCCCCTTAAATTATACTTACTCCCCCTTTTATTATACTTATCATTTCATTCCTGTACTCAACTTCTTTCTTTAATTACTTATTCTCCCCCTTTTTTGACACTTATGTCAAGGGTCTTTACAATGAAATGCCATATTTGGTCAAAAATGTGCTATTTACTTCAAGGAGTATCTTCAGAGCTGCATCCCAATTTGCTAATGCGACATCTAATGTCTTATGCTGGATGGCAATCTCTGCTGCTAGGTGTACAAGTCCATCAAATGAAGAAAGATTGGGGTCTTTCTTGAGGGCTGTCTCTGCATTTATTTGCTCCTTATGAAGTAATCCCAAATGAGGAGTAATTGATGATTGCATTTGTATCAATTTGTCTTTTGTAGTCACCTCCTCTACTGTCAAAACGGCTAGCTCTCTTTGTGTGTGAAGCGATTGGACAAAATGCTTCTCACTCTGAGATGGATCTGTAGGGAGTTGCATACTAGAAGTTTTTAGATTGCTTTCCAAACTCAGTATTTTCTGGCTAGTGTCTTGTGTGAATGTTGAAAAATCACACAACTTGTTGTATAGGGAAAAGATGTTTCCTAGTACAATTTTAACTATTGTAACTTTCTTTGCCAGTTCTTCTTGTGCTAGTGCTATATCACTAGATATTTTACTGTCTACTTTTCCTTGGAACTTCTTTTCTGACCATTCAAGTAATTTTACATTTGTTTCCTGGTCTTCATTAGTCACCTGGTCAACTATATCAGAAAGTTGTTCCATGATTGGTCTTGACTCATCTAGAGATTGTAAGCAAAAAGCTTCCGTGAATATGTCCTTAATTTCATTCAATGTACGCTTATGCTTGTATTCCTTTCTTAGTGCTTCTTGTCTCCTTCTTTTGTCTAGTGCACTCTGAATTTCATTAATCTTTTCTTCTATAAGAGTGCTAGATTCATAATATGGGATTTTAATTTCTTCATCAAGCTCAGGAACTCCATAATGAAGTCTCCTGACTGCTTTTGATGAACTCGAGCCTGGTGTTCTGATTTTCAACTGTAATCCATCTGTGCTCGACTCCTGAAGAGTTTGTGTTGGAGTACCAGATTTGGGTAATGCAACCAGTTTTTGTATTGCAGTCTCCTCCTTTTTCTATGTCTCTTTTTCTTCAGCTTGAGTATCCCTTTTTTGAATGCTAGATGGGGTTGAACTTGGTGGCGGTTCAGATTTTTCTTTTGTTTCCCCTGCTGCTGTACTTGGCACTTGGAGTGTATCAGTACTTATACTTGGTGGAGGGGGTGGTGGGAGGAATAGAATACCAGTAGTTTGTGTGATCAAAGGTGGCATTTGTGCTTTTACCCTTGCTTTTTCTTTGACTTCTGGATTCTGTAATTCATCAACACTGAGCAATATAGGATTTGAACTTAATTTTGCTACTAAAGATGATTGGTCAAGGATTTCCAAATCCTCTGCAGTTAATGGATAGATGTTTTGAACTGAAATTTCTGTAACATCCTTTATTTTTATGAAATCTGCAGGTGTGATGGTGGCATGAGGAGGACTAGGAGGAGATACCTGTATGTTTTGCATACTTTGATCTTGTGGCTCAACTGTATCTTTCTCTTCCTCTTTCTCCTCATTGAGTGCCTCTCCTTCCTTTTCTCCTTTACTCTCCTTCTCCACTAGTTTCTTCTCTTTTATTTCTAATGCTCCCTTTTCTTTTATCTTGGCAATTGCTTCTGCCTTATATTCCTCATTATATACATCTTCAATCTTCTTGTAAACTATTTTCCACAATCTTGTGGATTTGGTAACTACCTCTTCAATTTTATTCTATAGAATACTGAATGCTCTATACTTGGGAGTGAATCTGTTATTATGCCTTTTTATGGCATTTATTATTTGATCTCTAGTCAAATCAGGCAACAATCTTGCCAATGTTGACTCTCTTATTTATTTTTCCATTTGTAAACAAAAATGTCATTTATCCTCTATGATTGTATACAGTTCTCTCAGCATAGAGTCATCTAATTCTAGAGGTGTGTGCTTATATTCAGTCATCATAGCATACACAGACTCCTCTAATTTATTTTTCTCTCCTTTGGTGAGCTTAGAAAAATTTAGATTCTTTAATCCTTTCAAATCATTATTTCTAATTTTCGTACATAATTTATCAACATCAATCTGGGGTATTTGTCTTACCTCTTGAGATTGACTGTTGTCTTCTGACTTTGTTTCCTCCTCATCTGTTTTAGGCTGGGGAATGAACTTCCTCTTCTTTGACTCAGCAGCAGTCTTCTTTGAGTCTTTCTTCTTCCCTTTAACCTCTTCTTTTGCTTTTTGAGTTGTGGCCCTTGTGGTTGGTCTTTTTGGTGCTGGGGCAGCTACTTTCCTCCCCTTGGATTTAGGAGCAGATGGAGTTGTGGTCTTTTTCTTGACTGGTGCTTCCTTGGCTACTTCAACCTCAACACTTTCCTCTTTGTCTCCTTTTGACCCTTGAGTCTGGTCTTGAAGTTTGTCTTCTTCTTCTTCAATGACTTCTTCTTCCTTTTTAATGTCATCTCCTTCTTCTTCTGCTGTCCCTTCTTCTTCTACACCAAACTTTCTTTTGATTTGTCTTACCATTTTCTCTTTCTTCTTTACTGCTGAAGCAGTCTTCAACTTTGTTATTATCTTTGATTTGACAACATCATAAGTTCCAAATATTTTTGCATTTTTGTCTACTTCTTTTGCAAGTAAGGCTGTTATTGCTGCAGAGGCTTGATCAACATCAATTTCATATTCTAGTGGCCTAAGCCATCTTATTCTAGGTACAACTGCTTGCACATAAGTATAATCTATATCTACAAGAAAACAAATATCTTTTTCATATTTCTCAGTCATTGAAACTGGAATTCTCATTCTTTGTTTCATGAACTTTTTGAAGTCCACAAAATAACCAGTCATTTGGGCATCAAAATTTTCACCCATCTGTTCAATGTATCCATTAATTTGTTCAACAATTGTTTTGTCTGGATTCCATTTAACTTTCCCTATAGAAGGAAATTCTTTCAGCAGATAGAAAAACATACATATCAAAACTGATCCAAATTTACATTGAGCTCCTTTGCTCTTCCTTATAGCTCCCAAATTTTCACTAATCTGTTGAAACATGAGCTCTTCTAGATCATAAGTGTGATCCCTTTTTATTATCTTGTATGCAACATCAACTACTATACAAGGTACACTATTTAATCTGCTTGATTGATAGAATTTGTGTGAAATAATTCTTACAGCAAAGTCTAGTAGAGGATCAGTGACTGTGTCGATAGTCATCCCTCTATTGTTCCATTTTGCACCTATATTTCTCTCAATTACTTCCCTTTTGTCACTTCGCAGGGTCTTTGGCCGATCTAGGGTTGGAATACCAGTAACCCTATGAACAATTTTCTTTGTGAATTTTACTAGCCCTGACTCTAACCAAAAAGCTCCATAATGTATTTGGCTCAAAACTATCCGTAACCATTCTGTTTTGAAGACAGTCAGAAATGCTAGGGTTTTGGTTAATCCTTTTCTTTCTACAATGGAAAAATCATTTTTCAGTACTTTATTTTCACATAATCTATCATATGCATTATGAATTTCTAAGTCTCCTATGGCACCAATTTTACAATTGTAGCATCTGCAAACATCTTCTACCATAACAACTTTATCCGGAATAACTGATAATGCACCTGCAGGATCATTCTTGTATGCTACTTTAGGTATGGGCTTAAATTCAGGTTGTTTTACTTCATTGCTGACCAACTGAACTTCATGGCTTTCTAAACCCTTGGTGGTTCCTGACCCGGATGCCATTGTTCTCCAAACTAGGGTTTTATTATTCAAACAAGTTTGTGAGACCTACGTAGCTTGGAACTTAAGAGAAATACCTTGAATCGACGAGATCGTTGTTGGAATCTTTCATGAAATTCTTCTGAACTTTTCTTGATCTTCTCCACTCCTTTTTCGGCTTTGCTTCTTAATCGCGATGCAAAAAACTGATTGAAATCGTGATAATATACCCTGATTTCATCCATTAAATGCTCAACTGCCAACTTGGCTTCTAAAGAAATTTCAACCTAACTCGACATCTACTAAATTTCCTTTCTACTCAGCTTCCATTGGAGTTTTTTTAACTTGGCATCGGTTATCAGCTCGGTCGCTGTTGGGAGCTCGGCATCTGTTTTGAGTTTTGACTCGATATCCAAAGGTAGCTCGGCATCAACATTTAGTTTTTGTCTTGACATCTTGTTTCATGTAGATTTATACTTTGAATTGCTTCTTTGTCTTGGGACTGATGTCTGATATAACTTTGTATATCAGTCCCATACACTTCTCATGCTTAGTTTGATGAAGTGTGATCACTTGACCCATTGGGTGAAGTGATCCCTTCACTTGATGTATTGCACTCATCTCTCTTTTTCCAAGTCTTGTTCATTTGCCCCCTTATCTTTTCAATATCAATCTTTTCTTTGCCTTTATTCTCTTTAGACTTGGGTGCCTTTGATCTTGTAGGATAGTTTTTGCTGATATGACCAGTTTTCAAACAACTGAAACATGTGGTTTGGTTCAACCATCTTTTGTAGTTCCCTCTGAAATGTGTTCTTATGCAGTTCTGTGGTGTATATCCATATTCTTGACAATAATGACAACTGTACCTGGTATTGTAATCCCAATGATGATGACTTTCTTTTTTTTTTTTTTTTGCTGGTTGATTTGATGTCCACATAGGTTTTGATCTGCACTCAAATGCCATATGTCCATACTTATTGCAATTATAACAATGTCCATCAAATCTCTGAGACCTTGTGAAATTGGATCTGCAATCTTGTGTCATATGTCCTTGCATGTTGCACTTGTGACAGAAACTCTTACTCTTGGGTGTGTGTGGTTGATTGAATCTTCTACTCCTGCACACATTAGCAGTATGTCCCTTCTTATTACAATAATGACAAGTGGGTTTAGTATTCTTACCTTTGTCACTTCTTTGTTCAACACTTTTTGATGATTCTCCAACTTCAGTGCTATTGTAACCAAGTCCTGATGTATCATGGGCAGATCTTGGAGTTTTCAGCAACTGTTCAAAATACTTGATGGCTTCACTTGACTTGTTGAGATTTTCTGCTACCTCTTTTTCTTTGTTCAATTCATTCTACATTTGTTCATTCTACATCTTCAGAGTAGAGATCTCAATGTCCTTCACATTGAGTTCATGATGAAGGTTCATTATTTGAGCAAGTGTATCCATCTGCATGTTTGAGATCCTTGTCAGTTCAGTACATTTTTCTTCAAGTCTGTTTGCAAGATTCCTTTTTTCATTTTCCATCATGACCTTATCATCAACTGCTCTTTTCTTTTGTTCTGTAATTTCACATATCATTATGGCCTGTGATTCATGTTCCATCTTGAGAGATCTAATCTCTTCTGCTTGAATTTTGTTTTTCTCCATTAGTTCTGCTATTGCTGCATCAAACTCTTTGGTATCTCCATTGGAAAATATGTTGGTGGTATCAATTTCCTTGTAGTGTATATCATTCTCAGCTATGGCTAGATCTTTCCTTTTTTTTAATGAGTTTCTCAAATTGATTCTAAATTCCTCCAAGCTATGCAGAGCAAGTTGCACATCTATCACCTGATTTTCAATGATATTTCCAAGTTTGAAAGCTTCCATCTCTAGATCTTTTCCTCCAAGCTGTTAAACTTTTCCTTATGAGAACCTGGTAATGCTCTGATACCAATTGTTGGAATATTCAAATGTGGAAAGAGTACTTATGAGAGGGGGGGGGGGGGGGGGGGGTGAATCAGAAGTACTAAAATTTTTCCTATAAAACTTTTATGTGGAAATAAATTGCATGCATGTAAATACATTAAGTAAACATGAAACTAACACATGCATCAATAACACATAACATCTGAAGTTGGTAACCCAAAAACCCTCCAGGAATAAGAAGGTAAAACTGGGGTGGGGATGATACCCACAAAAATTACTGCAGCAATATTGTTTAACCACTTCTGATGGTTTGCCCTGTTAAAGTCCTGCCCTGTTAAAGGCTTTACACTGTGTCAATAGTGACCTGGTTAGAGGATTTAAAAACACTTAACATGAAGTGTCACCCTGTTAAAGGATTTAATGACCTATCTCTAGGATCAATGAAATAGTTGTTAAGCTAACCTATCACCATAGGATTTCCATGCTAATACAATGGCTAGAAAGTATTAGGTAAAATGAACTTGATAGTTTACAATCCTTGATTGCTGAATGTTGGCTCTGTTCTGCTTCATCTAATCTTGATCCTTTGTGATCTGATATCTTTTGCTTCTGAAAAAAGTATATCAACCACTCTATATCTTCTCCTCTATATCATCATCTTCATCATCTCCTTCTCTATCATATCTTCTCTATGAGATATCATCTTCCTTATAAGGACATTCGAGGATTTAGGGTTAGGTCTGGATCTATGATCCATATTCAATCTTCATTTCTGCTTAATACTTATCTTTTACTGATTGGTTGCATGCCTTTATCATTTTTCTTATTGGCTGCATGCAAATTACATAGGAAATATAAAAGATTCGATCTGATCATTAAATCCTTCGAGATTTCCTTATGTCGGCTGTAAAGACTATTTTCATCATAGTTTGTGCGATTCCAAACTCTTATGCTGATATCCTGGATTAGTCGGCTCTTGAAACATTTCTATTGCTCGGCACATGCTGTTCTACTGAGTTACTCAGCACTTACACAAAACTATGTTACTCAGCATCTAAACTTTTACTCGGCACCTGAAGATTGCTCGGCATCTATTGCACTCGACACCTATTCTTGATCTTGGTTAAGTGTATTGACACTCAGTTGTCAAATTTATTCTTTAAGCTAACAAATCTTTATCATTAGTGTACAACACAAACTTCCTAGAAAACAAGTAATGAACCTTCATTTATTCAGATATTTTAATATGACATAGAATTCTAGATCATAAGCTGCATATATTTTCTTAGTATCATTCAAATTATCATTGTAAAATGAAATAGGTTTTCATTCTTGACTCAATACATCTCTAATTACATTCCAACTTGTATCACAATCCACTTGAAATGCCTTATTAAAGTATAGTAAGGCCAAAACTAGTTGTTTAACTACTTTTTACTTCAATAATTTCAAACAACAATCAACTCCATGTATCCATCTAAAATAATTTTAATTACCTCTCATAGTCTCTATCATACCATTACAAACTGAATCAAAATTCCTAATAAACTTTTAGTAAAAGTTGCCTAATCCATAGAATGGTCTAACTTCTCCAACATTCTCTAGAGTAGTGTTGGCCTAAAGTGTCTAGAAGACTGGCTGGTAGATAGATCAGTAGACTTACTTGTCAAAGGTGTTGTCATTGATTTCAATACATACAAATACACCAAGACCAATAAAGAGGAGTGATTAGCTACATATGATGTATGACTCTAGTTTACAAGGTTTATTAAAGAAGGGAAGAAGTGCAAGCACAACAAAAGTAGTGAAAGATCTGATCGACTTAGAAAAAGTAGGCTTAGTGAAGTGTATAAAACTTGAAGGACACAAAGTGGAAGGGAAAGTAGAGAGACTAGTGAGTTCAATTTTCTAGGTCAAAAAGGTAAACTTGGAGTAAGATACCTATGACTACCTACTGATGAAGAGGATAAAGAGTGCACTCAATATCACATTTAATAGTGATGGGGGAATGGATCAAGGAATAATTGTAAGAATTCAAAATTTTTATTTTTTTCCAATAATAGAAGGCCATAAAGGGCACATGGAACCCATGCTCCTTGTACAAATACACAACACTTGACAAGGGTAGTGCACTACTATGTAATAGGAAGTCAAGCTAGTAGTAGGGCTAAAAATTCAAACTTTGAATTCACAGATTAGGGGTGGCAAGCAAAAATGGTAGAAAATATAAAAGGAGGAAGAGTTTAAAGAGGAAATATTATGTTTTATAGTGATTAGCCAAAGAGCCAAAAGAGATTAACTAAGTGGAATCTCAAGGAGTAAAGAAGAATGATAAGAGAAAATCACCTTCTGAGAGTTATCATGCTAAGGATAAGCTAGTAATCCTAAAAAGTATAAGATTATTTTGTGCAAGAGAAAGGGGATCCAAGCACATAAGTGATCAAGGTCTAAAGATGTAGATCCAAGAGAAGGGAGAGCATAGTTCTAGAAAAATCACCAAACCTGAAGAAGGATCTATTCCAAGATAAGTATAGTAGCTATCTATTAGATCATTCCCTATTGTTTTCTCACCTTCACAATAATAAATCCTGTCAGGGGTGGACCCTTATAGGTTATTTGTATAAATTATCTAACACCTAATGGCACATTAACTTGTGTTCTAACATAGAGAGACTTTAACATGTCTCATCCAAATCTCTTAACTAGGTGGCTCCTAATAATGTCTTTGTAATCTTCTAACAGGGATAAGCCATTGACCAGGTGCACTTCAAAAAAGTGAAATCTTTGTGAAGATCAACTCACACACTATGGTTTTTACCCTAGCTAGGTTTCCACAAGATAAATATTGTGTTATTTGTTCCTATTTTCATCTCCTATATGTTTTATTAATCTTTACTAGCTAAGCTATAGTTAGCACTAGCCCGTTAGATAAGTGTGAATTGTGATCTAGAGTAAAAAATTAAAATTAGTAATTATATTGATTCAACCCCCCTCCCTCTTAGTATACTAACATTTTATAGGAACATAAATTAGTATCAGAGCCTAGGTCCTTAGAAGATAAGAGTTTAATATCTCCATGAAGAGCTCAAGATGTTTAAAAGAGATGTAACATAGTTTTCTAGGGAGAAATAAAACTCATTGTGTAGAAAGATGTGTCAACATCTAAAGAATCTTAGAGATTCTTATTCAACCCATGTAGCTCAAGTCAAATATGTTATACTATATGGTCAAATTAGCATAGACCAATTGAAAGAAACATAGATACACATAGCTAGAATGGATGGTTTACTAAGCACCCATTCATACTTCAAGTAGAAAGATGTGGAAGAGTTTGAGATAGTATATAAGATGTGGGAGAAGTTGAAAGTAATCCATGGTGGAGATAATAATTTCATGAGGGATTTTGATGAAATATTGAGAGGAAAGTTTGATTTTATTAGGATGCAAGAAGGGGAAGAGATTGACTCCTAGATGGCATGCTAGCAATTAGAGCATGGAGAGGAGTAATAAAATAAGATGAATGTAATTGAAAGGTATTGAGAACCCTCCTACCCAAATATGTCATAAGAGTGTCATTCATTCAAGAGCTAAGAACTACAAACAAGATGGAGGTATCTCATCTTGATTCCTTGGTAGGCAAGTTCACTGCATTTAAACTTAGAAACTTCAAGAATAGTCATCCACCTAAGGATGAAATAGAATTAAAAGCCCCTATTGCACTAGATGCAACACTAAGAGAGAAAGGATAGGAAGGCACATCAAAATGGAGAGCTTGTATGTTAAAGAATCCAAACAAGATGATTTGGAGGCTATGCTTGCAAAAAGATTTGTCAAAGGAAAGGGGAAGTACAAAATAAGATTCCTTTCAAATTATTTAGTTGTAAAAAGGTAGGACACTATTCTATTTGATGTCCAAAACTATGAGGAAGGAGAATGATAACTAGAAGGGAGTGGGCAAAAAGTGGTCAAAAAACAAAGAAAAGGAGAAGAAATGATGCTACCTTGTTGAGGAAGGTGTGACTAATAAAAATTCAACTAGTGATGATAAAGAGGATAAGGATGAAGTATCCTCTATTTCCATCACATAAGAAAGGATTGAAAGAACCCTAACAACCAATACTAGTATCCAAAAGAAGTAGATAATAAATAGTGGTTTCTTGTGCCACATGTCTAGTGATTGTAGCAAGTCACACAAGGTTGAGGCCTATGATGGAGGAATAGTGACATTCAGAAACAACTTTCCATGCATAGTGATAGGTAAGGGTATTGTATCATTAAATGAATCCACCACTTGTGAAGGTTTATATCTACTAGAATGACTAAAATATAACCTATTGAGTATGGTTTAGTTGATGGACAAAGGTTATAAGTTTTATTTTAGTAAAGGATCTTGCAAGATATTTGACAAGATAGGCAAGTTACTAGCTATAGGAGAACAAAGTAGAGGTAACCTTTTCTACCTCAATATCTATGGTAATACTTGAATGGTAGCTAGAAATTATAATAGGTGGTTATGACATAGGAGGCTATTGTTGTGTAAATTTTGAAAGTATTATCAAAATAGGAAGGAAGAAGTGTATAAGGGGTTTACCCCCTATTACTAAACTTGACAATATCATGTTTAAAGATTGTCAACTAGGAAAGTTGGCAAGTTCAAGTTTCTCAAGCAAGTCATTCACTTCTAAATATGTATTAGATCTAGTTAATACTAACTTGTGTAGTCCCATGAGGACAAAGAGTGTATCTTGTGAAAAATACTTTATGCTCTTTATTGATGATTTTTCTAGAATGATGTGGACATTTTACTTGAAATAAAAGTCAAAATCCATCCACATTTTCAAAGTAGACAAAGAAAATGTGGAAAGGAAGATATAGCATTGAAATGCTTGAGATCAAACCAAGGAGATGAGTTCACCTCACAAGAATTTTAAAGCTACTATAAGGATCATGGAATCAAAAGATAAATGGTATCTCCCATGACACTTGCACATAATAGTATTGTAGAAAGAAGAAATAGAACTATCATAGACTATGTTAAAATACTGATGGTTTGAAATATTTTTTGCACAAACTACTAGAGAGAAATTGTAAGAACTAATATGTACACCTTGAATAGGGTAAAAATGAATAAAGGGACAAAGAAGACTCCCTACAAACTATGGTTTTGTGAGACAACATCCATCAATGACTTCAAGGTATTCAAAATAAAATACTACATCAAGAGCAATGAATACCAAGGAAACTTTTGTCCTAAAAGTGATGTGGGTGTCTTTCTAGGATACTCTACAAAGAGTAGGGCATGCTAGTGTCTCAATCTTCAAAAAAAACAAGATTATGGAATACTAGAAAATATCCCACTAAGTGAGATAGTAGAGAGGATACCAATAGAGGTAGAACCTATATAATAGGTTGTACCAGCTCAAGAAGAAGAATCTCAACTAAAGAGAAAAGAGATGAGGCACCCAAAGATGAAATGATACTAGAAGATTATGTGAGGAAGAACCACTTAGTAGACCACATCATTGGAAATAAGGGTGTTGGAGTAATAACTAGGAGAAAGGTGACAGGGATAGTGTGTCTACTCTCATACATGGAACCTAAGGCTATAAGGGAGGATTTGAAAGATGAATATTGTCAAAAGGCCATAGAAGAGGAGATTAATCAAATAATAAGTAATGATACATGGAACTAATTTTTCACCTGACCAGATGAAAAGAAGGTCATTGACACAAAATGGGACTTTTAATATAAGATAAATGAACATGGAGAAGTAGTCATAAACAAGGCTACAATTGTTTGCAAATGATATACACAAGAAGAAGGTATGGACTACAAGGAAACTATTGGACTAGTGGCTAGATTAGGAGTGAGAATACTCCTATTTGCATTATACAAGAACATCAAATTATATCAAATGGATGTAAAGCCTGCATTCATTAATGGAGTTCTCAAAGAAAAAGTGTACATCGAGCAACCTAGGGGGTTTGAAATTGAGAAAGGTAGGAACCAAGTATGTAGACTAAGAAAATACTTGTATGGATTAAAATGGCCATGATGAGCATGGTATGAGAGACTCCACTCATACTTGATAAATATTGGGTTCATAAGAACCAATGACAACTATAATCTATAGATGAAACGAGAGACAACAATACAATTACAGATTACATAAATATTTATGGATAATATATCATTTATGGTAGAGATCATAAGATATGTTCATATTTTGTTGAATCCATGAGGAACAGGTTTTGAATTTCAATAACTAGAGAAATCAAGTTATTCATTGGACTTTAAGGTTCCAAATTAAAATGAGGGATCTTCATAGGGAAGACAAAATATGTGAAGGGAGTACTAAAGACATTTGGGTACCTTAGAGAAAGGTTTGGGTACCTACCCCTATCTAGATTGAACTATGCATAGATAGGTAGACATCCATCCATGATCTAGAAATGAAGAAGTCTAAAGATGAATTGATGAGAGAAAGTGACTACTCTTGATAAGGGGAGTAGTTGAGAGACCAACCGACAAGAATATATGGTCACCTTTGGCATTTTTTTCAAAGGGGAAGAAGTTGAGAGGAGTAGAAGTAGAAGAACAAAGGGGGAGCATAGGAATAAATAAAGATGAATAAAAACATTTAAAGGGTAAGAGACATAAAAGATGAGAAGTATAGTAGAATGGTCAAAGCATGAAGATGAATAATTTGAGGGGAAGATTTTAAAATAAGGAAAAAAGGGCACCAAAATAGAGAGTGCACAAATGACCAAGTGTTTCCATCAATGCCAAAGGGGAGATCATCAACTAAAAGTTTTTAAAAAACTTATCAATAGATAGACTGGCAGACTAAGTAATCAAAGGTTTTGGCATTGATGTCAACACATACAAAGGAACCAAGACTGGTAGACAAGAGTGAATTACTAAGAACATTGATGTGTGAATTTACTTCACAAGGGTGATAAGGGTGATCAAAGAAGGGAATAAGTGAAAGAGGTTATCTACTAAGATAAAGTATGCTAGTTGAAGTTTACATAAGATTAAGGACACAAAGAAGAATAGAAATAAGATAGACAAGTGAGTAAGATTTTATAGCTTAGTAAGGTAAGCATAAAGAAAGATACCCATGATTGCCTAGTCATGATAAGGGTTTAATTTGTGATGGGGAAATGCATCAAAGATCATCTGAAAGAATTCAAATTTGAATTATTTCTAATAAAATAAAGTCATTAAGGGAACATGGAACTCATGACCCTTGTATGAACATGCTACATCTAACAAGGTTGGAACACTACTACAATAGGAAGGAAAGCTCGTAGTAGGGGTGATAATTAAAATTTTGAATGCATAGACTAGGGCTTCCAAGTGAATATGGAAGAAAATTCAAAAGGAGGCAAAGTTGAAAAAGGGAAGGTTAGATTGTCAAGTGAATAGCCAAAGAGAAAAAAGAGCTAAGCTAAGTGGAAATTCAATGAGTAAAGAAGTGTGATAAGAGAAAACTCACCTTTTGAGAGTTATTGGTTAGAGGAGAAGCTAGAAAGATAAAAAATCATAATGTTATCATGTGCATGAGAAAGAAGATCCAAGCACACAAGTGATGAAGATCTGAAGTTGCAAAGCAAGAGAAGGTAGAGAAAAGTTCTAGGTAGATCAATAGAGTTGAAGAAGGATCTATTGCAAGATAAGTATAGTACTCATCCATTAGATCATTTGCTATTGTTTACTCACCTTTGCAACAATAAATCCTCTCGAGAGTGTTCCCTAATTGGTTCTTTGTATAAATCCTCTAACATTGTGACACATTAACTTATGTTCTAAATTCCTTTAACCAAGCTACTTCTAAAAAAGAAATACTTTAATAGGTCTAATCAAAATCCCTTAACTAGGTGACACCTAACAATGTCTTTATAATCTTCTAGCATGGGTAAGCTCTTGACTGTGTGTACTTCAAAAGAGTGCAAGCTTTGTTGGATCGACTCACACACTATGGTTTTTACCCTAGCCAATTTTCCATGAGATAAATATTGTGTTATGCATCTCTATTTTCATGTTCTATGTATTTTCTTAATCTTGACTAGTTAAGTTATAGCTAGCACTAATCCATAGATAAGTGTGAAGCTCAATCTAGAGTAAAAAGTTGAAATTAGTGAGTATACAAATTTAATCCTCCCCCCCCCCCAAAGCCAAAAATTATTGCATACTAATAATATGTTCCTTTTTACTTCTACTTTAAAAAAATATCATCCAAGTATAAAATAACAAATTTACCCATGAATGTACCCACAACCTCATAAAAGTACTACAAATGTTAGTTAAACCAAAAGGGATAATCAATCAATGATACAAACCTTCATTAGTCTTAAATGCAGTCTTCCATTCATATATTTAAAAAAAAAAAATTGATCTAATATAACCACTCTTCAAATCAATTGTCAAAAAATACCTTTCTCCACTCAAAAAATCTATCATATTATCCATTCTAGGAAAAGGAAACTTATACAATGTTGTGATCTTGTTAATATCTCTAGAATCAATTCATACACATTTATCATTATCCATTCTTATTAGGTGTCAATATTGCAAGTACACCATAAGGACTCAAACTTTCTCTAATCATACCCTTCCTCAATAGTTCTTATACTTCTCTTTTGAATTCTTCATTATTTATTGGTGTCATATGGTGTGGTGCTTTGTTTGCTAAACATAATATTGGAACTAGAAACATATTATTACTAATGCTCATTTCACTAGTGGTAATTCATCAAGTACATTATTCAAAATGATATCCTCATAATTCCTCAATAACTCCTTAAGGATGTCCCCATTTTATAACCAAAATAGGTTTCATTAGAATAATTACATAAAACATACTTTCCCTCTATATAGTAGGATCCAATAATTTATTTTCTTCAATGAAATAAATTATCACTATAGTAAAGTTCTCATTCTTAGGTGCTTCTACCAAAGATAACAATACTTGCTTCATCCAATTTTCAGCTATAGTACACTTATTCTTTCTACCATCATTTATAACTTGTCTATAATATTTTGAAGGTACTTCCAGCAAGATATCATAAAGATACATTGGCATAATATCAAAAATAACATAATCATGATAGGATCTAACCTTAAATTTCACAATATGCATTTCTTACTTTCCAATACCTTATGGTCACCACTTATCTAATAAAAGTTGATTTGTCTTTGGGTACATCATCCTTCATGACTAAAACTTGGTAGCCAACTCTTTTGATGTCAACTTATCCAAGATACCACTATCAATGACACAAGTACTAGTTCTTCATCAAGTTCTTCTTTAATTTAATGTTAGAATTCTTTAGAATAACTAAGAGGGAGGTGAATCAGTTATCTGTTGGAGTTTTTCAACTACTGAACAACAAAAGCTCAACACAAAGTAATAATAATAATAAATCTAGGGACTAGCTACTTCCCATTAACAATTATTTGTGCATATTATTTGGATCCAACTTCAACAAAACCTAGATCGATTTTCTACTATTTAGGCTCTATTGAACAAAGGTGGGTATACCTAGGGGATGATTCAAATGAATTTGGTTGTATGAGAATCCTATTAGTTTCATTATGATTATCATCTTCTATCTAGGAAATATACATAGCTTGTCCATTCCTTAACATTTTCAAGTGATATACATCCCTCATAAGCAGACTTGGTCATAATTCTCCTTAAGTTTACAAATAATTCTGGCAATAGTAGCTATCTAAGACTCAAAAATTAGATGCAAACGAGTGCTAACCAGTATTTACAACCTTGAAAAATGAAATAAAATTGATTTTGATTTTATAATTGGTGCTTATTCATGATTTTGTTCTCTACAGATTGGATTAACTGGATCAATACTTTATTCATTGGGATTCAAAGTCTACTTCAATTTATAGATCTAATTGATTTCATTGCAACCAATACTATCAACAATTCTCACTAGAATTCATCCTTATAGACATCCCTCCTATTACCTTAGCAATCCTATGAAATTCACTAAAGCATTTACTTAATTCATTCAATCAATAGCAATAATTAATTGATACACAATATAAGTGAATTACATTCAATTGGACAAGATTTACTCACAGAATATCAGAATAACTAGGTAATAACAAAGGAGACAAAATTCAGCAAGAACAAATATGGGGATAGTTCAACTTTGTATTAATCTTCTCTAAAAATTGTATACAATTATAATAAAACTCAAAATGACTATGAAAAGAAAACATCAGACCCCTGTAACATCAATATATTCCCAAGTATTTTTAGAAAGATACATCATAAGTTTTACACTAATAACTAGACTGAGAAATATTCAATGTATATTAAAATTAACCATGAAATTGGCCCCTTCTCTAGCCTTGGAATCTTAGTTAAATAGAGTGATATGCAAAAAGCTTCAGGCTAAGAGAAAAGGACAATTGTCCCTCTAGACAGTAGAAATTTACATTTTTCTTAACATGAAAAGACAAAATTTTGTGTAACAGAAAGGTAATACATCATATTATTCTTTTGGTAGGTCCCATTTCTATTACAGCTTCTCATGCTACTAATTTTTGATTGGCTGCTATTATAAATCTTCGGTATATGCAACTGCTAGACAAGCCAATGATGAAGTTTGTTTTGGCAATTGCAAATCAATCTCAACTTGAGGGTTTTCACTATTTTAATCATGGACTATTAACAATACTTTTATTCTTGTTTCTTCCTCTATAATGTCAACATCATGGACCTCTGGACTTGTAACTGAAATTGGATGCTTGCATTTATATTATTCTTCCCTCTAATCTTGTGCAGTTGTATCAATGACCTATACTTCATCTTCCTACACCTCATCATCATCAATTTTAGCTTCTTCAAACTATTCATCAGAAGCAATATATGCCATCCAATTGTCAAAAAGTGTGTCATTTAGCCAATTGAACTGTAATATGTCATGTTGCTTCTTAAGCACATACTCAACTTCCATGTTAATATTAATAAAATCTTGTTTTAAAGAATCAAAGAATAACTGGGCCTTCACCAATTCCTCTGTAGTAGTGGCCCACCATGCATGCCATTTTTCATTGATGACTTTATTCATTCTCAAATAGAATAGGTCATCCAATTCATTGGCCCATTCATCTTTTTTCTTTAGTTTATTTTTGCTATCTAAAGCATGAGGGGATAAATTAAATTTTTCACTTGTATACTTATTTAGATAAGCAACAACTCTCAACTATAATGCAACTCTTTTTTCATCAAAATCTAAGAGATCATTGGTAACATCAAATTATTTTTCAATATGATCATGGTAAGACCTTATGATAGAGTAACACAAAAAAGTAATTTCTTTTCTTCTTTTACCCGACTTATTAACAATGGGTTTCAAAGTCTCTTCACTAGCCTTCATTTCTCCCCATATGCTTACAGCCCTAGCTAACTACTCATAGAACACTATCCATTCAATTTTGTCTACCAAATACATGAGAGCCTTTCTTAATTTTTCTTCATATTGCACATTCAACTCTACATGCAATGCCCATAGTTTGTTCTTTTCTTCCTCGAAATCTTATGTTGTATAGTACTGTGGTCTTTGTGGAGTCTCTAGTATTTCAATGAGAGGAGTGGATTTAAAAGGTTCCACTAGAGGTTAGGGATATGTGATTCCTAGCCTAGAAGATCTCCCCATCACCTTAGTTTCAAGTTCAATTATTTTCTAAACTTCTTTATTCTATGCCTCATAAACTCTCTCATACTTCACTTACAATTCTAATCTCTTCTTCTCATCTTTCTCTAGAGTAGCCAAAGTTAATTGTGACGTCTCAACATTTAAATGTGCCACCTCTACAGAAGCTATATCCTTTACTCTTTTTACAATCAAATTACCAATGAACCCAATATTATCTAATTATAGAGAGATTATTCTGGATGCTTTTCTGATGGACCAGATAACCAAAGCAGCTTGGTTTGTACTAAACTTAGCACATAAGATATCCCTTTTATCTTGCTCCAATGTCTCTAATTTATTGGAAATAGAATTAAAAATTAGAGCATCTGTTATATCCCAATTGGCAAGCAATAAAACACCTAATGCTCTTAACATTTCTCTCCCTTCCTCAAGGGTCAAGCTTTGAAATTCCTTTATCATTTCATCTTTTATTTGTGTCTGAATGGCTGCATCTTCAATATCTGGATGCTTAGCCTTCAATTTATTGCATCTTTCCTCATATTTTCCTATGTTTGTCCTCCATGGAAATTGGTTGAAGGCTCTAGAATTAACAAATTTTTCATCTAACAAAAATTGATGATTGGTCTGCTCCATCATAGGGTCTAGTTCCTTTCCCTTGAAATCTACTACTATCAACTCAAGGCTTGGCATAGGGGGCTCTTGGGAGGTTCTCTCATCTAATTCTACCTAGGTGATAAAAATACCTCATTTGGACCCTAGTGTTTCAATCTATTCTCCAAAAAATTGTTCCTCCCCAATCTGCAAAGTGGATTATGTAGGTGAATATTCCTCAGTGTGAGGATATTTTCTTTTCTTTAATGTTTGCCTCTTAGGAGAGGGCTCATCAAGTCTTTCTTCTAGGGCAATACTAGTGGATGCTATTATTTATTTTCCCTTATACATAGTGGCCTTCTTATTTTGAATTATATTATAGCCTAGCCTTTTCTAGACAATCAATTGTCTAGCCCCTAGATTGGGAGTGAATCCCAATCTCCTTAATACCTCCTTAGCCCTGTCTAGATCAGCATTAATAAAAAAATTCTTTTTCTCATTCATAGTTTCCATTATTTCAGCAAATGTAATCATGAGTTTATTTATCCTATCTACCTCTATGGTGGCATTACCCAAAGGATCATAATCTTCATCAAAATAATGAATAAAATCCAAAACCCTTGAGAACACTCTCCATTTTTCTTTCTTGGTTTCCTATTCTTGCAAGGAGAAATCATTTCTTATTATGTCTTTACGAAAGTATGAATCATGTTTGATTTAGGCAAGCTTGATTTTGTCCCTAAAGGCCAAGTCATAGAATCCCTTATTGTCACAAAAATGGGAATGAGAGACAATCATCTTGTATTGATCTAGTATTATATACAAAAAAAGCCAACCTCCTTTTGTGATAAAAAATTGGTGAGCTGAAGTGCAAGTTGGGAAAATTAAGCCTCTACCCCTTTTCACCAGATAATTTTCCTCTAGTCCTCCTAGTTGACACAAAAATTTAGATGCCCCTACCTTTCATAGCACCTAGTAGGTCAATACATGAGGGGTTCCTTTAAATCCATAAATCCTAATAACAATGGAAACAAAGAATGGGATTATGTCTCCCCAATTATATGAAACTTTCAAACCGATAGGATTATCCATGGGCCTGATGAGACTTATTAGTGCCTTAGGCACTCTAGGATTGTCACTTAATAAAAGGAACCTTAATTTTTAGTTACAGTACCTATCAAACCTAACAAAACTAGCATTTTCAACATCCCATGTCATATCTGCACTCCATAACTAGATTGGCAGTGCCTCTCCATCCTATTCTCTGTTCAATTTCATTTACTTACCAAAATATACTACTCCTTTGAACAGAAACATATGCATCAACAAAGAATAATGACCAAAAGTTTTTTCACCTTGCCTTTTGCAATTCCTCCCAGGCTAGTATGAATTTCCTTTGCTATGTAGGAGGCAAAATAAAAAATAACATCCACACCATTAGAGGTAATTTGAATGATCATGTACATAAAACTGATGGGCATGACATTATGTTCATCCTCACCAAAAGCTCGACATAAAGTCCTGTATGCCTCCATAGTTTGAGAAGTGAAATATTCCTTTTCGAAGGGTTCCCTAGAGGACAATATAATCATTGGAAAATTTCCAATTGAGCCTATATGTTCCCTCAGTGCACCTTGCCTAATTGCATCCTTCTTTGACATATATTCATTTTATAATTCTTGTAGGTCAATGCGCACATGATAGTTTGTTAAAGGCTCTAAACCAAATACCTCTTGAATCTCTTCAATGCTAATTCTAACTAGAGGCACACCATCAACACTCCTTACTACTCAAATTGATTGATCATAATTTTTTGCAATAGCTTCCAAAAGGTCAACATCCATAAAAACACTTGGAACTACTAGGTTTCCTAAGTCAAAGTTCTAGGTATTGGCATGTGGGCCAAATAAATTCTTTTCTAAAAACCATTTCTTAAAAAAAGAAACCCCAATTTGAGAAGTTTTGGCATCCCTGACCCAATTCCCCCTATCGTATAAGCCATCTACAATTTTGAGCCTAAGGTTTAATGAGGTTAACTTTTTCACTTTCACAATTTCATTTGTAGACTCAGAGAGCAATTCAAGAAGGTCGTCATAGATATTCCCAACCAAATAATCTTCCTACCTAGAGAACACCTTCTTGGGAGGCATACTAAATTTCTATAGACTATAGAACATAGGGAATTACTTGATTTCTTGCTTTTTATTTTCTATAATTTTGCAATGTACAAACAATGGGAAGAAATTTTACATTTGGATCAAGCCCAACACAAATTCTTAATAACTTCTTCTACTTTGGAAGCTTGAAATCTTGTTCTTGTGGGATGGAAATGGCAAAATCTTTTGCAATATACTCAATTTTTAGCTTATATGAAAAGCTTTCATTAATCATAAATGAACTATAAGGGAAACAGAGTGGCACCACCTTCTACATTTAAATTCACACCATTGATCTCAAAAAATCCAACAATCTAGGAGTGAAAATAGGGACGACTCATTTTCCACTTGACATGTTGGCAGTCAATCCAATGAAATTTCTCTACCTATGTTTTTCCTTCACTACTAGTGTTATAAACTAGACCCACTAATCCTCGAGGAGACGTGTCGCTGAGTCACTACATCACTTTACATAAAGAGCGAGCACATTATCTATGTGACATAGCGATAAACATTGGTTCCATCCCAATATAATGGTGGGCATTTAATTCATTTTTCAACACCACTATGGTGGGTCCTTCCTTCATTTGCTTTTCTCATTATGTTGCTAATCTTAAAACTTGAGAAACTTCCTATAGTGGTGAAGAAATGGCTGTTGATCTGAGCTTGATCTAATGGTGAGGAAATTACATTAGACTTATAGAACTCTAGTGGGCCCCTTAGTCACCATGTCATTTAGAGTAAATAGCACACAATTTTCCATAGCGACTTGGCAATGACCTTTGATCTAATTTAATCCAGAGGTCAGAATCTGTCATCTAACTTCTGACTTGGCTGTGGGTCCATGTTACTAATGACATGGAAATGTCCTATCAAACTAGTAGATAATTTAATATTCTAATCCCTATTGTGACATCATGTGATTTGGGCCTCGCCGTGTTCCACAATTTTAGGCTTCTAGTGCATACACATTTCCTAGTAGGATGCCACCATGTCTAGGAGATTACATGGCTCATTTTTGATGAGACAATTTTTGGGACCCACCTCCTAAAATTACTGCCACAAAAATCATTTCCCATCGAGTTGCTATATCACTATTGGTGAGATCCATTATCTTTCTAGTCACAACATGGTGAGCTCATGAATATTGTTAAAATTTGGTGCCATGAAGATACCTACTTTTCAATCATGATTACCATAATTAAGGTGCACATCCATAATAGGTACTTGGGAAACTTCATGGTTGCCATATTTTTTAAAAAACTACTCTCTTCTAAATTCTTTGTTAAGGTGCTATGTTGCTACTAGAAGGCTACATTCTTTTTCTGGTCATGACATAGTGACTTGCTGGAAAAATTAGACTCCAGTGATGCTAACTGTAAACTCATTCCAAGTGGTTTCTTTTTCTACAATGATAATTCTGACATGAAGCATGTGACCAAACTTTTCAAAACAATACAGTTTTCTAGCACCAACCCCCCACTTTATGACATCGCCAGTCCATTTCATGGTAGTTGCTATGTTGCTATTACTAAAAACCTCACATTTTCCCATAGCAACAATGCAATAGCTATAGATCTTATAAACATCAGATAGCGGGAACAAATTGTGTAAAAGACACTTGGTATAGAAAGAAATTTAAACAGGTCAAGGAATATTCTGAATTTCAAAAAAAAGCTTCACACCTGACTAAATTTAAAAGGAACATAATACTTAGGGCTTGATAAGTTTTTTCAAAGGGTTCAAAAATTTGCAAAAGAAAAAAAGCAAAACCCAAGCAGGCAAGACATTAAATTAAATCTAATTCTTTAGCTAGGACAAAGAAAAAATTATTTTGTAAAAAAATCAGACCATTAGTGGCTCTGTCTAGGGACATTGAAAATATTGGATTCAATTGAGAGTTCATAATCCTTAGGAGAAGTAGACCAAAAATTTGATACATAATGACAACTTCTTTAGAGAGCACAATAGAAACAAAAAATCACATTGTACAGAAGTATTTATAGGGACTTACAAAAATATACACAATATACAAGGAAATAGGAAACCTAAAACTACTGTTCATGGACAAAATAAGTATTTTAGTATAAATACCTCTTCAAGAACTATCCATCAAATAGAAGCTCAAGAATATTATTGGATAGATCCTTTAGTAAATAAGAATCCTCTCCCCATGAAGTTTCAATTAGGAAGGGACCCAACCATATAGGGTCAAATTTGCCATGTTTTCCCTTTTCTTGAATTCTTGCATTCCACATGAGGACCAAATCTTTAGGTTCAAACTTCTTACTCATTGTTCTCCTATTATATAATTTCTTGACCTAAAGTTGCAAATTTTGATTCCTGAGAGATGCTTCTCTCTTGGTTTCTGCTAGTCTTACAAGCTCATCCAACCTTTCTTGCATGTCATCTATAATATCTTCATCATACAATTGGATGTAGTTATAAAGTCCTACTAAGTTATTCTAAGGTATCCTTGCTTGAATTCCGTACACAATATCTAAAGGTGCTACACCAATGGCTTTCTTAATAGTCACCTTGTCAGCCTATATAGCTAATTGCAATTTAGAATCCCATGACCTTTTGTTATCATCCAAGGTTCTCTTAATAACTTTTAACAAGATTTTGCTTGTAGATTCAGTTTGTCCATTTCCTTGTGGATGGTAAGGTGAACATGTTGATCTTTTTATCCCATACTTATCAAAAAAATTTATAAATTCCTTAGATATGAAGCACATTGCATTATCTATCACAATTCTCTAAGGACAACCAAACCTTGATATAATGTCATTTATCAAAAAAATGTTAACAACCTTACTAGTTGCATTTCTTGTAGGGATTGCCTCCACCCACATTGTAAACTAATTAGTAGCAACTAATATCTAGGAATAGCCATTACTAGACTTGGGAGAAATTTCACCTCTAAAATCCATTACCCATTGTTGAAATGGTGCTTGAACTTCAACTAGCTTTAGTGGAGTATTCCATTGAAATTTTAATTTACCTAAAAATCTTTGATAGACATCACACTTTCTAACCATTACTTGAGCATCTTTGAAAAGGGATGGCCACCAGAATCCAACTCTCATTACTTTATGTGAGTTGTCTTGGCCATGTAATGTCCTCCACAAAATCTAGAATGCATTTTCTTTAATATTTCTCTTGATCTTTCCTAATCAACACATTTTAACAACACTCCCTCAAAGTTCCTCCACCATAAATCATTCTAGACAATAATGTACCTGATGGTTTTTAGCTTGGTACTTCTTTTTTCATTCTCATTGAAATGAGGAGGGTCTTCCATATGTTGCAGATAATGGATGACATTGGTGTACCATTCACACTGGTCCATATCACATAGGCTTGACTTCAAATTACCTATTATTGTATTAATCTGATTAGCATCTAAGTTAGTCTAAGTAATAAGATTAGCTAATCCATGCCTTCTTACCAATTTTTTGATCTATATTTCAATGTTAAACTCTTGGATCATGTTAATCCATCTACATCTTCTACCTAACACTTCTTGCTGAGAAAATATGTCGTTTACAACAGTGTTGGGTACAAATGCAATGACAATGGCACCTATCAAGTAGCATCTAACAGCCTTAACAACTTTTACCAAGGAATAAGCCTATTTCTCATTAATCTCATATTCTAATTTAGAAAATTGCAATGACTTACTAAAAAATACAATTGGCTATTTGTATCCTTCCTGATTCTTCTACAACAAAACTGTAGCTACAGTATGGAAAGATGTAAAAGAGAAAATGTGCATTTTTTTTTGTAGTCTAGAGTCCTAAGGATTGGAGCATTCTTTATGGTAGTTTTAATATCCTAAAATTCCTATGAAGGTTCACCATTCTAGTTGATAGTAGCTCCTTTCTTAAGCATTTTTGAGATAGGTCTTCTAATCTCAACAAAGTTAGTAACAAACCTCCTTAGAAAGTTAACTTTCCCAAAGAAAGATTGTATTCTCTTCACATTCTTTGGCTTAGGGACCTTATCACACTAATACATTTGGCATCGATTTGCGATGGCTAAATGTCACAATTACGATGGAAATGTGTCACCATTGCGATAGTAATAGATCTGTTATTGTTTTTTAGTCGCAAATTATGATGTTTATCCTATGCCATCACAATTCGTTGCCTATCCATTGCTATGAAACCACTTTATTATGGCACGAACCTTGTCGCAATGCTTGCGGCATTCGTAGCAATTGCGATGTCCACCACAAGAATTGCGATAGGGTCACGACGACATCTAGCGATAGGGTTGTTGTGGTGTCACCGTCGACGGCCATCACAATGCTTACCACAGACTTCACCATTGCAATGTCCATGGAAAGCATTGTGATGACACCACTCTGGTAGTGATGCCAAGGGCGATCACAATGGTTGGGCTAGATGTTGCAATTGCGATGTCCATGACAAGCATTGTGACTGGGCCGCTATGGTGGCGATGCCAACTACTGTCACTGCCATAGCAACCCCGTCACAAGCATATTCAACCTACTGCTTCAGCCACAAACATATTTGCAAGTTTGACAAGTAGAAATATATCTCCATTCCTCACATTTATTTGATGAATTTTGTAAGTATAAGGAAATATTGGCTATAGGGATCTAATGTTGAATCATTGAAATTTTTTGAAGTAATGCATCTTTTCATGATATTTTGACTTCATTATCAACTTTCTGTAATGTTTGCCATCTTTTCTGAATGGTTTCCAGCAATGTGATTTTCCCTCTATTTTATTAGTTTTTCCCCAACATTGGTTTGGCATCGAGCTTGACAAAAAACTCTATCTTGCATTGTGTTGTAGTTTCACTTGATTTGTTCTCATGAATGAATTCACTTTACGAAAAATCTTGGCTTTTCTATTTGAAAGTGATTGAAAAGGATTGCTCTATTGATTGGAATATTTTCCATAAGATTCATCTATGCCATCTTCATCCTGTACTTGTTTAACCTTTTTCCTTCTGCCACTGTCATATTCTTCAACCCTCCATAAACCACACAAGATTATGGAAACACAACAGCATAGACATAGATAATTGATTATTATCCATAGAAAGACTTTATGTATGAATAGACTACTATGCTATTATTTATAGATAGAGCCCCATCTTATTGGCATGTTTCTCCTCTATCTGTAAAGCTATTATTTGACTCACGGGGAGCAAATAAGTTTTTCTTCGTGCTAATTTTAGAGTCTTGCTCAACATTAGAATATTGTCTAGCTTTACTTAAACCAAGTCCGCTAGGAACTTCTCTTTTTTTCTTTAGCTTGGTACCATTTCCACTAGAAAGCTACCTATTTACAAGGGGCATTGGAGTATCACAAAATTTAGCAATGTTACACCCATTCTAAACCACACCAGCTGTAATTTCTGATGTCTCTATTTGCTAAATAGAAACATAGAGAGGAGACAAATTTTTCTCTGTGCTAATGTTAGAGTCTTGCTCAACATCATAATATTGTCTAGCTTTTCTTAAACGAAGTCTACCAAGAACTTCTCTTTGTTTCTTTAGCTTAGTACCATTTCCACTAGAAAGCTGCTTGTTTACAAGAGGCATCAGAGTATAAAAAATTTTAGCAATGTTACACCCATTTTGAACCACACCAGCTATAATTTTAGATGTCTTGGTTTGCTGCACAGAAACACAACCATTTATTTTGTTTGATAGACCCTTTCCATGGGGATTTTGTGGATACTTAGAAGCGATCAAACATGCAAAACTTTTCGTAGCTGGATACTCTTTTCCAGAAGGCATTTTTGTAGAGTGTTTCTGCTTAAGAAAAATGTTAGCCTTCTTAAGTTGTAATTTCATGCATTTCTTCCTTTCATTGGATCGCTTCTTCCTCAAAATATGCAATGCTCTTAGAAAAAAATGCCCCCTGAAAGACAATGCTTGTAAAAATCGAGGACATGGAAGATGCTTCATAAGCTTCAATCTATTTCTACTAATGAGGTAGTGGTTGTTCTCATGGTGTTTTTGGTACTTTTGGCTGGAAATACATTTAGTTTCTTGACTATATTTTTGCAACCTATGAAGATGCATAACTTTTACACATGACCCATTCATTTCCCTTCCCTTATAGAGAAAAGTAGCATTATTTCCTCCCTGCCAAAAGGAACATATAAAGATTCATTAGGACTAAAAGAAATTTTCTCAAAAACAAACATATACACTACAACATTAATACAAAAACCAAGCACCTAAAATAAGGAACCATCTTCTAGGGATAGGAGCTTAGTAGCCTCACTCTCATTATCTATAGAATTGTGGACCACACTACCATTCTCTAGATGCTCACCAGCTACAAGTTTACCATTTGAATCATTTTTTGGAAGTTTAGTAGCATGATGCTGAGTAATAGTACCTATCAAACCATTTGTAGAATGTTTGACATTCTCATGATTTGTTACTATTAATTTTTGAATAAGCTTCAGAATTTTTACCAATATAGTTCTCATTATCGTTGCTCACATCACAGTTTTGAGAATGTCTAACAACCATATCATTAAAATTACCCACAGAATCAATTCCCTTTATTTTAGATTCCTACTTCTTAACATTATTACTAGACCCATTCAATGTGCATCCATTACTTATGGTATGACTTGACTAGAAGACATTATTTGTTTGAATACCATTGGTTCTTGGAGGCACCATCTGTAATGTAGCATCATGATCTATTGATGATCTGGATTTACTACATGACTGGCTAGAACTTTTGTTCTTTCCTAGACTTTCTAAAATGAAATTGACATTTGACAAATTTTCTACCTATTGGGGTATCTTGTTTACACCTGCAACACTAAAAGAGATTGCTGTCATTTGGAAAGAATGCATGTTTTTTAGTCACCTGGGGGGCATATGAATCTTGTAAGTGGTTTTCCTTTGCATGTCCAATGTTTAATGACACCCTCTTCTATAGTTTAGAGCCATTATATTGAGATTCAGACCCACCTACTGTTTGAATGCTAGTTTTCTTATCTTGTATATAGAATAGCATGTAAGCTTTCTGGGAAAGCACACTTTTCTCACTAACTGAATAGACCTAGAGTACAAAATGTCATAAGAAAAACTTCAATTAGTCTAAGAAACTTTAGTTTAATTAGTGTTACCATATAAAGAAAGGGTTCTACATAAAATTGTAGTTCTTTTGTGTATTCTATTATACACAAATTATAATGAGCTTGCTCCACAAAATTAAACATGTCTTCACAACTTTAGCAAATATATACCCGATCATCATCTAAAGCATGCCATATGCTTGTGGATGAACAAATAAAGCAGAAATAATGACTAGAATGTGTGCTCTAGCCATCATGAACAAGAACACCATAAAGAGTGTACTTAAAATTGCCCTCCTGTGATTGATCAATAGACAAAGAAACTAGAATATCATTCAAATGTGTAAAATTTATTAAAAAACTAGTAGATATTACAAAAACTATAATATTAGATTCCACTAAAAATGTGATCCACTGGCAAATAATATTGTAAGGGCTACTTACATGTGAACTGCTAACAAATGGTTTGAGATCCAACGTACAACCAAAGTCTACTTTTTTGTCAATTTTTCCTCTAGATCCAACTACATTGAAGCACTTGAGATGAATTGAAAGAACATGTGGTGCTTTATCAATTTTGAGTTGTTTTAGAGCCTTCACTTTTACTTTGCATCGTTCACATTGATATCTTTTCACACCCCCATCTAACTGCTCCACTGTCGTGTAATGGGATAATGCTTTCAACAAGGAATCTACTCGAATGATCTCTAGGCTCAAATCTAAGAAATGATCAAATTTATTTGAGCAATAAGAACATTGTGTGCACTTCACCTACAAGCCAGGTTGAAGCAATTATTAATGAATAAAATACTTTTCTAAGACTATAACCTAGAGTTCCCAACATAAAAATAATTTATAAAGGTTTAAGTGACTCAAAAAATTCCATTTATGAAATGAACAGTAAATCTTGAAGGTGTCTATAAGCCCCTCTCTATTCCCTTGCTAATATTAAAAAAGATGATGTTTAGATATGAATAACTTCTTCTGATATCTTCTTACATTCACTCATCCTTGTTAACAAAGTATGAAAATTTTTGAAAATATAAACAACTAAAAATCACAACCAGACTTATGAGTCGGCCACCAAATATTTTTAGTACTAGACTTTTCTCATAAGCAATAGGTGATTCAATTAAACAATATAGATAAATATACTCATACTGGTGAAAGAAAGTTTTATTTCTTTCTCTATTTTTTTGAATATATGATTTTTTCCTTTGTTCAGAATATGAAATATATAGCAATGCATGGGAGTTGAAAGTGCATATACAATGCCCCTCCTATGATCTTTCTATCTCTTGAGTCAATTCTTTCCAATGTGCTTGAGCATACATAGAACAAACCTGCATCCTTTATAAGTTTAGGCCAATCTTGTGAAGCAACAACCTGAAAGTTCAAGAATCACGAGAAAAATTAAACATGGAAAAAAATCCAATACTATCATCATTATAATCTACTAGAAATAGAAAATTATTCATGTCCAAACCTATCAATAAATGCCTAAATGCAACACCTTTTCCTATAGAATAATTCATCTACTCTAATTTTAAAAACTTATAGAAAGTATATTTCAGAAGTTTTTTAGGAAAAACACATAGATAGATATGACATTATTGTCATGCTCAAATTACACACCCAGTGATAGCATAACATATATTATTTCAATGAAACTAATTTAAGAAGGGTTCAGTAGTCTAGATGCCTATTGCACATGTGAGCAGTGGTACTCTGCAACAATCATGAGATAATGTAGTTCAAATTTTGGTGAGAATGTTGAAATGTGATAAATAAACTTAAAGTTTCATCTAGAGCCACTTGTTAGTGAATGTACATGTAAGTTCACAAGGATCATTGTGATGAAACTAAGTTACGATCATAATTCCAAAAACAACATGTCAAATAATAAATAAGTCAGAATATGAATTTTATTAAATTTTAAAAGTTTAGAGATTAGAGATTGGATCTATGAAATTTAGTTTTACATGTTCAGGGATTAGATCTATGACTGGAGATGTCACTTTTATGCACCCACAAACTAAGGCAAATAATGGACATACGGGTTATGAATCCAAACAAATATTGGTGATGGGACATAGAATGTCATGAACTGATTTGTGTCATATTTAAACTAATTATTCATTTGTAATAATTCAATACTGATATGTTTTTAAAAAGAAGGTTTCAAAATCTCATGAACCCCTTTTTTAGCTATCATTGAACAAGTTTAATAATCAGTGTACTTTAAAAAAAGAGTTCCTAATCTTACACAAAAGAATAACAATAAATAGCTTTGTTTCAATTTGGTTAGTTACTGAAATGGTAGATGAGAAGCTTGTATCTCCAAATTGATATTGATTTTATGAAAGCCAGGTTGAGCTAAATTCAAGGGAATGTCTATTTAAATGCTGCTTTCAAAAAATAGTAACCATAGGCTCTACCTATCATTTGACAGATATTTTATTTAAGTGTTGTCAATATTAAATTTTAATGGAGCCAGGAATCAGTTTGAGAAAGATTGAAACATGTTATCATTCAATTCCTTCATACAACATAATTATTTATGATCCAAGTTGGACAGAATTACAGAAAAAAAAGGGATTTAAAAAAGAAATCAATCAACCAACATGTAGGTGCGATGATGAGATGACACAAACCTATCCATATGCAAAAATTATGGCATTATAACCTTGGAATAAACCATCAACAAGTGGAGCAACACATTCTCCAAACATCATTGATGATGGAGAACCAGTATTGGCATACACGTGATCAAATGTAAATGAATGCATACCAATTTGCACTTGCAAAATTATAATAAAAATTGGGTAGAAGTTGGAAATATACTCTAAGACTCCATTGAATGTAAAATCTAGATCTCAGAATCTATATGATTAAAATACAAGGCATTAATGGATTTCAATAAATTGAAGCAAGTACTGAGAAAATATTCATCATGCACTATTTGAAAAATAAATGGCATGATAGTATTTTCATGTGCACATATTAATATACAAAAGAAACTAGCAGTTTGAAAGCTGTGTCTGATACAAAAGTGTAATTAAACAAGAAGAGAGTTGGAATTGTAAAGATTATTGTTACTGTATTTCTAACATTGTAGTTTTATAATGAAAAAAAGTTCTGTCGAGTTGCTCAACACACACACACAAAATATTAGTTTGTGCAGATTCAATTACTAAGAGTCCAGTTTAAAAGTGTGCAAATTTGGCTTGAGATGCTGACTTTATAAAGTCATCTGTAATTTGATCATGAAAGACATCATCTCCATTTCATTATTTTACATCTTTTCTCTTAATTAATGAAAATAAAACTTAATGTGTTTGAATCATTCATATATCGGTGGATTCTTCACCATCTTGAAAATATTGAACATTGTAGTATACTGTTGGAGATGGATTGGAGAAAATAAAAACATCACCTTAGATTCTATAATACTAGATTGTTTTCCATATTGTTCAATGTGCTTCCTTGTAATCTTCTTCTTACAAACCTAAGAAGCTACTCTTGAGCTCATGTTGATAGTATACCCAATTGTTACTTGCAATCATCAATAGATCCTGTCAAATTTGCATCTATGTAAAAAATCAAGGAGAAGTCATCATCCTTTATGTTCTCTAGTCCAAAGGTTAGAGTACGCAACACATTTCTCAATAGATATAGTTGTCTTCTAATGTGTTTGCCTAGGTCTTTTCATTATCTTGGAGAGATAACTTGCAAAAAATCTTGCATCTAATCAGGTATTTGTAAGATGGACAAGGATCCAAACCATATATCTATAGTGATATTCATTAACCTTTTATGATAAATCATAACTGGAAAGCCATGGTTTTCCACTTTCTTTGGCTATCAGCCATCCCAATGTTTTCAATCAACTCTTTGGGATACTTTGTCCAAGAAACAACTGCATGATTATGATTTTTTATACATCTAACTTCAAGGTAGAAAATGAAACTATATAAGATATGTAATCTCAAATTATTTAAATCATGATCCACCTGAAGTCAAGTTTTCACTTCTTACAGTGGTCACAAGATTGTCAACGTAAACAATTAGGAAGACAATCTCAGTTGTTGTCTAAAAGACTTTGACATAATTCATTAGCTCAAAGGTACTAATCAATCTGTGTTGTACCCTGCACAAGGAGTTTACTTCAACCCATACAATGATTTGATCAATTGACATAACTGATGCTCTACGAATCTCCTTGAACTTTCTTTATAATCTACTGTACTCTTGAGATGAATTGACCTGCTTTTGATAATCTGTGGACACTAACATATTTACTTCTTTCTTTCTTGAAATTCAAATGCTTTGAGTACTTACATATTTTCTTCCTCTTGGAGATTCCAACTCAAAAATGCATCTTCACATCCATTTGGTGAATGCACCATCCAAATTTAGTAAATATTAAAGGATCAAGCATTTCTGAGGTTAAATAACTTCAATTATTTGAACTAAGTAAGGATATTATTTTAATAGAGGAAATCTTGTTTTCTCTCAAAAAAACATATGAATATGGACAATAGGCCACTGCCTCAAGGGCCAAGGATGAGACAAACACTACAGTCCAAGAATTCTTCACCTAAATCATAGTCTGATCAGGAAAATCTTAGTCTGTAGTGATAAGGGCTAATAATATTCACCCAAGGGACCTTTTGTCTCCTTTTTACTATAAAACAATTGCAACTTCAGAAAGTTCATAAATGAAGGTTTGACTCAATTTGTACAAAACCACTATACCCCAAAAAAATAAATACTAAAAAGCCTCATACAAAAATATCTTAGATTACTTCTAGGGTAAAGTGGCAAGGAATGATATTGTTATCATAGGTCTTTTCAGGTTTTAATGCACAACTACAACAATTTTGGTCATTAGAAAACAAGAGACTTATACTACAGGATATACACTGACAGGTGGTCCTAGGTAATATGCATATAAATATACTATATGTTTTAGTTAGTAATGAGTAGATAGAAAGCTGGTAATCCAAACAAAAATAGATACTTTAGTTAAACAAGAGAAGATAGAATGTAGATTATCCACTTTATCAATATTCAATATAAGTAAAAACTAGCACAAACATGTCTTAACATGAATATAATATACTTTCAAAGATATGTGATGCCTTGTGCTGTCCAATCCCTATGCTCTTACACATACATTATGGTGGGACTATCACTAAGATTCTACTTTCTTTTTGATATATTCTAGGTTTCCATTGAGGCTTGAATATGCTATCCTATTTGAATTTTTTCTACTCATTTTACCCCTATTAATTTTTTCCTTCAAAGTTATCCACGCATACCTTCACCTATACACAAAAAAAGCCCAAGCTGATTTGGGATTTAAATTGTGCCTCTTAGCACAAAGAAAAGGGCAAGTGAAAGGAAAAATTGATTATTCCTACTTAAATTCACCAATTAAATAATACATACTAAATACATCAGGAGCCTAATTTACATTTCTCAAGAAATAATACTATACCATGTAGAGAAGGGCCACATCACAAGAAGTGTCTCTCTTTAGCCCAAGAGGAATGGAGCTGATGTAATAAAGTAATTTTTTGAGGTTTAAATAACAACTTATAGAAAGGAGAGATAAACAAAGATAAAAAAATTGAGTATCATGAATGATGAAGATAAGGAAGAAAACTGGAACAAACAGTACAATAAAGGAGCATTGAAGCATACCTCAATGAATGAAACTCTTAACTCAAATTCAGCTTGATTTTTCAATGTTCCAATTTTTTTTAATATCGCCTCCATAACTTGAGGAATAATTCCTATCTCCTCATCTCTACATAACTAGTGCCCATGGTGTATGTCTTGCCAGAACCAGTCTAGAATAAGATGTAAATGTCATCCAATGCGAATCCAACAACAAACATTTAATCAAGTAGTACATGTTAACAAAAATAAAACTTAATGTGTTTGAATCATTCATACATCAGTGGATTCCTCACCATTTTCAAAACATTGAGCATTGTAGTATATTGTTGGAGATGGATTGGAGAAAATAAAAACATCACCTCAGATTCTATAATACTAGATTGTTCTCCATATTGTTCAATGTGCTTCCTTGTAATCTTCTTCTTACAAACCTAGGAAACTGCTCTTGAGCTCATGTTGACAGTATACCTAATTTTTACTTGCAATCATTGATAGATCCTGTCAAATTTGCATCTATGTAAAAGATGCTCATGTCTTTCCACTTGAAAGTGGCCTTAGCAAGACACGGTGTTATAGGTCTAAACATAGGACAAAATAGAGAAATATTCAGTATCTTATTGAGCTTCACTTTGTTTTGAGAATAGTTTAATATTATCTACTAAACAGGGCCAACCACGTGAAGGTGGAAGCTCATTTGGCCCCACCCCCCTCCCCCTAACATCACTCTACATTCCCCATTAACATCTAACATTCATTGATTCTTTCAACCATTAATAAAATGTAACATTCAATCAATATCACATGATAACATTCATTAACACATTAGATTTGTTAACATGCAACATTCATCAATATTTTGCATTAACACATAATTCATGAACATTCATTAGCACATAATTAAATTCATTGAGACATAAAATTCAGTCATTATCAATTAAGGTATGTAGATGACAATCATTTCTTCTTCTTTTTTTTCTATTTCTATTTTCTATGTAAGCTCTAAGAGGAGCATCAATGTCATCATCAATTCCCCCCTCATCAGTTGTTCTGTTCTCTATTCTTGATGATCTCAAATTCCTATGTTGTTGCAAAGGGGGGTCCTCTGCAATAACAAATAAAAGAGTTAAATTAAAAATAATTTATTATAATTGTTAGAAGTATTTAATTATTTTAAATAACATAACTGTGGCGCTCTTTACTTGATCTAACCACATGATTTTGTCTAGACTCAACGTCAACACACTCATGAACATTGATCCCTCAATCCTCTATAGCTGCTATACAAAATTTTATGTTATTCCAAACACCAATTGCAATTACATATACAAGATTTAATAGAAAATGTATACCTCCACCATTGGGATGCACATCATGCAAACTTTTAGCATCCACAGATTGTGTAGAAGGATTGTCAGGCTGCATTCCAACATCGTATGCATTGTTATCATTACTTGCTTAAAACAAATATACTCACTTTATATTGGAACTTAACATTAAATAGACTAATTGGTAAAGTATTCAATTTGAAATAAATTACATTTAGCTTATTTACCTGTGGCTCAGATGCATCATTATTAGAACCTTCCACACTAATTTTAGCTCGTAGCCATTTAGCCACGGCTCTATAGCCTTGTTGGAAGCGAATTCTCTTATCCTCTTCTATGAGGCATCTCTTGAACTCTAAGCCCTGCATTTTTGCATGGTATGGTGAATTTTACTTGCATTGTTTCATCAACCAATGGAGGGTAGTTAAAATATCAAAAGGAAATGGTAAATAGTTAGTTGAGTTTCCAACCCTTGTTACACCTTATTTTGGTCATGTTAGTTTTTTTCTAAACTTTCTTTGGTGTTTGGGAGTCCTAGAGGATCCAATTGCACTCTTGGTTGGGTGTGTAGAATAAAGGTCAAGTGCTGCAATCTGCCTTGTGACTGGTAACAACAAGTTTTCCTTAGACCTGATTTGTTTTGGGTTGTGTTGATGTTTGTTTTGGTTTCCATTTATGTTAGAGGGTTGGATTTGTCCAAAACACTTGTTTTCAAGGTTGGGTGTATGAGGCCTTGAATGGTATGAGGGAGAAGTAACTAGTATGTAGCCTTATGTGATGAGTTGGGTCCATGAATTAAAGGAGCAGTTGTAATAATAGATTAGTTCCTTGTTTGAAGGTGAATCAAGCCTTGAATGTTCTTGTGGAGAAAAGAGGATTGAGGTGATAACTTGAATTTCTTAGTTGTTCCAAGGTGCTAGGAGTTTGTTGGTGCTTCCAAAGTGTATTACTCTACATCATATATTGGTGTGGAGGAACACTGATATCCAAGTTGAGGATCAGGAGCATAGACAAGCTAGTCTATCCTAGCATTTCTCTACACATTATATAAAAAATATGATACAATTTTTCATTTACTAATACTTACAACTCTTTCTTGAAGTTTCGAAAAAACCACCAGAGCCGAGCTTGTGTGTCCTGTGCTTTTCTAGTCTTGCCTTTATTGCCTTTGATGTGTCAGGCAATCTATGAAAAGTTTGAAATATGTTAGATAGTATAAATATAGAGGTTAATTAGTACATAATTAGATTATCAATAGTATCACATACCTTTCTATACTCTTCACTGGTGTAATACTATTTTTCTTGTCAGCTTTATACTTTCCATCAAAAATCAAAGCCTGCCACTCAGCCTCAGGAACATAGGGCGGATGCTTGTACCTAGGGTTATCCTGTAAATTTTTTTTGTACTGGTCCCTAATATACTTCAAACATAAAAAAGATTTTTCAAGGAGCTTGTTTCTCTCAAATGCACGAGGTCCAAAGAGTTGGGTCATGCTCTCTATAAGATCATCCATCAATGGTTTGTCTTGGTTATTCCACCTTTTAAGTAAAAAAAAACATGTTAGACTCATAAATGAAGTGAAGCTACCTTTAATATAGTTCAAGAAATGGATGAAAAGGAAAACTATTATAGCAATGATATGAAATCAAAATATTGGTTTGGGGTTTTAATTAGGATATGATGTTCCACCAAGTACGCAGGGTGGGCCCGAATATTTGCAAACACTCATCACCAAGTTTTCTCAAAAAAACATCATTCCCTACAAAAAAATCATGGGATCATTAGTCAATGAAGAGTGATCAAAAAATAAATTACTATTATATCACTATAGAATAATAATAACTTTAAAGGACTTGGAACTTTGGCTACTTTTAATGGAATGCCTTCATCGTTCCCGTACTAGGAACAAAGGAACATCCAGGAAATGATGCTGCAGCTCCTATTGTAAAAAGTTTCATAAGTTTCATAAGTCTTTGTCATGAATTATAAAAGAACAAATGATAATTGATGTTAAAAAGTTGTAAAAAAAAAAAAACTGTTTGTTGTTGTCATAAGAGAGAAAAAGCAGGATTTGTGTACTAGTAGGTGGTGCAATAGTTGATGCCTATAAGCTATGTGTTGTCGACTTGGTAATTGAAAAGATATTTGTGGTTTTCCTGGATGGAGGTGACATCATCATAGGATTCAATTGATGTGAAGGTGAAGAATAAAATTGATAGAGCATGCATAAATATAGAACTTGTGGACTAGCATGGACAAGATTGTTAGAGCATTAAAAAAAAGGATTGTTCAAGCATGTATTGTCAATAATTATGATCATTCCTATATATATTTAGTGGAAAAAACAAGTGGGGAATGGAACATACGATCTACCTGAACCACTTGCAGCACCCTCATCATGGGAATGGGGCTCGAAATCATGCAAAAAACTCTATAAGACAACACATCCATATTTTAATTAATGCCATAAAAGAGCATAACATAAAAACCATTATTGAACTCTTTTTATAATCAAAAATTTAATTAATACATACTTTTAAGGTTTCAGAGGTGTGCATCAATTCAGATCCCCTATCTCTTATTTCCTGAGTAGTAGGCTTTATGGTTGCCAAACGTAGAATTTCTCTGCCAAGTTTCTTTAGCAACTTTTCTGTCAAACTAATCAGGTCATCGGTGTCTACTAAATCAATATACAACAGGTCCTCCTCAGGGGGGGGGGGGGGGGGGGGGGGCTTCTAATCAAGGACTACAGGTTCCTTTCCCTCCCTCTGACCACTAGCCCTCTATGACAACAATAGTATTAGTATTATCAAAATTACTCCAAAACAATGAAGAAAAAAACATTAAAAAAATAACATTTTGCTTCTATCTAGTTTGCACAATTACATTGAGTTTTACCTGCTTATGTGTAGATGAGCCAAGAACATCGCTAGCATCCCCTCTAGGCGATTGCTCCATATTGTGCCCCTATGTGAAAGATCAAGTATAAAAATGTTAGCCAAAAATTTATTGACTAAATGGTATGTTGAAGTCATTGATTAGAAGTTGGTTTAATAGCATGTACCACCCCCATGATAGTAGCCTCATTTGTATCTATGTGGTTCAAATTGTAATCAATAAGAAGCTCTTCCCCTACACGTATTGATTTTATCACACAGATGAATACATGATTTCCCTCGCGTGCCTCAAATATGCAATTGGGTTGCTTTATACTTGACCTAGGTCGTGTACTATTTATAAAACCCACAATATTCCCCATTGATTTTGGCCTTCCGTCAATGTATATAGCCACACTTTTACTTTGATTATTATCTTGTTGTTGTATATAATTTTTCGAGAGGGCATACCTACGCATAATTTTTTTATATTGCACAATATGCATCCAACTTTTGTAATCATAACATGGTCCAACATACTCCATCAATTCAAAAACCTTTTTGTAAGAAACCTTTATGTTGTCCATAGAAAATAGGCCCAAACCATGTAATGATAATGGTGCTATGCGATATATCCTCTCGTTAACACAAAAATTAATGTTTATTGGAGGAAGTTCCTTGGGTACCCAATGTTTTTGTAGATGTTGGTACCTCAAGGGCACCTTGATGTCACCTTCTATCTCATCATCATAAGAAAATGACCCCCCTTGAGAAAGGAAAAATTTCAAGCATTTATTGAATTTCCTTCTAGTCCTTTGACCTCTAGTTAATCTTCCTGTTCTAGATAAACTGCATGTCTTAGTTTCCTCTTCTATTCCTATATTTCCCTCACTCGAGGAAGAAAATTTTGACAAATACCTATTCGCTGGTAACTGCAAATGGGAGAGATCTTAGAAGACATCAATCTTACTATTGATAAGTGTATTAAATAGACTGTCTATAAGGAGTATTGACTTATACCTATCGATCTATGAGACTGTGCATGATGCTCCTGAAAGGGGTTCAGTTTCCTGCAAATGTAATTCAATTATCGTGAGCATAATCACATCATAATCATAATCACATCCATCATTAGCATCACATAAAAATTAAAAACATTAAAAGGTACACAATAAAACACTTAAATCAAGCTCACATTATAAGCCTACTAGGGAAGTAGGCCTAGTGAAGGGCTAAAACTGGGTTTTTGTATCAGCTAATGAGTAAAGGGCTTAGTCACCTTGTGGACATGCTATTTGAATTTGTTTTATGTGTGTGAAGGTGGAGGAAACACCTAGTTAAGGTGAAGTCAAGTTTGGCACCTATTGAGGCATTGTGAGTATTTGATAGTTTGTTGGTTAGATTGCTTGGATGAATCCATTGGATGGATTGAGGGACATTCATGGGATTATTCCAAAGATGTAGAACCTAAGGTGGCATAAGGATTTTTTGTGCACTCTGATAGGTTATGGAGTTGGCTTGGATCAAGGAGAGGGATCTTATGAAGATGCTTGGTTGGTGTTGTGAGAACACTATGGAAGTCCCTCTTGTTATGAATGATTGCAAGTTCACCTAGGGTCTCTGCAACACCTACAGAGGCAGAATTATTAACCAAAAAATTGGGTAAGCACTTATATTATGTTTTCCCTATGAATTTTATTCTAGGTACAACTCCCTTTTATAGATATTTAATGAATTCCCTTTTCTAAACTAAACACTTACAAATGCTTTTGACCTGAAAGAATATAAGGCTCAATACATTCATGCATCAATATGTGTTTTAAATAGTTTTATTTAATTAATTTAGATTAGTAGTATTCTATTTGTAGTTAAAACTTGTAGCTTTTAAATAGATAATGAATAAACTATGTAACCATATATATAAGACAAATATATTTCTATCAAGAAATAAATATTAAATAGATTAAGGATTGATGGCATACCTCTATATTCCATCATCATCATCCTCGTCGTCGTCATCATCATCATCATCATCATCATCATCATCATCATCATCCTCGCCATCATCATCGTCGTTGTCGTCTTCATCGTCATCATCAACATCATCGTTATCAACATCAACATAATCTTCATATTCATCATCATCATCAGTAGTAGCATCATCGTCATCATCATCATCTTCTTCTTCATGAAAATTTGTGTTAGGAACATCATCCAATAACTGTTGATCGTGATCACCATCTACATCATCTTCTACTTCTTCGGTATCTTCTTCTTCCATCACATTATACTTTATTGGCCTTCCTCTTGGTTCATGTCTTACAAAAAATTACCAACCCAATTTATGTGGAACCTCTGAGTAAAATACCTGCTCACATTGGCTTGGAAGAACATAAGGCTCATCCCCAACTGGTTCAAACAACCTTGTATTAACCATTGTAAATCCATTATCATGTTCAATAATAGTTCTGTCAAGATCGTTTGGATTAAGTCGTAGCTTGTACCATTTGACAATGAAGAGTACTAATTTGAAGGAACTAAATTCACACTTAAGTATATCATCCAAAATGCCATAGTATCAATTTTTGGACTCTTCAGGATGTAAGTCATTTCTAGATGAAATATTAAAGTCACTTGAAAGACTGCAATTATTCCTGAATCACAAGTTTTCTTTGTGTCATCCAACACTTTGACGCAAAATTTCTAACCATTACAAAACATAGCCTTGTGGTGTTTAACCTGCAATAATATGTGAAACATGTCAAAATTATTGCATCATGAGTTGATAAACATACATGTGTTTAATAAATTTTTACGTACCTAAAAATCTCTTGAACCACGTGTTAAATCTATTTCCCTTTGTGTAACATTGGAATCTCCATTACGATGAGCTTCTTTAACCAATGAAGATACACCTTTCCATGTTAATGTGTGACTAGAATGTTGACATTATTCAATCTATACCGTCATCCAATCAAGATTGTTTGCAATATGCAAATGTAGTGCATCCCACTCTCAAGCACCTGTACAAAAAAAAAAAAGACAACTTACAACTGATTTATTTTGAACATTAAGAAATAATTTATTACAATAACATCTTATAATTTATTACCTCTCACTTTTCTCAATGTACCTTTCCCCATCAAGTACTCTCCTTCTAATTTTTAAAAAGGCTCAAGATCTCAAATACAATCTACATGGATATTTGATGCAAACTTAGGAAGATATTCAGTAATGTAGACCATATTTTGGTATACCATATATCCTTCTAGCATATAACCCTTAGGATGTGCTCTTTGTCGAACCAAAGCATTCAAATATTTCAAATGCCTCTCAACCATCCACATTGACCTAGTGTGTACGGGTCCACACAATTCAATCTCCTCAACTAGGTGTATGAGGTAGTGTTCCTGTGCAGTGAAAAAAGTTAGAGGTAGACACTTTTGCATTTCACATAGTAAATGAGAAATTCTTCTCTTCCAATAGTTTATATCTTCTTTATGGATTTCTTTAGATGAGAACCACCTACATTAAGAGATTCAAGTCACAAAAAATATATAGATACGAGACTTTACAAAATAATATACAATAGATTACATAGCAAGAAAAACAAATCGCAAATATAATAAATATATACAACAAATTGAACAGATATTACTGCTTACCTCATATATTTTCCAAGACTGTATATCACTTGTTTGATGTTATTGTTGAAATGCTCTAGCAGAGATAGAAGAAGCATGTACTACAGTCATTATAAACCAATCATTTCATTGTTTTCTAACATAACATAATGAACAGTACACATAGTTTATGAATATATTGTAAATACAGAAGAACATAACTTTCCTTGACGAAAGTATGCCAATCATGTGTTTTGAGCCATGGCCCAAATTCACTTTTTTTTTATATGAGATTGTTTATGTTTGCAGTAAATCCTGTGGGAAATTGAATTTTTCATATGACTTCTTTTATGGAATCACTTTGGTACTCTGTTAATAACCAAGGAAGGGCACTTATATTAATATGATCTCTTTTTCTATTTGAGTGAATGAAATTCTTCAATGCATGATTGGATTCATGTATGTCATTACAAATTTTGACAATTTTTTCTTTGTCACGCCTTCCATTCAATATTTTCCACAATGTCTCTGTTATATTCTTTCCAATATGCATAGTATCAAACAAATGAACAATTTGTAAGTGCTCATAGTAGGGAAACCTACTAAATTGTCTAGGATAGCTTTTTAGTCCCTTTGGAAGGTTGTCAGTATTTCCTTGATGACCTTTACGATCATCAATTATACAATTAGTAAAAAAAAGTCACAATAGAAATATATAAATTACAAACATAAACCATTAGGTGGAACGAAATTACCTCGATGATTAATTCTATTATATTTCAACTTCCATAGGCGAAGTGTCATTCTTTGTGGCTTATACTTTGATACTTATGATTCCTATGGAGGAATTTTCTACACTCATCAAACACCTGCTTTCCTAAACTTTTTGAATGACAAGATTTCATCTTTGGACCACAAACTAGACATGCAAATTTTCCCTTTGTTTGAAGACCTACAAGATAATGATATAATTGGATTATTAAATATGTTGATTTTTATAATTAGAATTATCATGTGCAACTTGAATTCACTATAACATAGCCCTAGGGCATATGTATTGTCCATGCAAGTATTGCATGGAATTGAAATTGTCTTTGTCCTATTGGTCTAGACACATCATACATAGTGACACCGTTCTATAACTCCACCAACTCATTGATAAGAAGCTCAATATATACATTCATATCTTTTACTTGATATTTACCTACTTGAATGAATAGTAACATTACATAATTATTGTTACTATTTTACTACAAGATTTGTAAGTACATGTAAATTAATAACTATCAAATGATAAGATACCTTAAACAATCATTGCCAACATAATGTGCTCCCTCTTTATTGACATCCACAAAGGAATGGTATTGTTGATAACAAAAATAGGCCACAACGAGTAAATAGATCTCATCTCTCCAAATGGATTGACACCATCCACTGTCAATGAAAGGCTGAGATTACGAGGTTCTTTTTGAAGTGTTGCCACTTTTCCTCTGTGTGCATAAATACTAAGCCATCTGCAAGAATTTCAATAATGTCATCTCGACTTCGATTGTGTGCATGATAATCCATAAATTAAGCCAAGATACTACACCTGAATAATTGTCGCATCTGTTGAATAATGGGGATGTAACAAAGAACCTTTTGAGGCACCGTTTTTGTTAGTTGATCTATTCAATATCTACTCGTATGACATACAAGGCATTGTGTTTCCAATTCATGTTCTTTATAATATATAATATGATCATTGGGACAAGTATGTATTGCTTCATACTCCATTCCAATATCTTTCATAACAGCAGATAATTCTCGATATGAGCGAGGAAAAATATTTGATTATGGCAATAGAAACTTACCTATCAATCTAGAGCAAGAAATATAAGTTGTTAATATAAACAATATTAGCGATACATTATTCACCCTTTGTTAACTATAAAGACATATATGACATACATTAACATACGTGACATTGTTATGCTAGATAAACCATTCATAACCTTGAAATTCAACAACAACAATATAGCAGAGAGAAGAGTTGATTGGGAGCCTTTGTATAGGGGCTTGTATGCCTTCTCAAGTAGAGGTACATTGAGGCTATCATCATCATCATGATCAGATATGCTTGGACTAAATGTGTCATGGATCAATATATTTATACCATCATCTTTCATTGTGTTTTTTGGTGCATGATCTTCATCTTCCATGGGATCATTATCTTCACCTTGGATATTCACACCTCCATGTTCCTCCACTTCGAAAACAATATTTTTCATATTGTTGTGGTTCATATCATGTACTTTCCTAGGGAGATCAACCTATATAAAATTGATTAACATAAATAAACCATGATCATCAACTCATCATCAAGTGATTTCATATGTATATAAATTGTTATAATGAACAACTTACCAGTGGATGATAGTCATGCCCCCCTTCAATGTGACCATTCTCCCTACAATGTCTCTTAACTATTTTGAATAGCAATCTTCTATGGTTTAAGGCCTTAAAAATTTTGCAAGGACAATAACATTTTCCATCACCATTTTTTTTCAAGTTAGAGCACAATCTAGTGATTCTCTCCCTATTTTGTTCTTCACTTATATTATCTGACATGATTGTTCTTCGCAGGGAGCAAAAGTCAAGCTATGAAAACTTCAGTCTACAATTTTCACAAACTAAGAAAAACTATTGAAAGTACACAAATCTTCTTAGACCTAGCTAAATACTTTAATATTTTAAAAATACTTTCTTTGACTTTATTCCTAAGACATTTAACCCAATCACCTTTTATAACATTCAATCAATTGCTCTAGGCAAATTTGTGGATAAGATTATTTGTAAAACTTTGACCAACCACCTAAAGGTCTTATTTCAAGAGAGCTTACAACATTAAGCCACTAAAAGCAATTTCAAAACATATAAGCTAAAATTCTAGTTAAAATATACATTAGATTAAAAAATATACAATTTTCATACCCGAGCACGCAGCTATAACTCGTGCAATGGCCTTTTTGTTTAGCTGTAGAATCTCTCTAGCAATCAAATTATACAAGCTACAAGGCCTAACAAAAATTTCAAAACATATAAGCTACAAGGAAAGACATATTACATGACATGGCAAAAGGAACAAAATTTACAAGCTTTAGCAAGACATATTAAATGACATCATAGTGCTAGAGAGATCACAAATATATGAGTTAAACATAGTCATGAAAAGCACATAAATTATTTATTATATGCAATTAAAAGATATATAGTTAAATACTAACATCCATAGGGCATATTGAAGAAATGAAATGGTCATATAGATTTCATATGGGATTTTGAAGATGTTAGTGTTCTAAGGCAAAGAATCCATTCATATAACCATAATGACTCTATTAAGGTTGATTCTAGTGAAAAAAGACTTGAAAATTTTGAAACTCCCGTGTAGCAAGATATAACTGAAGAGGTTGAGATGCACCTGGTGGAAAAGAAAGAATCTCCAACCATAGTTCAATCATCAATTGAGATCCTGTTTGATGCAGAGTAAAATGCTTTGGAAGCACCAACAAACTTTTGGCACCTTGGAACAACAAAGCAACTAAAATCACCACCTAGTCTTCTACAACCTCCACCAAGTTATACAAGGCTTGAATCACCTTACAAGGAGGACCTTACTAAGGTTTTCTACTGATGCTTGAACTCATAGACCTAACACTTCATGAAATGCTGCAACTCTTCTTCTTCTCACTCATACAACCCAAGCATCACACACCAACCTTGGCACAAGGTGATCAAGAAACCCCAACCTTCCTAGCATAAATGGAAACCAAAACAAACATCAATACACCCAAAAAAATTAGGTCTTATGACAAACCTGCTATTATCAGTCATAAGGTAAATTGGAGCACTTGACTCTCATACCATATACACACCAAGAATGCAATTGGACACTTCAGGGCTTCTAAACACCTTGGACAGTTAAAAAAATTCCAACATGACCAAAATAAGGTGAAACAAAGGTTGGAGACCCTGCCAATCACTTACCATGCAAACTGCTACAACCAACCAAATAAGTACCTAGGTTTCTTAGCACTTTTTTTCACCAATAACTCAAATTGTTTACAAATGACCAGGAAGAAAAAGGATATATTCAAACACCCTTTTCAAAGCACCAAAACACTCCAATGTTTCAAAACCCAACTCCACTCCAACATACCATAACCTTAATCTTGCACTCAGGCCTAATTAGCAACTTTAGGCTTGGTCTAGAATGAAAAGGCTAAAAATATGGGTGCATGGATTAGTTCTTCAACTCCAGTATGTTCCCTTGGTCAAGTTTAATATGCCTTGCCTCCACACCAAGTCCCAAGTTCCCCTTTTCACTCTAACTCATCAAATTGCAAAAACAAGGTCTAATACATGGGTCTTATTAGACCTACGGCTTGCTCTTAAAAATGCTTCCTACAATCTCCTACCTCTGGGCTTTTGACACTAGATAATACACTGCCTTAGTTTGGTCGATGCCAAATTGGAGAAAATTCAAACGGTGGGAATTCAAACTAGGGCCATTTCTTTGGCCAAAACCCTTTTTTTGAGGGTTTCACAAGCAACAAGGAAGAAAAATAGATATCTTGCAAATGAAAACTGATATTTCCATGAAACCAATGCCAAAACCTCTTAAAGTGCAACCTCCAACTTTTCAATGCAAAACAACCACCGTACAACCTTTAGGAGTTCGTATAGTACAAAAAAATAGTCAAAATGGCCCAGAAATAGCAGATTTTATTGATTTCAAAGCAAGTACATTGATTCTCGTGCATCCAATGGATGTTTTGAGGCTTTATAGGCTTGTAAAATGTGGGAAAAACCACCCCATGGTGATTGCAGCCGTTGGGAGTGGTTTTCATTAGGAGTTATAACATTTTGCAAAAAATTGCTAATGCAACTTTTGCAATTTTGTCTATCTTTTAATATTTTAACTACCCACCATTCTAAAAAGGTTCTAAACCTTCCAAATGCTTATTCTAAGACTTTAGACCCCTAAAACAACCTAGAAAACAAGGAATAAATCCAACTCCAACCTAGGACCAATTGATGCCCAGGTTCATATTGTTACATGGGCTCTTGTGTCTATTACAATGGTGGATGGCCTTGATGATATTTATTAATCCTAGGCCTTATGACATTGCATAAAACATAAAACAAAAAACAAAAAAACAATTGTTCACGTGCTCTGTACCACTGTCTTGGAGTGATGATATTGTGAATCAACAAGAAGAAGGGTTGCTAATTGTGGAGCTAGTTGCTAGAGTTGATGCTAATGCTTCTACTTCTAAAGAACCTGAGTCTGAAGGGGTACATTCTGGTGTTGATGTTCAAAATGAAATAAATGTGACATAACTTTTCTATTGAAGCCATTGAAGGTAGTCAGATCTCTGATACACTAGATATTGAAGAGTGAGAGATTCTTGTTGAATTAGATGATGTTGAGATTGCTTCAAGTAATTTTGATAGTTTCACAGGAGATATTGAGCTAGTATCTCATGATGAGGATAAGCATGAAATGCAAGGTGAAGGTTCTACACATCTGGAATTTGTCTTGCCCTCTGAAGAAATGATAGAAAATTTAAATTAGAGACCAAAATCAACGTTGGCTGAGCCATCCTCTTCAGTTTTATGTATCCTCATCTAAAATCAGAGAGTTTATTTGAGAAGCGAGATTAGTTCTTCTCTATAGTCTATATTTTTAAAATATTTTAAATATATAATTTCAATTGAAAAACTATTTTCATTTAATTTTCTTTCATTGGATTATTTTCTATTGGATCAAGTCATCTATTTAATGAGAAATCATTAGGAAATTATAATGAGGGTTTTATCTATTTTTCTAAATATTCTATAATGTTTCTATTGGACCAAAATCAAGAATAGTTCATCAAAAAATTAAGAAGGGCTCTATCATTCAATATATTTTGTGTTATTTCCATTGGATCAAGTGGTCTAATCAAGGAGATGCCATCACAAAATCTCAAAGAGGGTTTTATCTTTCCTCTTAATGTTTTATGATGTCTCAATTAGATCAATGACAAGGAGAGCTCATCAGAAAATCTCAAAGAAGTTTTACCATTTTTTCTAAATGGTCCAACATGTCTCTCTTGGATCAAGCATCAAAGAGAGGTTATCTCAAAATTCCAAAGAGGTTTATCAATTTCTCTATATGTTCTATGATGTCTCTATCAAATCAAGTGGTCTAATCAAGAAAATGTTCCATGTTCAATAATGTCTCCATTGGATCAAGTGGTCTAATCAAGGAAGTGTTCTATGTTCAATAATGTCTACATTGGATCTAGTGGTCTGATCAAGGAGAGGTCATTAAAAATCTTAAAGAAAGTCTTATCTATTTTTTTATATATTGTATTATGTCTTTATTGAATCAAGTGATCTAATCAAAGAAAGGTCGTCCAAACATTTCCAATAAAAACTTGTATATTTCTGAAAGTATTATATAATGTCTCTAATATCTATTGCAAAAGATTTGATTTATTTCTCTAACTATTATATGTTCTTATTTATGAGGACTAGCCTTTAATTATGTTTTTCTAAATGTGATAAGTGAGCTTATCTCATGGGGGGTCTAAGGATCATTCATTATACCCTCAAGTTGAAGAGGAAGAACCTCGGGGTCCTACGGTTAGGATTTATTGTGAAGCCAACCCCAAATTTTTAATGGCTACCCATGGCCAACTTGTTGTCCTTTTGTAACTTCCTTTTGTAATCACAAGGTAACTTCCTTTTGTAATCAAAAAATATTTTCAAGGAATGTATTATTAATTTACTCGAACTTGAATGTGGCTCTTTTCTAATATCAACATTTATTTCTCTTGGTAGAAATGGATCAAAGTGGATTCGTGGGGTCTTAGGGTGAAGGGCAATGTGTAGTCATAAAATGAAGATCAATCCATTGATTTGAAATATGTCGAAGATAGAAAATAGTGATATTCAATGGAATAGTGATACTCAATGTAACAGTGATATCAACAGTACACATCTCTTAGACAGTGAGATATCAGGGTAAAAGCACAAACCTGTGTCACCTTTTATAAAGGAGAAGTGATATCAAAATTTAAAGTCTTCAACTTTAACGAAATAAAAGTGGCATTTGTGCTTAGAATTTGGAGATGATGCAAACTAATAAAATGTGTAAAATTGGATGAATTTTATGTCTATAATTTTTTTTTTTTTAAATTGAGTGAAAATTTTATTTATTTTTGAATTTTTAAAGTGTATTTTTTAATTTTTTAAAAATACTAAAAATATAGAGTTTTTTTCCCGTCAAACAAATATATGCAAATATTCATATTTTGGTTTGATTTTGGAACATGTTAGAGTTAACATGTATACCTGGTGCACCGAAAAGGAAAAATTGAAATTCAGCTAATATTTTGAAGTTATAACTGGTCAAAGTCAAAGTTATCAGAAATAGACAATTTGTTTCTCCCGTCAAACTTTGTCCATCAAATCTACATATTTTTTTAAAAAAATTACACATTCTTGAAGAAGACTCTCTCCTCTAGTGTACCATAAAAAAAAATTAATTTTTTAACATGATTTACTATTTTTTTCTTATTTTTGAATAGACATCTTCCTGAATCTTAAGATACCTACTTGTAATATTTTCAAATTATAACATATTATTCATAATCAAAACTTTAAAAAAATTATACAATCATAATTGTGACTTTGAGAACTACGAAAGTATATTTTTAGTTTTAAAAAATACTTCAATTTAGTAGGTCAAATTGGCCTTCAAAGTGAGATGTTTACAGAAGTTCTAATTTTTGCTTGTTTGGCTACCACATAGACCGTTCTGGCCAGAACTATTTCGGCCGTAACAGTTTTGGCCAAAACTGTTTCGGCCGAGACCCCTGTCGGCATGAGAAACCACTAGCGGTTAATGTGACTATTGGATATAAAAAAATATTGTTTTCCCTTTTTTTAAAAATTAAATATATAGGGACTGCGAAAATTGGAAGAAGATTTGCAAAAAACAATTAATTTTGAAGCAATTTTCAACGACTGTTTTGCGGATTTAATCAATATTGCAAAGGATCAAATATTTTGAAGGTACTTTTTTTCTCTTCTAATTATTTTTATTTTTATGTATTATATATTGAACCATTAGCTGATATTTTGTGAAATCTAAATTTTTTTACCTTTATTTTTCTATAGATTGAAATATTCAATGGGTAGTAAAAGGAAAAGACCAAGGAAATATGATAGAAAAAGAGATGACAAAATGAAAGGCCATACAAAACATGCTCAAAACCAACCTACTGAAATTCTTGAACATGATGAGATTCATGTAGAAAATGAAAGTAATGAAGAGGAAGAAATTGGCAGTTCTATTGATAGAGACAAATTAGAAAGCATAAAAAATTTGATGGATTTGGATGAAGAACTACTTTTTAACCAAATTCCATCTAAAGATATGATAAATGATAACACTATAAAAAAGAATTGTCAGAACATGTGGGATGAATATTTCAAGGATAAAAGTATATTTGGACAAGCACAATTATTTGTCAAGTTATTTAGGAGAAAAGATACGAGACCTGTTTTAGAGTTGTTGGGTGTTGATAATAGGAAAAGCCATGCCCATAATATTAATAAAACAATAGTTGAAAATTTTCAAAATGCTTATAGAAAAATTGACAACACAACTCGAGGAGGTGATTTGAGTAATGCACGTAGAGCGTTGATGACTACTATATCTAGTAGAAAATTGACACATAGAAAATAGGTACATGCAATTTCTGATGTAATACATATATCTAGAAGAACTATCTAGAGATACATCAAGAGGAGAAATATGCTAGATGATAACATTGAGAATAACTGGGTGAATATTTGTAGAGTTCCTTGAAAAGACAGGATTTTTCAAGAAGTAAAAAGACTAGTTATTGAATTTTGGACCACACATTCTTGTGTTTCTTTGAATAGGCGTGATACTATACAAATTAAAGATCAAGAAACAGGGGCCAAAATTGAACATCCAAAACATTTCATAGATATAACTCAAAGTGAACTTTTTGAAGCATTCAAACAAGAATTTTCAAATGTCAAAATATGTCAGAGAATGTTTGAGATTTTACGTCCTTCCTTTGTACGCATAAATAAGATGCGAGAAACTTCTTGTTGTAGAAATCATGTTGAATTTGGTCTACACTTGCAATCATTTAAAAAAGTTATGGCAATACTTGATCCTAATTTGGTCATCCCTAGCAGTACAACACAATTTGTGAGGTCCATATTATGTGATAAATTAGAAGATTCAGATGAATTCAAAGTGCAATGCATCAAAAATCAGTGTGAAGATTGTGTAGATTTACACAAATTTTTTGAAATTATGCAAGTTGAGAATATTAATGAATCCACACCAGTTTCATGGATGAGATATGAATATGAGACATACCAAAATAATAGAGGGGATGAATCTAGAAAAATTGTATTGAAGGAGAGTGAATTGCATTATGATGAGTTCATTGCCAAGTTCTGTCCATTGATATATCCACATATCCAACATTGTCATGGTGCACGATGGCAAGCTAAACAGTTTCATGATTCCAAAAATTGTTTTTCACCTAGTTGTATACTTTCAATTGTAGATTTTTTTGAGAATTATACATTTGCACCTCATACAGAGCTCCAAAGCCAATATTATCATTCTAAACAAGTTGCAATATTTGTGCAAGTGACCTATAGACATGCACAATTTGAGGTGGATCAAATAGAAAGATTGGATGAAAATGAATGCATCATCATCAAAGAGGTTCATTTCTATATTAGTGATGATAAAGTTCATGACAGGAGTTATGTGGCTCATTTTTTTGCAATGTTCTCTGAAGATCTCAGAAATTGTGGAATAAATGTTTCAAAGCACTAGATTTTGTTTGATAGATGTGTAGGTTAGTATACACGAAATAGTTACACATTTTTTTAACTTTATTTTAACTTGTATTTATTTGGACATGTCTATTTCTATTTGATATATGTACTTGGATAATTCTAGATACTTATCATGTTTCACATTCATAGGACAATTCAAATCTACAAAAGCATTTAATTGGTTAGCAATGCAACATGCTAGAACCAATGTTCAGTTTTTATGGAATTTCTTTGAAAGTGGACATGGAAAAGGGGAGCATGATGGAGCAGGAGCATGTATAAAACATGCGCTTCGACAACATGAACTTGCAGGTAAATATATGCATTTTTTAAATGTACATGTTTAATACTCTAATAGCATATATTTTAAATTTTATATACACATGCATATTTTATGTATATATAGGGAATAGGATAGAGAGCGCAAATCAAATTGTTGAATGGTGCAAAGTTCATTTTGCTACTCGAGATACTGAATACAATAAGTGTTACTTTTGAGAGGTGAAAGGTGAACAAAGTTATATATATTTTTAATGTCTTTTTCAAATCAAGTTGAGTTTTTAATTAAATATTTATTTTGAAATATGACAATTAGTTTTTGTATTTGTAACAGATATAGATCGATCTAATCCTTACAATTGTCAAACGATTCTTAGAATTAGAAGTTTACATCAAGTGATGACTACAGGAAATCATAAACCTCCAATACTTAAAGTAAGAGAGAAAACATGTTTTGTGATGACTGCATTAAGGAAAATGTAGTGAGTGCATGTGAAAATATTGGGAATGGATATGTTTCACATTGGGATTTGAAGGAGATAGTTAGAAAGCCTTCTTTTGAAGATGTTGACATTGACATTGACATTCATGATCCTGTATATTCAGTTGATTATGAGCGCATTTCTAATTTTGTTGTGGCAGATTTGTTTGCATATATAAATATATATAAATTAATATACATGTATATTTGTTTTAAAATTAATTTATATTTATCTTTTTATATACATGCAAGAGATGTTTTTGCAGTTCAAGTCTTACCGGATAATGCAAAAAATGTGGACTATTATCTTTTAAGATGCACAAAAGCAAAACACAAGTTGCTAGAAGGAACTATAGATGCTAATGAACAGTCATATCCAATTGGATTAGTTGTTATCGAAGGAACATATTATCAACAAACAAGGGTAATTGGTAGTGGTGTGGAATTTATTGAATACAAGCCTAGAGAAAAGGTTTTACACTACAGTAACCATGTTATAGCAACCAAATTACAATTTGAAGCAGTACAAAGAAAAGGACGTTGTGGAAATCAAAAGTGGAAATTGCCTATTGAAGAACATGAAAAACTTCTAGAGATAATAAAAAGTAGAGAGGATCGTAACAATACATTGTTTGTGGAGCTCTAGTTTACCTATGTACTTATTGTGGAGCTCTAGTTGAGTTATGCCTGTATAGCTCTTATAATTTCATATTTAATATTGATAGGATATTTGTTTTATAAATTTTTGTACATTGGATCATTTATCTTGCATATGCAAAATTAGACATGTATTGTTATTTTTATTTAAATTGGACATGGATATCTCATTTAAGACCAGGTCTCTTAGGACCTCCCCTTAAGACAACCTTTTTAGTATTTGTATGCACATATAATCTTTATATGTTCTTATATGATACATTCTTTATGTTTGTATGTAATCATCATGTTCTTACATGTATATGTTATATGAACTATGTTACATATTACATGTACATTATATTTTATTAATTAAATGTTGTTAATTATAGTTAATTAAGAATGTATGTCATTAAATAGAGTTAATTAGTAAGACATTAAATATAATTAGATTAAATATAGTTAGTTATAGTTAATTAGGTTAAATATAGTTAATTATAGTTAATTAAGTCATGTCATTAAATAGAGTTAATTATTAAGACATTAAATATAATTAGATTTAATATAGTTAATTATAGTTAATTAAGGCATGTCATTAAATATAGTTAATTATATAGTTAATTAAGACATGTCATTAAATATATGTTATATTGTTATGTACATCGACCATTAAAATTATATAGTTAATTACACTTAGATTAAGGCATTAAGATGAATAACTATACATATACATGTAAACTTGAATACTGAAAATATGAATAACATATAGAAACATGTGCATAACACATACATAAGTTACATACAAGATGAATACATTAAAAGATCAATAAAATAGACATCTACATTAAAAGATCAATAACATACATGTGAATATATCTAGAGAATATAATGTACCCATATCAAATGTATAAAAACAGATCATGTAGATCAAATGTTTGGAAATAACATATATAAAACATTAAAATCTCCATATAAACATGTATCTGGAAATAACATATAAAACATCATTTAGTGTCCATGATATAAACACGTATCTAGAAATAACATATAAAACATCAAAGTGTCCATATAAACCATGTATTTGAAAATAACATATAAGACATCAAAGTGTCTAGATATAAAATGTATGCATATGGAAATAACATATAAAACATTAAACTATCCATACAAATATGTATCTAGACATAACATGTGTGTAATAAAATAAAAGGCCACATATGATCTAATCAGCTACATCCCCCCTCCTGATCCTGGGCATTGTCCCCAAAAGGGTCTATCAGCTGCATCTAAACCCTGTGTCAAATGATAAAAAGTGAAGCATTTAATTATGTGTACAAACAAATTATATCAAGATCTACATGTATATAAATCAAATATATACATATATATATATATATATATATATATATAAATTGTAACATACCTAGGACTCACGACGTGTAGGGTCTGTCGGTGTCTGCAGATCAGCAAAATGTAACATACTATCACTCAAACCCTATAACACATACACAAACACACACATATACATTAATTTAAAAATACAGGCATATTATTTACTATAATAAAAATAAATCTAAACATATAGAGATATTTACTGTAGCATTATGTAATGCTTTGCTGATCTGACTGATATCTGAATCATGTAATGAAAAAATAGTATCAGCATCCAAGTCAATAGTGTGGCCCTGATCTAAAAGCATGGAAGTAAATAGACCATGCTGTATGGTGCCACTGAGATCCTGAGTAGGGGGGGTATTGTAGGGTCCTGAGTAGCTGGGGTTGGTGATGTAGCCTGGGCTTATGTAGCAGTAGGAGTAGTAGAAGGTGCAGGAATGTCCTCCTGCCTCTGTGAATCCTCTGAGACTATTGTACGTGACAAAATATGTCTAATATGAGAGCTCATGTCATGAAGTGGAATCCCTGAGAGTGTAGATAATGCTTGATATGCATCTAAAATATTAGATGCTAAATATGATGCCAAACGATACAATGCATCCACCTCTAAGACTGCAAAAATGTCTACATGAGAAGGTATGTCTGCAACTCCATAATCATCATCAACAGGTGTGCTAGATGATGCAACTGTGGGAGAGATACCTCGAGACCATAACATATATCAACTACATCGATCAAAAGAAATCTCATGTAACTGTGTGGCGATGGTGGGGATGCTTAAAAAAATTTGTGTCCTAATTGTGTCATCAGGAACACTGTCACCTGCAGTAGCCATTTGTGGACCTCTCGGCATAACCAAAAGGTTTGGACCCACCATTTCCTGTTTGTTAATGGGCACAAGATTGTTTGTGGGTCTAAATCTTTTAGAAAGTCTCCCCTAACCCTGCCCAACATGCCTTGGATAATCTGTATAGTCAACATCATAGTGTAAATGAAATTCTGCAAACAATTGTTTGCAGAAATATAGGGGGAACTCATTCTTCTGTGGCCATCTATGATGAGTATCCAACCAATGAGGATACATCAATGGTGCAACGAGTGGATCAGTACACTTTGTCACAGAGTAGCCTCTGACTCTACGATGATCTGCATAAGATGGAAACATGGTTTTCACCATGCTGACGAAAACCTCAGTGTCAATCTATGTGTACTTCACAGTGCTAGTGACACTGTGAGATAAAGAAGAATAAAATGGCTCAATGCTCATATCATCAAAAGGGTTGTATGATTCAACTGTCTGAATCATACGAAATAAATCCTCTCGCATCGCTATGAACTTCTCCCTATTAGGGAGGGTGGTAGAAGAGGAAAGTGAGGAATCCAAAACCTGCATGGCACGAGATAATCTCGCCACTGTATCTCTAAATAACTGTTGTCTATCATGGGTGGAGGAGGTCGATCTACGTGCTGTACCAGACTCAGCACTCTAACCCCCACCAAAAACACTGGCATCCCTTGAGGATGTAGGAGCACGATCCCTAGAACCAGATGCCATAATGTAAATATGAAAATAAATATGAGAATATGAATGTGAAGCTACAATCTGAGTGATAAATATCTAGAGATCTGCACATGCATATATATACAAATATAAACATACAAGTCTATTTAAATTAAAATAATTAAAAGTTAAATTTAATTTGAAACACATGTACATATAAATACACAACATTAAATGTATGGTGCTAAATGAAAAATCATGTAACATACATATGTATTTTAAAACAAATTATCTTAGAGACCATATCTAATGTACATTGTAACGTGCTCATGCAAATGTGAAAAATAAATATTCGTACATGTACATGTATATGCAATAAAAATAAAATAAAATTTCTTGATTAAATAATAACTAAGTGTACACATGTACATACATGCAATAAAAAAATATAATTCTTGACTAAAATCTAAATTTTGATATAAATGCTTTGATGATTATGGGGAGTGTAGATGAGAGTTAGGACATAGGGATAGAAAAATTTGTTACTAGATAAGTAAATGAGTTTAGTTAGCAAATGTTAGTTTACAATTTAGAACTCATGACTTAATTTAGTAGTTTGAATCAGAGTTAAGAATGTTAATAAAGTAAATGGGATATAGTTTTATTAAGGTTGATAGTAAGGTCAATCTATTATGTGCTAGTAAACATATGAATACCTATTACAACCTATAACAGACGTAATGACCTAGTAGGAGTCCCTAGGTCCCCTTAACATATATATGGATAAAAATACCTAGAAATGTATCATGAGGTCGTTATGTGTCATTTGATAATGTAAGAATCATCATTACCTAATAAGACCTATTATATCCTAATAATACATATTAAGACTATTTAGAACCTAAAAAAAATAGTATGACCTATTACGACTCCTATGTCCCCTTAAGACACACATGTATGGATAACGTATTGAAAAAAGTAGTTGACATAAGTGATCTTAATGTGTTGTTTGGTAATGTAAGACTCATTATTACATGAAAATACCTATTATGTGCTAGTAAACATATGAATACCTCTTACAACCTATAACAGACGTAATGACCTAGTAGGAGTCCCTAGGTCCCCTTAACATATATATGGATAAAAATACCTAGAAATGTATCATGAGGTCCTTATGTGTAATTTGGTAATGTAAGAATCATCATTACCTAATAAGACCTATTATATCCTAATAATACATATTAAGACTTATTAGAACCTATAAAAAATAGTATGACCTATTACAACTCCTATGTCCACTTAAGACACACATGTATGGATAACATATTGAAAAACGCAGTTGACATAAGTGATCAAGTAATGTGTTGTTTGGTAATGTAAGACTCATTATTACCTGACAATACCTATTATGTGCTAGTAAGTATATGAATACCTATTACAACCTATAACAGACGTAATGACCTAGTAGGAATCCCTAGGTCCCCTTAACATATATATGGATAAAAATACCTAGAAATGTATCATGAGGTCATTATGTGTCATTTGGTAATGTAAGAATCATTATTACCTAACAATAACTAGTTGTTAAAATGAACATCATCAATATCTAAGTGTGGTTCATTCGGTTAGAAGAGGGCCTATGTTATGGTTAGAATCTGGTATGAGTTATGATTGTAATTAATATAAGGTTATGTTAGAAGGTGTATTTAATGTCAAAATTAATTTCACCATAAGATATTATTGTTTCACCTCTAGATCCATCATGTTATGTTAGAAATTGAATAATGTCCCCTAAAGGTTTGCTACATTTTTTACTAATATTTTTCTACATGTTTACCTCATAACCTAATATTTTTCTATATTTTAACCTAATGTTTTTCTAAATTTTAACCTAATGTTTTTCTATATTTTAACCTAATGTTTTTCCTAATGTTTTTCTATATTTTAACCTAATGTTTTTCTATATTTTAACCTAATGTTTTTCTACACTTTTAACTAATGTTTTTCTATATTTTAACCTAATGTTTTTCATAATATTTTTCTATATTTTAACTTAATGTTTTTTTACACTTTTAATTAATATTTTTCTACGTTTGTATCTCATGTTTAACTACATTTTTTATAACAAATTAATTCAAATACCATTCTAAAATAATCTAAAATAATTAAAATAATTTAAACATATTAAAAAATAAACAATTTTAAGCATTTCACTCACAAAATATGTCAAAAACAACTATTTTAAGTACGATTACCATCTATTAATCAAAAAACATGTTTAAAAACTATTAAAAAATAGGGAAGAAAAAACCACTAACCAGTTACGGTCAAAACCCTTAACTAGCTCTCCAAACATCCAGGAACTGCAACAGTAACAATGATAGCTACTAGAGGTTTGTAGTGATTTTTATACTGGCTCAGGGTTTCGACCGAAACCCTTTTGGCTGAATGGGTTTTGACCAAAATGGTACGTGCCACGTAGGTGCGCGAAACCACCACATGTGTATGGCTAGAGCCATTATGGCTGAAATCGTTACGGTCGAAAGCGTTTCGGCCGAAATGGTACAAGATATCACAAATGGTGACAAAGCTTTGTACTTTTACCCATCACCAACTTCCTCAACACTTTCTGAAAAATTACTATTAGTTACACATTCGACAAATTAATTCTTCATCATTCCATGAGGATTAGACTCTCACATCCATGGAATGATCATTCTTCCATGTAGAAACTCAAAACTGGTTAGAAAAGGAAAGTAAATTCCTTAACCTTCTTAGCAACTAAATGAACCAATGTAGCAACAATGGTTTCAAAACATTCACAGCACTTTTATAGAGATCTACTAATGTCCTTAGACCATTGACATGTCATGGAATGTGAAATCAAACAACCATCAACAAGGAAAATGTAAAAATGGTTGTTTTGTGAATGATTATGCAATGATTTTGTGAACGATTATGCATGTTCATGTGTTCGATCCTTTCTTAAGATTAATGTAAGATATACCTTGTGAAATTTGTTGATGCAACTATGATTTTGAGCCTTGGAATAATATGAAATTCTAAGGTAATTTATAACCTTCAGACTGAGAGATATTGCTGTTCTAAAATTGTAGCAAATAACTCTGACTTGACTGAAAACCAAAATGCATGTAAAATTCAAATAATATCAGTAGTCCAACTACTATAGGTTTCAAACTTGAGGTCGAATTCTTCAATATTTTAAAATAGACATTATTCTTGTTCTATAATCCTATTCTTGTGAGATTGATGGATTGAGCATTTCAATATTTTCCTTTGTACTCAAGAAATTGAATGCATATATTTCTTTTATGCTCATCAGCGCTATTATACATGGATATTGTATATGCTAGCTTTATCGAATTTAATAATCACACTCGAAACACATATCCAAAAGAAATGAAAAGGAGAAGTGTTGATATAGAAAGATATTATTTATATTGGTTAAAACTTAAAACAAATGTATCTTCCTTGGCCAATCAGACTAATAAGCCTACATTGTCATCACAAAGGTGAGGCCTAAGCCAAATGTGTAAATACCATTAACAAACATTAGCCTAAGCCTAGCTTCACATTCTATTCAAACTCTTGCAACCTGAATGGAAGCTTTGGTATAAAGTATCGACATCGAACAAGGTATAAAAAAGAGGAAATTTCATTGGAAGTATTGATTTCAGTTGTCCTCATAGGCATAGAAGAAAACATACCCATGTTATGTGGACCATTGATAAAGTAATTACAGAATATCAAAATAGAGATAGCTCTAGCATCCTCACAGCTCATCCCAAGATATGAGCTTTGAGATAAGATGTAGCATTTCTCAAAGCATGTTGGACTTGTATGTGAAGTATGGATGTGACATGTGACTATTTGACCAAATTCCCCAAAGCAATGTAATCTCTTGGGTTGCCTTGTAGTCAATGCAAGATGTGTACAAAATGGATCTATTTAAGGCCAATCATATGCATTTTGGTAAGTGTAAAAACAAATTCTATAAAAAATTTCCAGCATAAGCACAAGAGGTAGTTACTTGTAACACCTTATAATGGTGTCAAGATCCTCAAATAGCTAAAGGTATCTTGGAAGTAATAGCACATGACAGGAAATAATTTGAAGGGTTAATAGTAGAGAAAGGAAAAGCTCATGAAACAGTAGAAAAGGAAATGAATAGTCCTGCACTAGTGAATAGGAGGAAGCTGAATTAATAAAAGAGGGACATTGTATTGTGGAAAAAAGTTAGTAAAATAAACAAAAGGATGGATGGCCACTGGGGGAGGTGTATGTGGAGAAGTGAGATGGGGAGTCTCCAAAATAGAGAGGAAAGTAATCTGCTATAGATAGTGGAGATTTAGGCAAAAATGTGAATAGAGAAATTGTATAAACTGATCAGTGGTATTGTATTAACAAGTTTGTTGAAAATATAGTTATTTGGTTTCAATCATTTTGAGATTATTTGATTATTGTTTTTGTCTCAACTTAGTGGTAAGCATGTGAATACCTTGTGTTATCCACCAAGGGAGGATTGGATATGATTTGGATAGTTAAAATAACAAAACTATCTCTGATTTCCTGCATGTTTCTAGTTTGCTCACTGTTGGAGAGCTTTGTAATGTGAAACTATGGAGATCTTTTGCAGGCTTGGAGGACAAGATCCCTCTATGCTAACATTCTTCTCTCTATTGCAATACACAATTAGCAGGATTTAAGATTATAGTTTCAAGGTAAAGTAGAAGTGTTGAGCTTCACATTTCCTATTATTTAGTTGCCAACAATGTCAAATTTGAAGATAACCTATAGCTTCCAATAAAGTGTTCTTCAACTTACTTAGGGGTTAACTTTGAAATTATGAAAACATCTACAAAAGGATGTACATATCTGTAGACATCTACAAGAGGATTGAACTGGGCTTCTGTATTGCTCTGAAACATCTTGAGAGAAGCCATACCAGGTATGGAGTGATTAGAGAAGGGTGTTGAACTCACTACTAGTAGCATTGCAAGCTATACATTCCTGATTTGAACTGTATTAAAATTAAATTAAAGCTCAGTCAAAACTTAGCACATATCTCTATATTGTTGTAATAATATAGTGGATGGAATGTATCTTACTGCAGCCATAGAAGAAAGGGCAAAGGTTACAGTTTGTGAAATAGGGTAGACTGTTACACATTGTAAACCAGGTGCAAGAGCACCTACCCCTTCTCTCACCAAGGTATCTACATGTTCAACTCTCTATGAGTTTTCTCAAGGAAATTCATGCCCAAGAGACATATATAAAGTAGTGAAATCATTTTTTATTTCAATGAGCCCAGTTTGTAAGGCCAAGTCCCCATTTGGTGATTTATAAACCATGGGTTGTCACTTAGGTCAAAGTGTGTATTCTGGTCCTGGCATAGAATAGGAGTAAGTTATGGTTTCCTAGTTTGTTTTAGGCCTCTAGGGCACTTTCCTAAGGTCATAGATCGATAAGATTGCAAATATTGCATAAAATGTAAAATGTACACTTTGGACAAAATATTTCAATGGTCTTAACCCGCCAAAATTGGTTGAACCCCTTTGGAATTATTACATATAGCCCTCATGGATGGGTGGAAAAAAGATATGATGTATTCTTGCTTTGAATCAATAAAAGACCCTATTTTCCTTGTAGTTTTGCTGCAAATCTATGTTGTATAGTTTGGTACAGATTGGTGGAGGGAAATGAATTATTTATCTAGATTCTTGATTGAATATTTGCAGTCGAGGGATAGTTTTCTTCTTGCATTAGACTAGCGTAAAAAAAAAATACAAACATGTAAATGATTGCTTTCGATAGTTGTCTTCTTGCATCAAACTAGCATAAAAAGCATATACGAACATGTAATGGATTGCTTTCAAGAATTAATGATGACAAAACTAATTAAAAAACATCTAAATTGATTTAAATAGGATTCAAACATGATTGAATTCTTTTTATAGCTAACATATAGAATGAATAGTTGTTACCATAGATTGTTCCCTTTTCCTAAAGATGCCCTTGATTTCTATGAAGAATATGAGTATGTCCAAGGTTGTGGAGGAAGAAATGTATGTTGGCCATTCCGTAGCTGGTACTGGAGGGTTAGTGCAAGAACATTATATCCTCTTCTTCTGATTTTGTTAGTACACCAGTGGTGCACCCTTCTCCAAATCAATATAATGCGATAGAATAAGGGAAGAAATATTTGAAATGGCATATATTGTATGCTGCAGAACAAAGACTACGTGCCAAATGTTATTTTTTTCAATTGTAGCCCGATGACATTGCAATTGTGACAACTACATTTCCTGACATCACAATTGCAACATCGTCAAGCTATAAGAAAAATGAAAAAGCCAAAAACACATAACATTTGCCTACCATCAGAAATTGGCGTTGCAAATTGACCCCTAATGTATTAGTGTCAATGGCTTCCACTCTCTTAGGATCCATCTTTACTCCATCCTTTGATACGATATGTCCCAATAGTTTTCCTTCAGTTACCCTAAATGTACATTTCTTAGGGTTTAATGATGCTCCATATTCCAATGCTTTGATAAAAATCTTCTCCAAATGTCTACAATGGTCTTCAACCCTTTTGGAATAAGTTGTAAGGTCATCCTGATATACAACCATAAACTTGTTAATGTAATCATGGAAAGCTACATCCATAGCCCTTTGAAAAGTGGCACCAACATTAATCAATCCAAATGACATTCTCAGATACACATAAGTTCCCCATGGAGTTGTGAATGTTGTTGTAAACTACTCTTCTTTCACCAAGACTTGGTTATACCTCGAGAACCCATCCATAATGGACATAAGTTTAGAACTAGTTACTTGCTGCAACATAGCCTCCATGTTTGGCAACCCATAATTATCTGTTAGGGAAGCAATGTTTAGATTTATAAAATCCACACACAATCTAATGTCTCCATTCTTTTTCCTAATAGGTACTAGATTTGAGACCCGAGTAGAATGTCTAATAGGTTTAATTATCCCTGCATCACTTAATTTCATCAATTCTTCTTACATTTTGAGTGCTAAGGTGGGATTTACTAGTCTCTACTTCTTCCTAAAAGGTTTCAAATTTTCTTTGAGTGGAATGACATGTTGAAAAAGATGTCTATATTTTCTTAATAGGTCAATCAAAGGCTTTATAGTTTTAGCTGATACATTTTGACCAATATAAACCTTCTTGGGGGCCTCATTAGTTCCAAGGTGTAATTCTTTGAGCTCTTGAGGTTTATAATATATAGCCCTAGGTCTTATCCTATCTTAGTTGTCAAACTTGTTCTCCAAAACAACCAGACCCTTAGGTATTTTATTAGTCTTTAATTGTATGACCTCTTAACCAAAAATTGTTTCCTTACCATCTATAGGCTCAACCAAATCACCACAGTCCAATTCTTGATGATGTTATTTATCTTCATTCAACAAGAAATTTACAATGTCTTTGTCATCTTTAAATAGTTGCCAATGTTCAATATTGTTAGGTATTAAGGGTCTATTCTAGACCTCAATTTATGAAACTCCTACAAATGATACCTCCTATGTTTTAATTGCTATATTTTCTAATAATTTGGCCATCTTATTTTGGTTTCTATCTCTCCAAGAAACATTGAATGCATCAAAAAATTCTATATGATCCCAGATAGCATTTCTATATAGTTTCAATCTTTTATTTTTAGATGCATATGCCACCCTTATCTGTGAGATAACCAATTCTAAATCACCTATAGCACGCAACTTTTTAATTCCATGGTGGGTAGAAACTTTCAATCCTAACAACGAGGCTTTATATTAAGCTATATTGTTGGTTCATGAAAAATTTAGGATGAAGGAGTATCTAAAAGTATTCTTTTTATGAGAAACAAAAACCACCCCTAGACCTGAACCTTCTTTAGAGCTAGCCCCATCAAAGAACATGGTCCATAATATTGGTGAATCCATACAACACTCAATTTCATGCTCAATCATAGCAGGAAACTTCTCAACTTCTTGGATAATTAACTTAGCTCTGAATGCATTCACACATATGTCTAAAAAATAGTAGAATCTTTGTCAATTTCTTCCCCCAAAATATGATTGACCCTTGGCTCTCTGTCTACTTTAACATCCTTATCTCCTATGTGAAAAGTGTCATAGGTTAGGTCACATTGTAGGCTACCTCCCATAGGAGCACTCCATTTTCTAGAGAGCAAAATTTCATAATCTGGAGGAATATCAACAACAATGACTTACATTGTCAATTCTACCTCAGGGTATGCAGCTAGCTTAAGTGGTAAAGCATTGATAGTACCTATGACTGGAACTTCTCTAGCATCCATACCTCTACATCTACGTTGCTTAATGTGTACTTTCAAACCTAGGGCTTCCATCACGTTGAAGGGCATGTTGGTGTTAGAAGCTCCTAAATCTATCATGCAAATTTTTAGTGTTTTTCCCTTTATAATCAGACTAAGAAAGAAAGGGTCAATATCTTCTATATGTGCTATAGATGAATCATCCAAAAACATTTGGGGAATTGGAGATATAATACCACTATCTTCTACTACCAATGGGGTTTTTTGTTTGATATTTTGTTCTACAATATTGTCATTATTTCCTATCCCTCCTGTTGGTGTTTTTGATTTATAAAACATCGCTAAAACTACTAAGCGACAAAGGCTTAATACCTAGATATCAGTACATATACAACCTAAAGAATAGCCAATTCTCATTAACATTTGCATATGAAAAGTACTAGGACCCAACTTCAAACAAAACCATAGATGGTTTTCTACTCTTTTGGCTCTGCAAAACCAGGGCGGGTGTACCCGAGGATGGTTCAAAAATGGAACAACTGTATGAGAATTATTCTTAGTTTCATTCTGATTTTCATCTCTAAATCCTCAAACATATACATAACTCTTATCAAATTGGTAAACACATCCCTTGAACAGATATGGCCAAGAAATCTTCTATAGATCTGCAGATGTTTTCAACAGCAATGGCTAAATGAAGCTAAAACATTCCATGTAGGCAAGTGCTGGCCAACTTTGAATATCTTACAAGAAATAAAAGTAAAATTTGATTTCAATATACCAGTTATAATATACTTCTCTTTTGGCTGAAATAATTTTGATCAGTGCCTAATCCATTGGGGTTCAGAGTCTATAGCAAATTCTTAGATCTAATTTGTTGCTTTGCAACAAATTCTATCAGCAATTCTTATCAGAATTTATCATTCAAAAATCCTTTTCAATACCTAAGAAATCTCATCACATTCATCAAAGCCCTTATTTAGTCCATTAAATTAATAGAAATAATAAATGGATATACAACCCTACTAGATTGCAATCAATTGCATAAGCTTTTATTCACACAACATCAAGGTAGCTAAGTATTTAAAAGGAGACAAAATTGGAAAAGAACTGATATGGGGACAGTTCATAATTTGTATTCATTTCCTTTGAAAATGTTATATCCTTTACAATAGACCCAGAAAGACCTTCATAAAAGAAGCACAGCTCTTTCTACATTCATGTATTCTCAAAAAATTTTACAGAAAAGTATACTACAAACTTGCTTTTCAAATGTTTGGACCAAAAACAGGACTAAGCACAACACTTAGTAAAAATAGAATTCAGACCATTCTTTAGCCTTGGGATCTCACTTAAATAGTGTGAGATGTAACAAACTTCAGGCTAAAGAAGGTGACAAGTGTCCTTCTAAAAGAAAGACAAAAACAAAATAACAGAAAGGTTAATTATAACAACATTTCTTGGCGGGTCCCTTTCTGTTATACTTCTTAGTTATTGCGATTTGATCTTACAATCATTCTTCATCTTCGGAGTACATACCCATGAGGTCTGTAAGTGATGTATCATCTTCTGTTACCTAAAAACTCACTTTAACCTAGGGATTTTCCATGTCATCATTGCTGATTACAAAGGTAACTATTACTTTTGCATCTTCTTCCTCATTGTCTTCTGACATCTGTTCCCTAAACTGATTTTTCCATTTATTAAAAGTATCATCATCTGGCCAATCAAAACTTAGAGTTTTTCTTTGTATCTTTATTAAAGAATTTTCATTTTCTTCTAAATCATCCAATTCTTTTCTCATATCAGTATAATACAATTGTATTTTTACTAGCTCCTCGTTTGTCTTTGCCCAAAACCAATGGCCAGTCTCACTGATGATGTTTATTATTCTATTATCGAATAACTCATCCATTTCCTTTTTCCATTTTTCTTTTTCCTTTACTGTATCAACAGATTCTAAAGCGCAAGGAAATAGGGTGAAATTTTTAGCAAGATATTTTGAAAAACAGAGTATCAATCTTCTCTGTAAAGAATCTCTTTCATTCTCAAAATTTTCTAACTTATTCAATAAATCAAAAATCTTCTCAACTTGATGATAAGGCATTTGGACTGCAGATATACATATGATTGTAATATCATTATTTCTCTCTCTCCATTTCTGCACAAGAGAAGTTAGTCCATCCTTTTCTTTATTCAACTTATCCATGAGGGTTACAATCCTTGTCAACTAATCATAAAAAGTTGACCATTGTATTTTATCCCTCAGATATGTCACACCCTGCTTCCATTTTTCTTCCTTCTGATTTCTAAATTCTATCTGCCACTCATGTAATTATGTTTTTTCTGCTTCAAATTCCTCTGCAGTATAGAATTGAGGCCTTTCAGGGGTGTCAGGTATTTCAATGATAGGGGTTAATCCAACAGATGACTGTAAAGGGTATGCAATTCTCAATGTACTGGATTCTCCCACTTTCCTTTTTCCAAGTATCTTCTCCAATTGAGATACCCTATTTTCCAGCTCAATTCTCTTTTTTACCTCTTGATTGTAAGCATCCACCACTATTTCATATTTACTGTGCAAATCAATCATTTCCTTTTCTTCTCTTTCTGCAGTGGCCAAGGCAAATTTAGAATAATCCACATTCATATGGGCTGCCTGTACATTTGAAGTATCACCAACCCTCCTTACAATGATACTCCCTGTTAGTCCTGAATCGTCAAGCTGTGATGAAGTAGTCCTGGATCCTCTTCTTAGTGACCACATAACAAGGGCAGCTTGATCATTACTGAATGTTGTTCCCAAGAATTCCTCTTTATTTGGATCCTGTAGTCCTAAATTATTTGATACAGAATTAAAAATTAATGCATCAACAATATCCCAATTGGGTAATAATAAAATATTTGCACTTTTTACCATCTGTCTACCCTCATCAGGGGTTATATTCTAGAACTCTTGCATCATTTGTTCCTTTATTTGATTTTGAATGGAGGCCTCATCCATTTCTAGATGCTCTATTTTCATATTCTTACACCTTTGCTAAAAAATGTGCATGTTTACCCTCCATGCAAACTGATGGAAAGCCCTAGATCTTACAAAACTATTATCAGATAAAAATTGCTGACTATCTTGTTCCAAAATAGGGTCCAATTCCCTTCCTCTGAAATTTGCTATAGTTAATTCAAAACTTGGCACAGGAGGTTCCTGGGGGTTCCCTTCATCAATTTCTGCTTAAGTAACAAAAATTTCTCCTTGTGACCCGATTTGTTCAATTTGCTCATTGGTGAGCTGCTCTTCCTCAATTCTCATATGAGTTTGAGAAGGTGAGTAACCTTCATCAGGGGATCCTTCTTCCCTTATTATTTTTCTTCTTTTGGGAGAAGGTTCAGGGGGTCTTTCTTCCAGGATAGTAGTAGTAGATTCAACTACCTGCTTTTCTTTGTTTATAATGGGCATCTGTTGCTGAACAACAGTATATCCTTTCTTCTTTCGTACAACCAGTGGACCCATTCCAATGTTGAGAGTGAAACCAAATTTTCTCATAAATTCTCTGGCTTTATCTGGAAAAGAATCAATAAAATGTTGTTTCTTCTCATTCATTATTTCCATTATCTCAGAGAATGTATTCATGAGCTTATTTATCTTATCTGCATTGGTTGCAACATTACTAAGAGGACTGTAATCTTTGTCAAAACAATTAATAAATTCCAAAACTTTTTAATAGACTCTCCATTTTTCTTTCTTTATTTCTTGCTCATGGAGAGAATATTCATTCCTTATTATATCTTCAGGAAAATTGAAATTTTGCTGACTTGGATGAAGCTTGATCCTAAGTCTAAGAGCAGAGTTAAAGAAACCTTCTGTGTCACAAAAATGAGCATGAGACACTACCATCTTATACTGATCCAAAATTTTGTGGAGAAAGATCCACCCTTCTTTAGTTATCACAAATTGGTGAGCTATAGTGCAAGTAGGAAAAATTGATCCTGTTCCCTTTTTGTGCAAAAAGGTCTCCTCCACTCCTCCCAACTGCCACAAAAATTCAGCTATCCCTACCTTTAAAGGTACTTGATAGGGTAGTACATGGGGTGTCCCTTTGAATCCATAGACCCTAATGACAGTTGAGACTAGATATGGGATAATTCTCCCCAATTATGTGAAACTTTTAGACTATGGGGTTTGTTCATAGGCCTGACAAGATGCATTAATGCCTTAGGAATTCTGGGATTGTCACTCAATATGAAGCATCTTAGTTTAGAGGCAAAGTGCCTATCAAATCTAACAAAGTTAGCATTTTCTGCTTCCCAAGTCATGTCTGCGCTCCATAATTGGACTGGCAGTGCCTCGCCCTCTTGTTCCCTATTTAAAACCATTTCTTTACCAAAATAAGTAGCCGCTTTAAAAAGAAACATATGCATCAATAGGGAGTAATGACCCCAAACCTTTTCCACCTTGCTCTTTGCAATCCCCACCAATCCCTGGTGAATCTCATTAGCTAGGTAAGATGCAAAATCAAAAATTATTTCCACACCAAAAGAGGAGATTTGGGTGATCATATACATGAAGCTCACCGGAATAAAATCTTCTTCGCCCTCTCCGAAGACTCTGCACAGGGTCCTATATATCTCTACTACCTTGGCATTAAAGCATGATTTCTTGAATGGTTCTTTAGAAGATGGTGTTATTGTTGGTAGGCCTCCAATTTGGCCTATGTGGGCTTTTAGTGCACCTTGTCTAACTACATCCCTTTTGGACATATATTCCTTTTCTAACTCTATCAAGTTAATGGGAACATGATACATAGTGAGAGGTCCTAGACTGAAAACTTTCCTAATCTCCTCTGGACTGATAGTAACTAAAGCCTCACCATCCATTCTTCTCACTACCTTAGTGGCTTGATCATAATTTTTTGCTATAGCTTCAAGCAGGTCAAAATCCATAAACACACTGGGAACAACAAGCTTTCCAAGATCAAAATTCCATATATTGGCATGAGGGGCATATAACTTCCTTTCTGCAAACCATTTTTTGAATAAACTCAAACCAGCTTGAGAAGTTTGAGCATCCTAAACCCAATTACCCTTATCATACAATCCATCAGCTATCCTTAGCCTAGGGTTCAATGAGGTTAACCTCTTAACTTGCACCGTTTCTATAGTAGACTCAGGAAGCAACTCAAGAAAATCATCATGCACATTTCTATCCAAGTAGTTTATTGCACCTGAAAATCCCTTCTTTGAAGGCATCTTGGACTATCTTTTTAGAACTGAAAAGCTTACGAAGATTATGGTAGGATTACTTACTTGAATTCTGTCTCTGTTTTCCTCTGTATTCCTACAAATTTTCTGTGAACAAACAACTTCACAATTTCTACCAGACCTTGGTGCGCTTTTCTTTCAGTAATTGCTTCTGCACAAGAATGGCTCCAAATCTTTGCTCGCGTAAGATGAAACTGATGAAATCTCTCTGTATTATACTATTTTTTCCTCATGGACGAAGCTTTCTTGTCTAATTAATACAGAGAGTGGCACTACATTTTCATTTAAAACTGCGCCGTCGATCTTCAAAAATCCTACAATCATGTGGTGCAGAGAGAACAACTAGGAGTTGCATTTGTCATGTCAGTTAATTTACCCAATGAGAACTTTCCACGTACAGAATTCTTTCTTTGATGGTGCTTATACCTAGACCCACTGACGACTGAGAACACGTGTCAACATGTCGCTACTTCGTTATGCATAAAGAATGAGCACCTTGTCATAGCGAGGTAACGACAATGGTAGATCTACTTGGATCTGATGTCTGGGACAAATAAGAAGAAAGTTAACCAGGGAGAAAAGGAAAAAGGGATATGACAACATATTCGTCTCTTTTGAAAATTCAAAATTTTGCGCCCGACAATTTATGAATAAAGAGGATATAGGGTTTACATGATGATTATTTTTATGGATGGATTATCCAAAACCCTATGCTTCATTTAGGAATAGAACATCTGACTTTTCTATGATTTAACAGAAAACTTCTACTACACAAAAAGTCAGAGCAACACCTCCCAACCATGATAATGCTTTACTTTTATGCTCTTCAATCCTAAATAGTTTAGATAAGGGTACTTTAATAGTAATTTGTGACAACATGGATATCATGTCAATAGGATCGGATATAGTGGGTTTCACAATCATACCTAGAGTAGGAACATTTTGAAGAGTAGGCACTATTATTTTCTTGATAGTATTAGATCCTAATCCCTTTTCTTGCACAATTTCTTTTGTTGTCTCATTTGTTTGGAATTGAACCCTCTTCTTGGGTTCCCACTTCTTGGTTTTGATGTATTTAACTTTAATTGTCTCTACATTAGCCTTCTTATCTTCATCTTTCATCTTATGTGTAACATCTTTTATAAATATACTAGAAGGCTTCACCAATCTCAAAAGAGAAAATACTAATAGATGTTGATGACAAATCCAACTGGAATAGTGAGATAATACTAGATATCTTTTTCTACCTACAAGGGATCTATCGTCAAGAGGAGCTTCACATGTAAAGCAAGCGGATGAAGCTCAATCTCTCAAGATCTTCCAAATAGTGTTCATAGGACCTAATTACTATGTGAAACACAAATGCATGAAAGCAAGTCTAGAACTAATTTTAGAGCACCAATGAAGTGTGAACTGTGAAAGCATGTAAAAGCACTCAAGCCAAACACATTATAGGCTTCATTTTACTACCAAATCCAAATGTTATAGAGATCTAAAAAAAACTTAGTAATCCTTGCAATGTGTCTTTTTTCTATTGTACCTTTCATTTATGTTTGAACGCTCGCTTGCAATGAACAAAGCAACAAGTAACAAATAAAATAAGCAAACACAAGGTATGCAATATATATCTAACTTATGTAAAACTAGGGTTAGATCTAAAATCTGATTTTTAAGAGTAACAATAATTAGCAAATAACCCAAATGAAATCTCATATCATACATTGATCCATTTTAAAAATTAAATGCAAGTCATTCATTAAATGCCCTTTTTTTAATTGATTTTTGACCTAGTCATCAAGATTAGACATATAAGATATGAATTTGGATCCAAAATCCTAAATGCAAAAAAGTGACCCCTATCAAAAATCAGAAATATTTTCAAAAATGTTAGAATTTTGAAAATATCTTTTCATTTGTGCCCTAGGAAGCCATTTTGTCAAAAAATACTAGTTTTTGCAGATTGAACTATTGGGCCCTAATATGTTCACTAAAATCAAAACAAAAGGAACCAAATCTATTTAAAATTTAGAGAGATTTCTAAAATTATAGACTTTTCCAAAAAATTGATAATTTGTTCCTTAAAATGATTTTTTATTAACAATAAAGAAAAAATTACAAAAAACTGAAAATACCTCTAAAAAATCTAAAAATTGGACTAAAGCTTTTCTGATATGTCACCACCTTGCAGAAATAAATTAAAATTAAAATACATAGCCATTTGGGAGATATAATCAAGTCTTTTAGATCTAGGGTTGTTTGTCTCGAATGAAATCTGCACAAGGGGGTTAGATCTAAAAAATTCTAAAATCAACAAGTAAAGTTGGGTTGCCCCATAGTGGGTGACAAAAATGTGTGCTTAAAAGCTCAAAAATGAAGTCTCAAATGGTGGTTCATAGCTCTCTATTCATTGACTACAAGAGCTTGTAATGGAGGCCCTCAGTTTAACCTAGTTTGTGCCCATGCAAGTGCACCATGAAACAAGAGATTCAAGGATCAATATATGAATGCAAATGAAGATGTAAAATATTATAAATGATGACAATGCAAAAAAATGCAAGAAAAAAAATCTAATCTATGAAAGGAAATAACAATGCAATTAATCTATAAAAATAAATATGACTCTAAGATAGTATGAAAATGCAAGGATGAAACCTCATGATGGAAGCCATGGATGAAAGAGAGAACATGAGAAGAAGATAGAAGTTCTCTACAAAAAGATTTAATGCTCAAACTCCTCCAAAAATCACTTTCCAAACCTATAACATAACAATACTATAGCAAAAAGTTATTTTCACTATAACTCTCTCTATTACTCTATATATTGCTTTATAATGCTCTATATATTTCTCTATTGTTCTATATCTCTCTATGTCAAAATGTGGAGGTGAGAGGCTTCTCACAACTAATATGGGATAGTAGAGTTTGATCCATCTAAAACAAAATTCCACCAATGAGAAAATAGGAGTTTTTGAGAAGATAGTGGAAAAAGGAATCCCACTTAGAGATATGTGCATTTAAGTGTAGAGAAAATAAAAACATATTTATTTAATTTTTTTCCCTTTCAATCACAAAGAGATATTTGAGAGGGAATTTTATTTAATTAAAAAGAAGCAAGTTCTTGTAATTAAATAGGAGATATTTAATTAAATTAAAAGAGAGGTTTTTCTCTTAATTAATTAAATGTGGATGAATTATTTAATTAAAAGAGAGGTTTTCTTTTTAATTAAATGGGAACTTATTTTATTTAATTAAAAGGGAGATTTTATTTTAATTAAATAAGACTTAGGATAAAATGACAAACCTTAGAAAATATTGAAATAATCAAATTTGATTAAGGAAAATGATTTAAATTTATTTAATAAAATATTGCAAACCATTTGATTTAGGAAATTGATAAATTTATAAATTGAATAATGTGGGCCCATAGTCTAGGTGACCATTTTAGGCTGCATATAGGTTCGATCAATTGTATCAATAAAATCCTATAATAACCAACATTATTATCAAATATAAAATAATATAATTAAGTCTCTAGCAATGAAAAAAATGTCACTGGAGTATTTACCTTGAAATATGGATCAAAGTGGTGCTTACCAACAATTTTTTGAGGAGTGGTTACAATAAGGGGTAAAAAAAAATCACTATGAAGCACTAAGATAGCCTTCAAAACCTTGTAAAAGTGTTGACTCGCTGTCTCTCTTGAGTGACCAAAGCTATAGCCAATCTTTCAATTTCTTATATTATGGCCAAGGGTGTGGACGAATATCACTAGTTGTTCTTCAAATGTTATGTTTCTCATATTTGAATGCTCCCTTTTTTCCATGGAATTTTGGCAAAGTAAAAGAAGGCTACTCTATGCCATTGAATACAATTGATTAATTGTGTATTGTCTTTGATGTTACAAAATTATCATTATTAGTCAGTGTATGCATAGATCATGCAAATAGTGAATGCAATTTTATGTGTATGCTAAGCATTCCTGTTTAGAAGATAATGTCTATCGAGTTCACTCAAATAGCAAAGAAAATTTTGTAGAAGATGAATGTTAACTGAGCTCACTCGGTTAATGAAAGTAATATTGGATGGAATCAATGGTTACCAAGATCACTTAGATTCCAAATGATCTTTGCATATTTTCAGTATTAACCAAACTTGTTTTGGTTAACAAAGGGAAATCATTTTTGAATTAGTGACTACTGAGTAGGGTTAGCTAACAAAGGTTTTTTTCCTATTTTGGCATATCAAGCTTAATTAATTATATTTTGATTCTAGCTGACTGAGATGAGGAATGTTAATTACTATAAGTTGTATCCTAGCTGACTTGACAATAGGAAGGATATAAGTATAAGGTCAAGTTGTGAGATAATGTATGTGTGAAAAAGAATAGTATTGAAGATTTGTAGATTTCTCTAAGGAAGAAAATATGGAAATAAGAAGGATTTTTTTGAGGAGATGAAAGGATACGTTCGATTAGGAAGGATCATGTACAAGCCAGAATATAGATCTATAATTAGTAATTCAGTTGAATTTAAATTAGGTCATCTCATTGTTACTCTCTAACCATTATAGCATTGATCTAATTCTCTTAACAAAGTTGGCTTAACAACTATTTGTAAATCCTCTAACAAGGTGGTAGTTCTATTGAATTGTCTAAAGACCTCTAACAAGGCCACTCATGATAGGATGATTAAATCCTTTAATAGAGTCACACCTATTAGTGTGTTTTGTAAACTTTAATAGGGTTCGCTCCTAAAAGGACTCACTTTAGAAGAGTGAAAATCAATAAGTACTTGCAATTGATGGTTTTTCCAAATTGGGATTCCATGTTAAAGCTTGGTGTCAAATGTGTTCATGCTATTTCTTTTATGCTTGCAATTAAGTTAAAGTAATGATAATCACTGATAACATCTTAATATCTACACAGCTAATTCACAACATTACAAACTATTAGGATGAGGAAAACTCCACCAAAACCATCTCTACCCACAATCCTTGCATTCCTAGTAGAAAGAGTCCTAGAAGCCTCCCTCCCCTTCTCCCCAAGCCTGAGCCTCAGGAGGATAATAGTGAGGAAGAAGAGGAGACTGACACAGCCTTTGAGGATGAGGATAAGGAGCCGGGGGAGGATAATTTGAGAGGAAGAGGAGAAGGGAAAAGAAAGCGGCATGGAGGAGGTGGCTCCTGATGCCCCCCTAGGAAACCCCAGGAAAAGAAAAGCTAACCAGGCCCTGCCCCAAGAAGACCTGAAAGCCAAGTGTGTTGAGACCCCTAGCCCTATACTGCCCACATCACTGCTTGAGGAGATGATTGAAATTATGGTGGAAAAAACTGGGGAGGTGATAACGAAGAATAGGAGGAGGGCTTGGAGTAATTTTAACATGGATATTGCAAGTTTGGGTATAATTAGAGAGCCAATGAACATCCAGGTGTTGGAAGACCTTGATAGTAGAACCCACTATGATGAGCTAATTGACCCTATTTTGTTGGTCATTTTTGACAATGCATGAGAAATCGGATTCAACCTCTTGAAAAATGTAAAGAATAGCTTGATGCATGAGAAATCAGATTCAACCTCTTGAACAATGCAAAGAATAGCTTGATTGATAACTTCCATTCCATCAAATGGTTTTTTAAGGAAATTGAGGCTCTAAAGGATAAAAAAAAAATTAGGATAGTAGCCAGAACATCCACACAAACTAGTGACCACAGGAAAGAAGAGAGATCAAGAAGGAAGTCAAAATATCTACAATGGCCAGGACACTAGAGATCAACAAGAGGACAGATTCTCCTTGGTTGATCAAAAAGTCTAAAGGTTTGATTCCATCCACCATATCATGACAAAACAAATCATTGACACTCTACACACCCTGAATGAGAACATTGTCAACCTAATGGATTCTCTGATGAGAGATTACCTTGGTGGGGACACGGTGCAGAAGACTAGGCTAGACTTTGGCCAAGAAGAGGTTACTCAGAAGACTCAAGGGACCAGGTGGACTAGGTGGAAACCCAGAACAAGAACCAAGAAGGAATGGACAATAAGAAGGACAATGAAGCTATAGAAACTCTGAAGGAATTGGATAAGGACAACCATTAGTCTGTTTCTCTTTTGGTTTTTCTTATAGTTTTTTTGGGTGCTAGCTTTTGCGTATTGTCCTTGGGCCTTTTGTTGGTTTTGACCTTTCGTAGCAATTTCATGTTAGCTAGACTTTTTTAGTTTTTATCTTTATGCTGTAAAAATTTTAGGTTTCAGGATTCTTGTAAAACCTGTTTTACTTAATCAAAAACATTAAATGTGTGTATGCTGAGCCTCAACATTTTAGTTTTTAGAGTTTTTTTTGTACTAACATCTAAGGGATCTGGTATTTATTTTTTTAGTAACTAATTCACCTCTCCCCTCTCAGTTACTCCTCTTATATTTCTAACAATTAGTATTAGAGCCATTTTGGTGCTTGTAGAGAAGGTTTCAAGGACATAAGGTAAATGTATGGATGTCTTACAAAAGAGAGATTCCCAAGTTGAACAGAGATAATTTTGTAGCGTGGAAAGGACTTATGAGGTTACATCTAGCTACTATTATTGATTCAAGTTGTAAATATCTTGATACTGAATACAAAACTCCCACCAGAGCATTATTAGTAGAAGACATTGTGGAGAAGAAGCATTATAACATCATGATGATTGATATTACATCTGCTCTCACTTAGGCTAAATTTGATGAGGTAAAAGACTATAAAACTACTCATGAAATGTGAATCAGACTAAAAGATATCTATGGAGGAGATGAAAATGTATGAAAAGCCAAAGTAGAATGTCTCAGAGGACAATTTGATCAAATGAAAATGAGAGAAGATAAGAATATTGCAAAATATGTGGAAAGAATCAGGGCTAGTGTAAGTGCAATCAAAGCATTTGGAGGAGACATTAAGAAGACAACTATTGTAAGAAAGGTACTTAGAATGCTTCTTCCTATCTATGAAATTAGAGAGTCTTCTATTCAAGAAATGAGATGTGATCAAAATAAAAAATTAACCTTGGATGCTCTAGTTGTAAGACTAACAACCTTTGAATTAGACAACTATGATAACTGTAAGGAAACTTAGGTGCGAAAACAGCTTCCTACACTAATCTCATAAGGAAAGTATGATGCAAATCCTATTAAAATATTCTACACTTATAGATTTAATGTCATGTAAACAAAAATATTGCAGCCAACCATGCATACAGAAAATAGACACAGAAAGGAACACATAACACAAGGATTTGCTGGTGGGGAAAAACCTTTCGGTAAAACAACCCCACCCCTTCAAAACCTGTACAATGTATTATCTTCAACACAAGGTTATAATACACTTGCAATGCAAGTTCAACATTGACACCAAAAGGCTCTAGTAGCTACTGCCAGTGCCAACAATACACTCTCTCGCATTGCTTCTCTTTGCAACCCTAAAAATGCTTATAACATGCGCTTCATTTTAGGGCTACTCCCAAAGGTAAACCGTATTAGGGTTTTACCATTCTCTGAGAAAATAGGAACCACAAAAAAAATTTTGGATGATGCCCTGAACCCCACTATTGTGGTAGAGTGTACAGTACTCAAATATCTTAGATGCCACATGTCTTCACCTATCATTGAATCTTCCTAACATAGCTCTTACGTGTCATAGGAATCTGTCATAACTGTTTTAGCCATGATCTCCTTACACACAATTCAAGATGTCGACACATCAACATTATCTGCAAGAAATATGTTTTACAAAACAAATAATAAAAATAAGAATTATACAGGGTTGAGACACCTTCTTCCTAACATTCTCCCACTTGTTGAACACCTTGTAAGAGCAATAGGAACATAACAGGAACTAACCGCTATAGGCCAAAAGGCTCATAGACTCTGAAGACCATCTAAACTTCTCAGTGCCCACTGTTTTCATTAATGCATCTGCAACATTCTTCACAGTATCTACCTTTTCCAAATTTACCTTTCCATCTTCCACCATATCTCTCACAAAGTGATACTGTACATCAATGTGCTATGGAAAGTTGGATTCTTTGCAAGGCAAATAGCACTCTAACTATCACACCAAATAGTAATCTGTTCTACATCAACACCAACATCAGAACACAATCTCTTAAGCCAAATGGATTCCTTACAAGCATGAGTAGTATCCATGTACTCAGCTTTTGTAGTGGACAAAGCAACCACAGGTTGTCGCTTGCTCATCCAACTGATGGCACCATCAAACATAGTGAACACATAAGCACTGGTGGATATCCTGTGATCAATATCACCTGCCCAATCTAAATCCACAAACCCATGAATACAAATTGAATGTAGAGATCTAAAAGAGTTACCATGATAACATATGGAGTAATCTGATGTACCCCTCAAATATCTGAATACTCGCTTAACTGCATCCCAATGTATCCATCCAAGATTAGCCATAAATCAACTCAGGACTCCCACTACTTGGGCAATGTCTGGTCTAGTATAGACCATAGCATACATAAGATTTCAAATTGCACTAGCATAAGGTACTCTACTCATGTCCTCCACCTCACTAGGAGATTTTGGACAATCATCTATAGATAACTTTGTTCCCATAGGAATAGGAACACATAGTGGTCTACAATCTGCCATGCTGAACCTGTCCAAGACAGACTTCACATACTTACTCTGACTCAACCAAATTTTTCTATTAGACCTGTCTCTATTGATTTCTAGACCCAAGATGTACCTAGTTGCCCCAAGATCTTTCATCTCAAACTGTGTTGACAACTGAGATTTAAAATAAAAAATCATACCCTTACCCTTCTCAAACAACAACATATCATCAACATGTAATGCAACAATAAGAAGGCAATCATTTTTAATTCTAAAATAAACACAATGATCTGATTTTGATCTTACAAATCCAATTGACAACACAAAGGAATCAAACTTAAGGTACCACATCCTAGGAGATTGCTTCAAACCATATATAGATTTCTTTAATCTGCAAACTAAGGATTCTTTACCTTTGACAATGTAGTGCTTAGGCTGTGACATATAAATCTCTTCCTCCAAATCACCATGAAGGAAAGTTGTCTTCACATCCATCTATTCTATCTCTAAATCATATGATGTAGCAAGAGATAATAGAAATCTAATGGATGTCAACTTTGCAACAGGAGAGAATATTTCTCCATAATCTATTCCCTCTACTTGTGAATGCCCCTTTGCAACCAATCTAGCTTTGTACCTTTCAACACTGCCATCTGCACAGAATTTCTTCTTGAATACCCATTTACAGCCAATAGATTTTCTCCCTTTAGGCAAAGGTACAAGGTCCCATGTTTTGTTTTTCTCTAATCAAGCCATCTCATCATCCATAGCCTCAATCCAAGAACCTGCATCTTCCATGCCCAAAGCCTCTTTCATAGATCTAGGCTCATCAGTGTTAGTAATCAAAGCAAAAGCACAACTAGAATCTAACATAGAATAACCAAACCTTTCTGGTTGCTTTCTTTCTCTCGTGGATCTCCTCAAGGGCTGAGGTTGAGGTTGTTCTTCCTCTTCTTCTGAACTATCAGAGTTGCAAGAGCTCTCCTCATCATTAGACCCAACATGGTCTCTCTATTCAGTCTTCTCAAGGGTAGGAGGAAACTGAGCAACATCTTTTTCCTTTTCTTTTTCATCTGGTTGTAGAACAATAGGAGAAGATGTTAGCTCTCTAAAAATAACATTTCTGCTATGCAACACCTTACTAGTCACAGGATCCCAAAGCTTGTATCCTTTCACACTAGTACTGTACCTGATGAAAATACATTTAACAGCTTTGTTTTCCAACTTAGATCTTTTCTCCATTGGAACATGTGCACAAGCTTCACAACCAAAAACATGAAGATGTCTAATTGAAGGCTTCCTACTAGACCACACCTCCATGGGTGTCTTAACAACAAGCACTGATGTAGGAAATCTGTTAACCAAATAACAAGTAGTGGCCATAGCTTCGGCCCAAAACCTTTGTTCTAAACCAGCTCCACTAAGCATCCTCCTAGCCTTCTCCACCAATATCCTATTCATTCTCTCTGCAACTCCATTTTTCTATGGGATATATGGAGTTGTCTTATGCCTCTCGATACCTTGTTCTTTATAGAACTGTTCAAACTTTGCTGAGCAAAACTCACCACCATTGTTAGTTCTCACACACTTAATCTTCTTACTAGTCTGATTCTCTACAAGGGCTTTAAATTACTTGAATCAACTAAAGACTTGTGTCTTACTTTTAAGGAAATAAATCCATGTCCTTCTACTGTAATCATCTATGAAAGATACAAAAAATAAAGACTTGGAGATTGAAGGAACTTTTACAAGACCAAATACATCAAAATGAATAAGATCCAAAACATCAGAAGATTTGTGAGAACTAGAGTAAAACTGAACACGATTTTGTTTACCATATACACAGTGTTCATCGAAATCAAACTCGAGATTGCAATCATAAAACCCCTCAACAAGATTTTTTTTTTTTAGGGTTCTGAGACCCTTCTCACCAATGTGACCAAATCTCAAATGCCACAACATTGTCTTTTCTGCAGAAAGCTTTCCTTCCAAAGTGTTTGCACCCTTAGGTACACTTGTTGCACTACCATCAAAACCACTAATCATAGTCTTCTTTACTGCTCGTTCAGATGGTGGGGATGAAGTGATAGCTACTCTCTTCTTTGAAACAGAAAAACTATTACACTGAGAAATGTGTGCATCAAGCTGAAACAAAGTACCTCTCCTAGTACCCTTAGCAAGCACCATAGCTCCTCTCATCATCTTACATCCATCTTTAGAAAAACAACTTGCACACCTACATCATTCAGCATACTTACAGATAATAGGTTTCATGCCAAACTTGGAATGTGCATAACTCCATTGATTCCCTTTACTCATCCATCAGGAAATTTGATAGTGACCCTTCCACGTCTAGCTATCTTTAGGTGAGAATAATCACCCAAATACACCTTTCCACCATCGAACTCTTCATTTCTTGAGAACCAGTTTCAATGAGAGGTCATGTGAAAAGATGCACACGAGTCATCCAACCACACATCATCAGATGCATGGGCTACCAAAGCCACGATGAATGCATCGCCATCTTCTTGAGATTTTTCAGAACCAGAATCTGAGGCTTTCTTCTTCTTCTTAGGCTCTTTATAGTCTTTACAGAAGTGCCCAGTCTTATTACAATTCCAACATTTTGCCTTGGACTTATTGGAAGTGTTTGACTTCCCACAGGATTTGGATCTACCCTTATTTTTAGACTTATTGTCATTTTTTTTCCCTCTTTTCGTAGATCTCCCACAAATAGCAAGGGCTTCCTTTTTCAAAATAGAAGCCTTTCTCTGCATCTCCTCTGATAGCAGCGAAGACACCACATCATCCATTTTGAAGGTGACTAATGTGCTTCCAAGAGCCATCACAAGATGGTCCCATGAATCTGTAAAGAACACAAAAGTGTGTAGCAACGATCCTCCTCCTCTAACTTGATACCAGCTGATGTCAACTGTGCAGCTAGCAGATTAAATGCATTTAAATGATTTGTTAAGGATCCACCTTCCTCCATTCGTAGAGAATATAACTTCTTCTGCAAGAACAACATGTTCACCAAAGATTTGGCCTAGTACACGGCCCCAAGTCTCTCCCACAAACTATATGCGGTTTTCTCATCTAGAACATTCAAAAGGACTGCATCGATTAAACAGAGTCTTATGAGACCCTTAGCTTTACGGTCTTTGATATCCCAATCTGCTTAAGCTATAGTTGCTGGTCTTGTAGCACTTGTAGTCACTTCCCATAGGTCATGATCTTCCAACATGTCTTCCATCTTGAGTTTCCACAACTCAAAATTAGTGCCATTAAATTTCTCCACCTCCATTCTTCCATATGATGAACTTGCCATCTTAATCTTCAAATAAGATTTAGGATTCTCTACACAACACTCCCACTCAACTTGAGATTAGCTCAAAAAACCCTACCCAACAACTAGGATCAAAAGTTGATCAAGCTCTGATACCACTTGTAAGAAAACTCAGGTGCAGAAATAGCTTCCTACACTAGTCTCATAAGGAAAGTATGATACAAATCCTATTAAAATCTTCTACACTTATAGATTCAATATCATGTAAACAACAATATTGCAGCCAACCATGCATACAGAAAATAAACATAGAAAGGAACACATAACACAAGGATTTTTTGGTGGGGAAAAACCTTTCGGTAAAACAACCCCACCCCTTCAGAACCTCCACAATTTATTATCTTCAACACAAGGTTACAATACACTTGCAATGCAAGTTCAACATCAACACCAGAAGACTCCAGTAGCTACTCCAAGTACCAACAATACACTCTCTCGCATCGCTTCTCTTCACAACCCTAAAAATGCTTATAACATGCGCTTCACTTTAGGGCTACTCCCAAAGGTAAACCATATTAGTGTTTTACCATTCTCGGAGAAAATAGGAACCCCAAAAAAAAATTTCGGTCATGCCCCGAACCCCACTATTGGGGTAGAGTGTATAGTACTCAAATATCTTAGTTACCACATGTCTTCACCTATCATTGAATCTTCCTAACATATCTCTTACGTGTCATAGGAATCCATCATAACCGTTTTAGTCATGATCTCCTTACACACAATTCAAGATGTCGATACAGCAACATTATCTACAAGAAATACATTATACAAAAAAAATAATAAGAATAGGAATTATACAAGGTTGAGACACCTTATTCCTAACAATAACTATGTTTCTGTTTCCAAAAATATTGAGTCTACATTTGAAGCCAAATTCTCACTTAAGGAAAAGAGCAGCAAATCAAAGGCTGATAAATCAAGAAGAGATGAAGGAACTAAAGAAAGTTCTAATAATGATCTTGAAATTGTTGAGGCCCTATTTACGAAAAAATATTTCAAAGGTAAAATTCCCTTAATTTTCTTTTCTTGCAAAGAAGTTGGTCATATTGATGCTAGGTGTCCTAATAGAGAAAGAAAGGATGAAAAGAAAAGCCAAAAGCAAAAAGGAAGCAAGGAATTCAAAAATCACAAGAACTATAAGGACAAAGGTCAACAATCTAGTTTTATGGCTAAAGATTCTGATAATAGTGAAGATGAAATGGTGTATATTCCAATAAAAGATGAGTCAAATGATGAAGAAGATAATATGGCACTTATCTCTCATGTTAGAAAAAATGATACATGGATTATTAATAGTGGATGTTCACACAATATGACAAGAAATAAAACAAAATTTGAACATTTTGAACATTATGGTGGAGGTAGTGTAAGATTTGGAAACAATGAACCTTGTTGCATAAAAGGAAAAGGTCACATCTCATTAACCAATGAACTTATGTGTGATAATTTCTATTAGGTTGAAGGACTAAAGCATAATCTATTGATTGGGGCATAGTTGAACAACATTAGATTAAAAATAGAATCCATGAATGGCAAGGCAGAACTATTGGATGATAAAGAAAATCTGGTTGGATCTAACAAGCAAAAAAAAGGTAATCTATTTTATCTTGACCTTAGTGAATGTTCATGTTTTATTATTCAAGTAGAAGAAATTTTTTTATGGCACAAAAGACTATGTCATATAAACATTGATAATCCAGTCAAGAGAAGAAAACATAGAAGAGTAAGAGGTATTCCTAGTTTGAAGAAACCTATTATGGGTTTATGAAAGAATTGCCAAATTGCTATGATGTGAAAGACTAGCTTCAAATTAAAAAACTATCAGTCAAGGGAAGTTTTATAAATTTTACATACTAACTTATGTGGACCTATTGGATTAGAAAGTTACAGTGGAGAAAAATTTTTCATTCTTTTTGTTGATGATTATTCTAGAATGATTATTGTAATGTATCTAAGAGAAAAATTAGAAGCTTTTAATAAATTAAAATGGTATCTAACAAGAGTAGAAAAATAAATTGGAAAGAGATTGGAATCTTAAAGATCAATCAAAGGTGGCGAGTTCATCTCCAATGAATTTAATAATTTTCATGAGGAAAGATGAATTAAAAGATATGTATTGGCCCCTGGCACACCTCAATAGAATGGTATAGCTAAAAGAAGAAACAGATCCATCATGGATTGTGCAATAATATTGATGATAGAAAAGAATGTTGCAATCAAATATTGGAAGGAAGCTATCAACACTGCAGTTCATATTTTCAACATCCATTGAAAAATGACTTAAACCAAACTCCCAATGAACTATGGTATGAATACAAACCTAATGTGAGTTATCTGAAAGTATTTGGGAGCAAATGTTATATCCTAAAAGAATCTAGGAAAGGAAAATTTGATGTAAAATGTGATTAAGGCATATTTCTAGGATACTCCTATAGAAGTTAAGCATACAAATGTTTGAATTTGTCTACTTATAAAATCATAGAAATTGCACATGTGGGGATTGATGAGTTTGTTGAAAAGAGTGAAGAAGAAAGCCACAAAGAGCTAGAGGATTACAAAAGATTTGTCTACTATGAACCTGATACTCTATTGAATCCATTTGAAAGAAACAAAAATTCATCTCCCAAGTCTCTAAAATCTCCAATAGTTATTGAGTTGTAGACAATATAACTCGAGTTATAGTCTGAAGGACCCAAGTCGCAATTAGAAGCTACTAAGCTAGTTCAAAGTAAGTCTGAATGACCCAAGTTACAAATAGTAGGACCCAAGATTGAGAATGAAGTTCATAATGAAAATAGTGGAACTCATACAAAATCCAAAGAACCTCAATTAGAAAATTATGTTAGAAGGCATCATGTACCTAATAAGATCATTAGAGATAAATTTGATGGAACAATGACAAGAAGTGAAGTGAAAGGTACATGTTTACTTGTTCAATTTGAATTAGGAAATATTAAAGATCCATTAGATAATAAAAGTTAGGTTGAAGCAATGAATGAATAGATAGAAAAGAAAGAGAACAACAAAACTTGGACTCTTGTTCCTAGACCCGAGGATAAAAATGTAATTGGCACAAAGTGGGTATTCATAAACTAGTTGAATGAAGATGGAAAAGTGTCTAGAAACAAAGAAAGATTGGTATGTAAAGGTTATTCTCAAGAAGAAGGTATAGATTATAGTTAAGCCTTTGCTCCTGTTCCAAGATTAGAAGTTGTTAGAACTTTACTTGCATATGCAACACACAGAGGATCTAAAGTGTATCAAATAGATGTTAAATCTATATTCTTGAATGGAATTCTTGATCAGGAAGTCTACATTACACAACTGGAAGGTTTTCTAGATCCTTAAAAAAAAGACATGGTCTTCAAATTACACAACATTATATGGTCTCAAGAAAGCTCTCAAAGCTTGGTATGAAAGACTACATAACTATTTGATACAACTTGGTTTTCAAAGAACAAATGATAGCAATAATTTGTATATCAAAGAAGGACCAGACAAGAAGATCATGTTGGCTAAAATATTTATTGATGAAACTTTATTTACATGAAATGATGACTTGTACAAGATATTTTTAGAAGAAATGAGGAAGGAATTTGAAATGTCTATGTTTGGAGAAATAAAATTCTTTTTCAGATTATAAATTCAATAGAAGAAAGATGATATCTACATGAATCAATCCAAATACATCAAGGAGATACTAAATAAATTTGGAATGAAAGATTCAGGACTAGTTGGAACCCCTATGTCTACTAGACATAAGCTTTCTAATAATGATGATTCCAAAGAAGTAGATTAGACCACATGCAGATCAATGATTGAAAAATTGTAATATGTAGTACATGCAAGGCTTGACATTGCATTAGTAGTTGGTATGGTGGAAAGATTCTTAGAAAGTCTCAGTGAAAATCATACGATGTCAATCAAGAGAATCATGAGATATCTAATTTAAGATACTGAAGACTATGGCTTATGGTACAAACTTAGAGGCAATTTGTACTTGAAGGTGTCTATTGATGCTGATTGGGTAGGAAGTATCGATAATAGAAAAATCACTAGTGGTAGAGCATTATTTCTTGGTAAAAGACTAGTGTCTTGGACAAGTAAGAAACAAAATTATCTCTCAATCTAGAGTAGAGGCAAAATATGTGGCAGCAGTAGTCAATTGTTCTAGCAATGCTTGGTTCAAACAACTATTAGAAGGAATAAAAATGGAGATCAATGATCTAGTAGTCATTTATTGTGATAACACCAGTGCAATCAATATATCAAAGAACCAAGTGATGCATACCAAAACAAAGCACATTTCTATAAAATATCACTTCTTAAGAGAATTAGTGTAGGATAAAGAAGTCAGATTGGAATATGTAAATTCAAAAGAGTAGATTGTAGACATATTCACCAAGCCATTACCTAAGGATGCATATTTGTATCTAAGAGGTAAGATATGGGTCATTTACCTATCTAAAGCTCACTAATTGAAGTTTAGTGATGCATCAACCAGAGCAAGTTGAAGATCAATCAGTTGATGCAGTATTGAAAAGGGCATATTGCAAATGAATATGTACTTAAGGTACATTGATAGCATTAGAATTGTTGTCTTTGGCATGTGTTGTAGGAAGAAGTTTATTGCCATATCTCATAGAAATTTTTGTTATTACAAAGAGGAAGAAGATTTATGAAGAGATATTAAAGAGGGAGAATGAACATGGTAGAAGATTGTTGCAGATAGAAGTTTTCTGATAGAGGGAAAAACTATTTAGAGTTCAAACTGATAGAGGGAGTTTTTTGAATGAAACTAAAGATATGTTCTCAAATTTTCTTTGTATGAAATATTGTGTTTCCATCAATGCCAAAGAGCGAGATTTTTTGATACAATTGATTAATTATGTATTGTCTCTGATGTTACGCAACTGTTATTATTAGTTAGTGTATGCCTAGATCACTCTGATAGTGAAGACAATTTTCTATGTCTACTGAGTATTCCTATTCAGAAGATAGTGTCTACCAAGTTAACTCGAGTAGGAAAGGAAAGTCTGCAGAAGACGAGTGAGATTAGTTAATGAAGGAAATATTGGATGGAATCATTGTTAGCTAAGATCACTCGGTTACCAAAGAATCTTTGTGAGATTGTAGTGTTAACTAAACTTCTATCGATTAACATAGGGAAATCATTTCTAAATTAGTGTCTACCAAGCTAGGTTGTCTAACAAAGGCTTCTTCCTACATTGGCATATCAAGCTTAGTTAATTTATCTATTGATTCCAATCGATTGAGATGAGGAATGTTAATTATTCTATGTTGTATTCTAGCCAACTTGACAATAGGAAGGATATAAGTATAAGGTCAAGTTGTGAGATAATGTATCTGTGAAAAATAAAAATATTGAAGATTTGAACATTTCTCTAAGGAAGTGAATCTAGAAATAAGAAGGATGTGTTTGAGGAGCTAAAAGGATACATTCGATTAGGAAGGATCATTTACAAGCTAGAATAGATATATGTAGTTGACAATTTAGGTGCATATAATGTAGGTCATCTCATTGTCACTCTCTAAACATTATGGTAGTGATCTAAATCTTTTAACAAAGTTGGCTTAGTAGCCATTTGTAAATCTTCTAGCAAGGTGGCAGTTCTATTGAATTGTCTAAAGACCTCTAACAAGGCCACTCCTAATAGGGTGATTAAATCCTCGAATAGGGTCACAACTAATAGTGTTTTTTTAAACTTTTAACAGCATTGACTCCTCACAGGGCTCAATTTAGAAGAGTGAAAATGAGTAACTAGTTGCATTTGGTGGTTTTCCCAAATTGGATTTCCACATTAAATCTTAGCATCAAATGTGTTTGCACTATTTCTTTAATGCATGCAATTAAGTTAAGGTAATGATAATCACTGATAACATCTTAATATCTACAAATCTAATTCATTTCTAGGTATTGTTGTGACTGCCTATCACACCACACCTATGCCTGGGACCCTCTTCCATTTTTTAAAAAAAATTGCTAGCTTTTGCAAAGCGCAAGATTGAAGGAGACAAGAATTTAATCCCATTTAGGAAATATGCTAGCTATTCATGAAAATGTGGAGTGCAGTTTTGAGGAACAAAGGGAATGGTGAAATCCTCAACTCCTTGAAAATTGTGATATCAACAGAATGTGGAGCGCAGTTTCGAGGAACTAAGGGAATGGTGAAATCCTCAACTCCTTGAAAACTATGATGCCAATAGATTATGGAGCGCAGTTATGATGAAATGAAGAAAAATAGAATCCTTCACTCCAAAGAAATTTAGCTTTCCATAAAAAAATATTTCCCTCTCTATCTTCTTGCATACTATGGTATTGTTTGATTTCATATGGGATGGGTGTCAATCTTCTTCAAATCAAAGTCCATTTTCCTATTCTCACTGCTAGTTTCAAAAGAAATTGGATTATTGCATGAAGGCATGGAAGCCACAAAGTTTGAAGGCATGGAAGCCATAGATGAAGATTTGACATGGCAATTCTAAAGAAAAGTGGTCCTCAATATTCATCCACATAGCATGGGTAATATATCTTATCGGGATTGATAGAGACAAAGTCTGAAGGAGTCACAAAATATTTTGAAAAGAAGAAAATACGCCAGTTCAGAAAAAACCAGCTCCCTAAAATTTTGGAGCATAGTTTTCAGGAAATGAAGGAAGGTTTTGATGAAGGATCAAAGGAAAAATCCTCAATTTTGAAAAAGCCCACTCTTGTAATTTAGTTAAAAAATCATGAAAAGCGGGAAAATTCAAAATTTTGCAAAAAATCCAAAATTTAGAAGAAGAAAGTGAAATTCCTTGAGAAGTGAAAATTTTGATTTAGAGAAGAAAAGAAAAAAAGTGATTTTCCTTTAAAAAGTTTTTTTTGGATTTGCATTAAAAATTAAATATTGGTAAAACTAATATTTAATTTGATTTTTTTTTAATAATAATCCAAAAAATATTAAAATGGAAAAAGTTGGAAATGATTTTGATTTTTTTCATTTAAATATAGAAATTAATTAAACATTGATTTTTTAATTGATATTTAATTAATAAAACAAAAAAAAACAAAAATAGAAATACTTAGCTTCATCATGAAGTTAAGAGCATTAAAGATAGCAACTTTTTGAAACAAGTAGCAAAAGGTGACAAGTGGCACAAAAAATGGAAACCTTAATGGTTAAGTAAAGCAGCTGCCTAATTTTAGTCTACAGCTTTAAAGGCATCTTTTTTGAAGGATGATTTCTATAAGAAACCCTCTCATTCATTTAGGTTCACACAGAAATTTAAAGAGCAAATCAAGAATAGGAGTAAGATTTGAGGAGTTCAAGGAAGCAAATTTTTTTTAAAAATTTCTAAAATTGTTGAGGAGTTTTTTGGGAATTCACGACAGAAGATTTTGAATCCTATCAGAAAGGAATTTTCGTTGCAATGAGTTGTGAAATTTGATATTTCTTGCAGAAGTGTTAAAAAGTGAACCTTGAAAGGAGTATGGAAATTTTGATGAAAATCCAAAATCTTTATCTTATGGACAAGTCATATCTATTGTTTTTAATACTTTCCTTGCATAGTCTTATGTATGTACATTTTCTATTTTGTAGGAAAGGAAAATGGCAGAGCCCAGGGGAACGGGAGAAATGCGAGGACAATTGATAAAGAATGAAAGGAGAGGATTCTATCCTGAATCCAAAATCATGTCAAAGTGGATAGAAATTTGAGATACAAGTCTTGGAGGCCTTGATTTGAAAGATTTTAACTGAAGAATGCTCGGATATAATGACTATCACCCAACACACTTGGCTACAAAAATTGTGAGAAGTGGAATTTTTGTTGTAGCTGGTTTCCCTCCTTCTTTTCAGCATCCAGAGTTAATTGTGGAATGTACCAAGCATTATAGTCCTAGAGACAGAACCATCTGAGATTTTGAATGAAATATTCTAGTATATTTTTCTCTAACATCCATTTCTAAAGCATTTGGAATTCCTTCAAATCCAAGGATGGTCACAAAAACACAAGAGCAAGCACTGAGAATCTATACATCTGGAATCAATTTTTGTGAAGAAATAATCAACAAAAGATGGTTGAAAAAGAATAGACTACATCATTCAAAGATTCCTAAAGAAATAGTATGGCTTGACTTGTAGAGGGAATATAGTGATATGGTCTTGATGTTGAGTCACATATTTGGCATGCCTTATTCTTATAGGTTTGAATCTTGGATGTGGTATTTTGTTGAGCAGGTAATGGAGGAAGGTGATAGAATAGATTGGGTTGGGCTCATAAGTGATAACCTAAATGAGTAGTTGATGAATCTAGAGCATACAAGGAGATTTTACATGAGCTCCTATGTCATCTACATGCTAGCATGGAGGACAAATTATGATGGACTACGATGCAAAGGACCAATTGGAAGTAGAAGCCAACACCTCAAAGTCCATGAATGTTACCCGCAGTTGTATTTGTATTCAAAAGATGATTACATGAGGGTCAATGATATATTTTCCATGCACATAGTAAGAAAATTACAAAAGAGGCCACATATAAGAGTGTCAATGGGTGCAATGAAGTTGATTGAAGAATATGGTGCCTAGTTCATTCAATTTCCTACCTTTTCATACATCCGAGTTCAAGGATTCTCCACGGAGCCATACAAACTCCCCAGGTATCCAACGGATAAGATGGTCTTCTTAGAGCTTACTTGACAACTTACTACCTATAACAAGATTCAAAAAGGGAAGAAGAAGTTGGGATTGCAGTTTCCAATTTCCATAGGAGAAGGGAAAACTAAGGTATGCCCATGTCTAAAAGCCATAGAGAAATCATCAGATGAGCTCCACTTCTTCCGCCTTCTGCTTTATCCAAAGAGGAATGGTTTTGATCCTTACAACAATATTTCATCAGTAGGAGGATCAAAGTACCAACACAAGGTTCACCTTGAAGACTTTTGGGCAAATGCAACAGATGAGAATGAGATTAGAAAAAGATTGCATTCAAGACTACCATTGAACATTATTAGAACATGTAACATAGTCAAGGTTCCTGATCAAATGGAGGAGGACCCAAATATGATGCGAAAAGGATTCAATCAAGATATGATAGCTCAACCATTTGATTTGAAGAAGAAACAAATTATAGATCTCGAAGCTCTTTCAAAACTAGTCTTAGATTTTCAAAGTGGTGGATCGAGTGTAAGCTTTAAAAATTAGTTGCACCAGCTAATGGATTCACATATAGGTTGCTTGGCCACAAAACACTCAGGGATTAAGGATCAAGAAAAAAATTGGAAGGGATTGTTGAAGAAAGGGGAACTCCATCCGAAGATGTAGGAACCAAGAAAGGGAAGGAGGTACCTCGAGAAAAGTGTCCTAGGATTGAGGAAGTCATCCAGGAACCTCAAAATAAGAAGCAAAAACATGGAAATTCTCCCTATTCTCGAAGTCAAACTCCAAGTGTCCAAGAGATAGAAACTTTTTAAAGGTAGGATGTAGGGACAAGTATAAGGAGATTTGAGCAAGAAGAGAATTTGGATAGTCCAATTCATGATAGGTTGAGTATAAATGCTTATGAAAAATCCATGCAAGAAAGAGGGAGAGATCAAGATATTGCTACAGAAGAAAGTCTTGCTACAATCTTAGAGTGAGAAATGATTAATGATGGAGATGGTCCACTAGAGGAAGAAATTCTAGGGGTAGCAACACATCTTCCAAGTGCTGAAGCTGTAGTTTCATGAGGTTACAATGGATAGTCTAGGAGGTGAAGAGGAGATTGACATTCGAGCGGTCCAAAGCAAAGAACAATTGGTAATTTTGGGGGACCAAAGTATACCCATTCCAGAATGGTTGAGGCAACGAATTCAATTGCATCAACAAAAGGAGGTTGATCCAGCAGTTGAATTACAATAAATTTTGTACCGATCAAACCGATTAGAAGAACAAGGGAAAGCAATAGATATAATAAATTCATCAGAGGAGAATTAGTATCCAGAATCTTGCAAATTGCAACTCCCACAGTTGACAAAGGAAAAAATTAGATGACTCCACACAGGCTTTGAAGGATAGGCTGAAGAAAGTAGAAGAAGGGTATGAAAAGAAGAAAAGAGAAATTTGGGCCTTATGTTAGTACATCAATAACTTGCCTCATCCAGTATGACAAGAAGGTCCATCATTTGTCCCTCCAATAGGTGTTTCTTGTGAAGTGGTAGGTGATATTGACAGAATCATGTCGATTGCTCAAGGTGCAAAGATTTGGATCGAAGGAATTCAGGAGGTAGCCTTCAAACATGTAGAAGAACTAGTGCAAGTGCATAATAGGGCATTGGCTACAGTCTCTAGGATCCAGTACATGGAGGAATCATGGGTGGATGAGCATATTTACCAAGAAGAGGTGATTTTTGACATTTAGAGTCTGATGGATACTCCAAAGCAAGAATTGATTGATGGTCAAGTTATCAGCGAGGGGGATGTCTATGATTTTATTCGATGGTACAGTGCAGTGATCATGGCTAAGGAAATGTTTGAGAGATTTACCAAGGAATCCAGTCGATGGAAAAAGATTGTTGATAACATCAAGCAAGGAATATCAAATGCAATTGCATCCTTAATATCACAAAGATTGGGGGAAGAGGAAATGACAACTAATAATCTAAAAGTCAAGTTAGAGGAATTCTTTCAGCTAAACGTATATGGAAGAGATGATTTTGAGAACTTCTCCATCTTCTCAAATACAACGCACACTACTAAGGACTTACTACCAGATTGGGATGAAAGCTTTGGAAAAGCAGAAAGAGCACTTGCAATTCTAGAATTCAAGCAAGAATTTGCACCAAGCATCAATATAGATGAGTTGGAAATAGTGTTAGATCAATTTTAATCTTTCAGGTGAAGAAATCAAGGATAGAGTGGGTATGCATAGGGATCATTTATTACACCCCACTAGTTAAATTAGCATGCATAGTGGGCATTTATTACCCACTACAATAGTGGATTCCTTATGGCATTAATGTAAATTCCTTTCAATTGCCCTAACCCTAATTAGGGCTGATGTGGCATGATCTTGGCCATCGGTTATTGTGATCATCCGAGCCACCTGTTGTAATCGAGGACCTATATAAAGGCCTCATTTCTCATTTGTAAGGGGAGATTTTTATGAGATTTTTTCTATGAGCTACTGAGATAATAAAGTTTTCATTGGAGTTTGGTGAATACTTTACGTGTCCTAGTGCTTGCTTGTTCTCCTAAATTTCTTCAAGTAGATTAAGTTTAGCATAGTCAATGTGTGGTGATTACAATGGAGAATATGATGGTGTATTGATGAATTCCTTTGGTTCATCCTTTTGATTTTTTAGTGATTCTAATTCATTGTGTAAAGTTAGCCTAAACCCCTTTCATGCATATGCTCAACTTCTATCATTTGTATACATTGTTCTTTATGATGGTTTATGTAGTGATATGAAAATCTTTGGCATAACCCTTGAAGATTGCACTGGTTCACGCTTAGTTGTAGTATAACTTGGTGAAGAGGAATTCAGTAAATTGAGGAATTTTTCAACTAGAATACTATTTTTTTTTATCACTACCCTTAGGATTAGAATAGAATTCCTGAACCCCATCCTATTTAATTTTTGCATATTTTGTGAAAAATTCAAAAAAAGCGCTTCATTGCAAAACCTTAAGATAGCTCCCACATCTAGTATGGCTTGAAATGAATATGAATAAACATGTAAGGCCCCCTTGTGATCATCAAAAAATCACTTCAACCACTAATCTTATCCATAGTCAAGACCTGACATTAAAGGAACCTTGAAGTTATTGTATGATCTTCTAGCAATCTTAGCATACACAAGACTTTATTCAAGAGAGGATAAGATATTTTGGTATTTTGTTCTACTATTTTGTGAGTCATAAAACACACATCAATAGGTATATTCATTATTTAATAAGTTACAAAATTAAATGTGTGTATGTCGAGCATCAACATTTCAGCTTTTAGAGTTTGTTTTGTACAGACATCTAAGGGATCTAAGATTTGTTTTTTTAGTAACTAATTCACCCCACCCCTCTCAGTTACTCCTCTTATATTTCAAACATATTCATTCATATTTGGTCATGGAAAATTATGTTATTGGAATGGATAATACACTTATAAAAAGGACATGCTGCTCTTCTTTGATTATGCCTTTGTCTTCTAGCCTATTGCAAAGATGCTAGTATGAGTGCTGCAAGTGTGGCAAGAAAAAAAAAAGTATTCACATGACCTTGTTATTAACTATGGCTTTTTCAACCTCAACATCGTCTATAAGATCCATCGAATGACCTACAATCACATAATGGGGTTTTTTTTGGCTTAATCACATAAAAATAAATATTTGAATTCCTATCAACAAACAGATTGTCTCCATGAACATTGTTATTTGAAAAATAATTGTTGTTTAACATAATCACATAAAAAAAATCAATATTAATATATTTCTATTGATTGAGTGAATCACGATAAAACCTTGATAGGGTGGTAATTATACTACAATTATATAAGCTAATTTAAATGCCTACAAAACTGGATATTAAAGGTTAGAGTCCCATTTTTCTCACAAGTGTCTCATGTGATCTAATAAATTTAGATACAAAGAAATGATGAAAATTCATTCCCAAGAACGATTTCATTCAATATGATATATATGAGAATGATTACCTTGTGGGTATGGCCTTTGTTGAATGAAAAAGAGAACTTTAATCATCATTGAGTTTATTGATGATAGCCAATACTCAAACCTAGAATCTTCTATGATAGCTCTTGGTTATAGGGAATGCTTCTTACCTCTAAGTGGTTGAAAGTCCATTGATAATAAATGTCTACGTAATGTATTGGAATTTTGTACTATTCTCTTAACTAAAAAGAAGAAATTTGATTTCAAGTATAGGGATGTTGATCAAGATCTTTTTCACCTTGTAAAATGTTCGGTTGAGTAATTGAAGGACATTGTTGCAAGATTAGAGTTTGTTGCTAGAGTTTTGGGGGCATTCCTCTCTTACATACATTTTCTTGTAGATTATAGCAACCATGGAAATTTACCATTCAACATTATCAAATAGGTAGTTTTGTCTGGCTAGATGATGCAACATTAAGAGCATTCAATGTTCTTCAAAGTAAAATAGCTGTGAACAAGAAATTTAGTTTACTTGTATGGATGAACATTACATGTATTGTTAGCATAGGGGATAGGCTACTGAATTGTAATAAATCAATAAATCTCTATTAGATGTAAAAGAGATCAATTGTACACTAGATATGGTGCACGAACTTGTTGGGGATGCAACATTGCATCAAGATTTAAGACTTAAAGTTTTAATGTATATGATATTTTATACTATGCATTTGCAATAAATATTCTCTATGTTTTTTCTCTTCTATGATCACATGGACACTTCTACACTGAATTAATGTATTTCTTTCACAAAAATGACATTGTTCTTGTGAATGAAAGTTGATTATTTCTTTGTATCCAAATTTACTCTTGTGTTGTGCAATTTCACTTGCATTTTTCCATTTATGACTATTATTAGCTATCATGCTATGCATGTAGTTAGCAGATATCTCATGTTTTACAACATGGGAACTATGGTTTTCAAGAACATAAACTATTTTTGGAGTGTTTTTGTTCATTGCAGTTAGTGTGCATGTGATAGACAAGCATACAACCTCTTGTGATTAAAATTTCACTCAAACAATATCAAGGGGAGTTTTCTTTATTGATAAGGGAAAGGTATTTGTATGCCTTTGAACTTTGGATTGATAAAGAACATTTGACAGAGTTTGTAAAACATGTGGAGGTTGTTATTGATCTTGATCACCATGATAATGGAAAGTGTAATATTTAGTTATCAACATGATAAGATGAATCTTCCATTACACTACTATAACACATCGAAGACTATGACAAGAAGTAGATGGAGTGTTGGTGATTAAATACCAAAAATCATGAATATGTACAAACTCATATCCATTATAATCCATACTGTTAATCACATTCTCACAAAACCTCACATTATCTTAATAATTAACAAAATTACTACTAACTTATCATCTAACACTTTTTTTAACTTTGTTCTGGATCCAAGAAGCATTAGTCTTCTCTAATGCTAATAATTTTATTTTTTTCTTTTCCTTACAATCCATATTTAATGTTGTTTCACTTATGATGCTAGAGTGACACACTATTAGAGTAGAATAGCGTTATTCATGTATCCTCAGTTCTGTATACTTGTGTACAGTTTAAAGTGAGATGCCACCTATAGAAGAGCACACAATTTGTTTGTTTTGGAATTGTATAGTGAACCGGTTTGTAAATATTTGATCCTCAAGAAAAAATCTCTTATAGGGGCATATTTCTTCACATATTAGGCTTGTACTTGTTCTTGTAAAGAAAAAATTGTCTTAAAATTCACATAATGCCTTATCAAGCATTTTAAGTTTTCTAGTTTATCTATCCTTGCTTATATTGCATGATGATAAATGGTGTATGTAAAGGCCTCATTTTTCATTTCTCATATGGCCTTCTGGCTGGCTTGCTGGCTAGCATGATAGCTAGCCATAGGCGATGCATCACAATTTGTTAAATTGTTTCTTGATATCATCCATACATTATAGAACTTTCTTGAAAGTTATAATGGTGGTAGATAAAATGGGATATTGTCCAAGTTATTTTTACTTATTTTTGTTGCATGGCCAAATTTTGTAAATTGAAGCTTTGATTTCATACATAAACATCATCCTGTAAATTCTATAGCTAAATGATATTATCTAGTTACATATGTCTTTTGGTTAGTACCTAATTATTTTTATTAATGCTCATTGTGACTCCTTGTATAGTCAAATGGTAGCTGCCCATACCTAATTGTAGATAATGACATGATACACTATGCACAACCATGCATTCCAAAAAAAATTGTATTATCTTTAGATTATACCAAGATTTAAAAAACAAGATGTTTCTACCATTATGACTTACCACAAATGGATAGGTTGATCTTTACATGGTGACACTACACAAAGAAAAATATAATTATTTTTTAGGATTAATGCTAAACAACACATCAATATCAATAGTAATCAAGGAAGATATCTCATTATTAACTAAGGAAAAAATCTAATGATGTTAAAAACAATGAGTTATTAAGGGATAAAGAAGAGTGTGAGGGTACATCACCATTGAGAAGGATGTGATTGAAACCCTCCACTACCAATTGGAGACTATAAAAAAGTAGAAACTTGTTTGATAAAAGGGCATCAAGGAATTGGATCATATCAGTTTTGGATACAAGCATGTCAAAATTTTATTGCATTTGGTCAGATGCCCCTAGAACCAAATGCCCACCTATCCGCCTGGTAGGATTTAGCTTAGTAGGTGAGTTTGAAATCCAAAATGAGAGGAATTTTTTTTTGTTGAATGACCAAAGGAATGAATTCTTTTTCATTTGATTAGTTGGAGAGACCAAAGAGAAGAGAAGAGTAGAGTCCAAAGTAAAGAGGAAGATCAATAGATCATAGTAGAGGAAGAATATTTAAAACAAAGATCAGAGGATAGGAAGAAGGCTCACTTTCATGTTTACAGTAGCACATGTTGAATCTCCTTGTCATTCTATAAGTTCATATTATTTTTTCCCTATGAATAAATTATTTCTCTAGGCTTGATTATATACAACCATTAGATCTTTAAGTTTAATTTTAAGTTTTATCACTTGAAGTTTTAGTATTTTCTGGTTGAATCTAAATGCTCCCATATCTGGTAATAGTTTAACCTAGTTCAAGCAAGCACGCATACAAATATTTGGTGTCTCCTCTCTATTCTTTGTTACATGTTATTTTTTATTTAAGTTTATACTTGCAAGTTTCCTAGTTATTCTCTCTTTTTGTTAATGGTAAAAAAAAATAGATTGTAAGTCTAGTTTTAACTAACTTGGTTCACATGTAAACCAAGCTTATTCTATTCTCAGTCAACATCCTCAATGTTTCCCTAAGGAACTGAGCTCACTTGGCATCCACTTTGCTGAGCTTCACCTTCCTTTAATGATTGAGCTCACTCAACATGCTCTTGTGTGAAGTTTCCCTTTGATGACAAGCTCACCTGACTCCTTCTTGTATTGTGTTCACTCGGCACCACCCTATGCTAAGTAAAATTGTCACTTGGCATTATCTACTGTCAAGCAAAATTTTATGAGTTTTGTGATTTATTTTTTCACATGGTAATAGAACAAGAAGGCCCCACATCCACAATGAGCTAGGCCATTTATTTTTAGAGTTATTTGATATGGGGGAGATGCAAGAAAGATATGACAATATACACTATCCTTTTAATGGACAAAATTATGATACATGGGCAAAGAAGATGAAAATTGTAATGTTAGTCAATGACTTGTGGGAGTTTCTAATTAATGGATTCAACGATGTTACTGTCCCAAAACTATATCTTTTCCACACAAATCCAAAAAAGACTCTGTTGAAGGAGTCAAGGAGAAAGGATGCAAAGACATTAAATCTAATTGGGTCACCTATGACAGAGACAATATTCCCGAAGATTGTAGTAGAAAATTATGCAAAGAAAGCATGGAATATCCTTGAGATGAATTTCAAGGGGATAGATAAGGTTAGAGTAGTGAAGCTATAGATGATGAGAAGGGACATTGAGAACCTTAAGATGAAGGAAAATGAACCTATTGCAAAGTCTAGCTTACCAATCCCTAAGCTACATCAAGCAACATCAAGTCCAATATTATTATTACCCAATGATTACAATCTAAAATCCATTATAACTCAATACTGCCACAAGAAGCTACAATATCACCATTAATTTATGACATCCATAACCTTAAGGGATTTTATACAACCTTCTTACCACATAAAAAATTAGGACTAGAATAAGTTGACCAATAGGAAAATATCAGCTAATGCCTCTTACAATATAAGGTCACCTTTGGCTTTGAGGGTGCTACATGCAAAAAATCCCATAGGGGTATTTCCCCTCAACCCCACCATGTACTATGATAGAGAGCACACCTAGGGTGCTGCCCTAGGACTCTGTAGGGGCACTACCCCTTGACCTCGTCTTGGGGGTATTTCCCTGGAACCCCTATAGAAATAATATTGGTAGAAAACCACACCAAATAAACCTCTAAGCCTAATTAGGCTCCACATCACAAAAATATCCCACTTGAAGCCTGATCAAACTCCACAACAATAACCTCCCACTTGGAGACTAATCATAACATTGCTAAACCTATAACTCCCACTAGAATATATCAAACTACCATAAACTCTATTGTTCTTATAATTTGTTTAGTCTAAAAGAGTAGCCAAAGCTGAAGTGGAGTTTAGCTTCTCCTTTGTAATTATCGTGGTGAACATATCTACTTGATTATCATCTATATGTATCTTCTCTAGCTTTAACTATCCATCATCCAAAATTGACTGAGTTAGATTCTTTGCAAGATGAATCACACTTTGACTATCTATAAGCAAATAATTCTCCTTCTAAGGGTGTCCCAATTATTCTAGGAAGAACTGAAGCCATATCATCTCCTTGTCTACATCTATAATATTAACATACTCTACCTCTATACTGAATAAAGCATTAACTTTCTATAACCTAAAAACCTAGCTCACTACTGCTCCACTAATAGTAAAGATATAACCTACCTAGTATCAATATCCCTTGCCAAATTTGAGTCAACATATCCCTGTAAATTAGTAGTAGAGCCCTCAAAATGTAAACACTTCGTAGATATTCCTCTCAAATATCTAAGAATCCATTTAACCGCATTCTAATGCTCAATTCCTAGATGACTCATATACTTGCTAACAACTCCCACTACATGTACAATATCTAGTCGACTACATACCAAAGCATACTTCAAGCTTCCTATAGCTGAAGCATTAGGTACACTGGACATCCCATCCCCCACTTCTTGTGTCTTGTGACACACGTCCTTAGTCAAATTCAAATAACCAGGTAAAGGTATGCTGATAGCTTTAGCATTATTCATGGAGAAATGTTGCAACACTTTCACAATATAATTAGGCTGAGATAATGTCAATTTCTTGGTCTTCCTATCTCTACAAATCTTTAGCCCAAGGATTTATTTTTTCTACCCACAAATCCTTCATAGCAGATAAGTGTGTTAATTGTTCCTTTAACCCCTTAAGGTGATCCATGTTAGACCCTTCTAGAAGCACATAATCAACATATAAACATACAATAATGTAGCTATCATCATCCAACCTTGTAAAATAAACACAATGACCTGAATTATACCTACTGTATCCATGCTCATGCATAAACCCATCAAATTATAGAACCATTGCCAAGGTGCTTGCTTCAAGCTATATAAATTTTTCTTCAATTTGCACACTAAGTTCTCCTTGCCTTTGACCTCAAATCCTTGTGGTTGTGCCATATATATATCTTCAAGGAAATCATCATGAAGAAATGTTTTAACATCAAGTTGTTCCAAATGCAAATTTTTAGTAGCCACAATACTTAAAATAGTGCCAATAGAAGTCATTTTAATAAGAGGAAAAAATATTTCATCAAAATCAATCTCCTTTTTCTACACAAACCCTTTTATAACTAAAACAACTTTAAATATTTTCTTACTTCTATAGTCTTCTTTTAACCTATAAACTAATTTATTCTATAAATCCTTTTTACCTATAGGTAACTTGCATAAATCCAATGTCTTGTTTTTCAGCAAAGAGTCCATTTCTTCTTTTATTATAGACTTCTACCAAATCTTTGTATCCACTTGCACAACTTCATCATAACATTCAGGTTCACTAGCATTAGTAAGTAAAATAGAATACAAAGAAAGAGAAACTCTTTCTAGAGGTCTACTAAGCCTTGTTGATCATCTAACATTCACTAGGGTGTGTGGTATTTTTTCTTGTGGTTGTTGCAGATAATGATGAATTGCTAGAACACCAGCTTTTGGAGTATCAACTAGCACTACACAATCATCTTCTTTCTTCTGAGGTTGCTGCAACAGATCTTTGAACAACACTTTCTCATTAAATATGACATCCTTGTTTTTTACAATTTTATGATTTACAAAATCCAAAATCCTATAACAAAATTCATTAATGCTATATCCAACAAATACACATTTCTTTGACTTTTCTACTAGCTTGGTTCTATTGTCATAATCTATATGAGCCAATGATTTACAACTAGAGGTTTTGAGAAAAGAATAACTCACCTTCTTACCAGTTCATTCTTCTTGTAGAATACCATAGCCTAAAGGAGTAGAGGAACCTCTACTAATCAAATATACAATAATATTGATAGCCTCTAGCCACATGTTTAAGGGAAATCCTGCATGCAACCTCATGCTTCTTACATGCTCCATTATAGTCATGTTCATGCGTTTAACCACTCCATTTTCCTATGGAGTCCTTGGAATAGTTTTCTATCTAAAAATACCATTAGTGGAGTAATAATATTCAAATTCATGACTGCAATACCCATAATTTTCTAGTTTCATCATCAATAAATGCAAAATAACAATGAGAGCCACCAAGGGAAGATATGTGATTTGATCCCCATATATTTGTATGCACAAGCTCTAATTTCTCACTTTTCTTTTCCTTCCTAGTATTCACAAAGCTTGCTCTCTTTTGTCATTCATACCCACAACTTTTACAAAAATCCATATTGACACACTTTAGACCTAGTAAAACTTGCTTTGAATGAACTACTTTCATACTTTTCTCACTTATGTGCCCAAGGATTTTATGCCATAGAGCTATATTAGAATTTACAACAACTATTTTTTCTCCCTACTCAATTGTAGCAATTGTTCGTGAACTTTCATTTTTACTCGAAACAATCAAAGTAGAAGGAACAATATGACATCTACAAAGACATAAGGTGCCTATTTCCACACCTTTTTTTACTACAAATGAACCTTTTGAAACTTTCCAATTTTTATTATTAAAAGTAACTACACAACCCTCATCATTGAGTTGCCCTCCTAAAATAAAATTTCTACCTAGCCTTGAAACATGTCTTACCTGATGTAGTAGCCAATGATTAGAATTCTACAACTTAATATTAACTTTTCCCTTTTCAAAAATGTGAAAGGGTTCATTATCTCCAAAATAAAGAAGCCCAAAATACCCTTGGACATAATCAATAAAATAACCTCTATGAGGTGTAGCATGAAACGAAGCACTAAAATCTAAAACTCATAAATCATCAATACTTTCTAAAGAAAGAAGAAAAACATCCTCTTTGGATTTGTTACCTATGACATTTGCCTCCTTCTTCCCTTATGATTTATCACCTTCATTGTTCTTTCAAGTCCAACAATCTTTCTTTTTATGCCTTGGTTCCCAATAGTACTAACAATCTATTGGTCCTCTGGATTGAGACCTTTTTCCCTATGACTTTCTTCTTAACTTTCCATGATTTCTAGAATTATTTCTTCTCTTAGTCATTCTACATTTTCATTGTGCATTCAAAGCACTTCTTGATGTAGATCCACCTAAAATTTTCCTAGAAGTTTTCTCGCTTAGAATAACACCAATCACATCATTAAATTTTAGAGTATTAGATCCAGAAAAAAAAATTACTTATAGCCATTACGAAGCCATTCCTTTTTTTAGGCAAAGAACAAAAATTCAAGAGAGCCCTAATCTCTTAATCAAAATTAACAACCAAAGAAGATGATTGACTAGCAACAATATTAAACTTATTTAAATGATCTGCAACAAATCCACCTTCTGTCATCTTCATATTAAATAAATGCTTAATAAGAAATACCCTATTCAAAGTGGAGGCGCATTTCCCCTTGAGCCCATCTTGGGGGCATTTTCCTCAAATCCCCATAGAAATAATATGGGAAAAAAAATGTGCCAAATAAAATTCTGAGTCTAATTAGGCTCCACATCACAAAAATCTCCCACTTGGAGACTAATTAGACTCAACAACAATAAGAGAGAGGATTGTGAAAAAATATTGAGGAGCTAACATCAAAAATATGACAACCATGTGATGACCATTGATGAAGCCTAGGATCTCACCACATTGACCATGGACAAGTTGATGGGAACTCTTCAAACCCATAGTGGGGAGAGGAAGAAATGGCCCCAATAGATGCTCAAGAACTAGAGGTCATTGAAGGAATGGTAAAAGGAATGATGGTGTAAAAAGCTTAGGATGAGTAAGAAACCAAGAGGGAGCAAGCACCTCTCAAAATAGCTCTGGAGGAGATAAGAAGAATCAAAACTCTAATAAGAGAAACATTAAATTCTACTACTATCATAACTATGGGTATAATGCTAGTGAATGCTGGAAGAAGAAGGGTGATTAGTTAAGGCAGAATGCTAATGTGGCTACTGTGAATATGGGAAATGCAAATGATTCCATAGCCTTCATCATGTGCAACATTGGTGAAGAAGGCATCCTTGAGGTATGGTACCTAGACAGTGATTGTACCAACCATGTGAATGGTAATGAAAATTTATTTTCTTTCATTGATAAGATTTTTAAGTATGATATTATGATATTAAGATGGGAAATAATGGAACCATTAACGTAGTGGGCAAATGATCTATCATGGTCTACACCAAACAAGGTGAGAAAAATGAGATACAGAATACGTATTTTTTTCAAGATATGAAGCACAATTTTATGAGTGTTGGACAACTCATTCAAAATGGATACAAGGTGCTGATGGAAAATGACAAGTGTGTCATCCATGAGAAGGATGGATGTAATAAATTACTTGCAATAGTCAAAATGACAAAGAACTAGATGCTTCCTTTGAGGATAGAGACATGTTTATCTTCTCAAGTTAGTGTTGCACCTCCCAAGCATGCAAGTATGGTAGTACATCAATAATAAGCCCTTAGGAGTATGATTGAAGACCCCTCTAAGATTTGGTAGCTTACATATGGACATCTTGAGTTTGCTAGTTTAAATGTTTTGTCCATGAAAAGAATGGTAGATGGCTTTTCAAGCATTGTAGAATCATATAACAAGTGTGAGGCTTGCATTTTGGGTAAGCAACATAGGCTTCCCTTTAATTTTAAAAATTCTAGAAGGGCTAGAACACCATTAGAATTGATGCATTCTAACTTAGTAGGCCCTATACAAAATACTTCTATTGGGGGAGTAGTTATTTTATGACATTCATAGATGATTTTAGTCAAAACATATGGGTGTATGTTTTAAAGAACAAATCTAAGCCATTTGATAAATTTCTTGAGTTTAAAACCCTAACTGAAAAAGAATGTGGACACTATGTAAAATTTTTAGATTAGATAGAGGAGGAGAGTATACCTCCAATATGTTTTTAAATTTTTGTTGGAATAATGGCATAAAGGAAGTGCTCACAACCAATTATACTCCGTAACAAAATGGAGTGGCTAAGAGGAATAACAAGACCATTGTTGAAATGGCTAGAAGCATGATAAAATAAAAAGGTCTCCCAATTGAATATTGGAGAAAAGCTATAGCAACAAAAATATATTTAATCAATAGGTGTCCTACAAAGTCAGTTTGTGATAAGATTTTTCTTGAAGCTTGATCAAGGAATAGATGGATAGTTAAACACTTGAGAGTATTTGGATTTGTAGCATATGAATATGTGCTTAAGGAACATGGGCAAAAGCTAGAAGACAAAGGTGTGAAGTGTATCTTCACAACTTAGAGCTCACAATTAAAGGATTACATATTGTATGATCCAATCAACAAGAAGATCATCATTTCAAGTAATGCGGAGTTTCTTTAAAATTAGTCATAGGATGGCTCAGTTCTTGAATCGCCAAGCAATAACTCTAAGAACTTCAAGACAGCCCCGAGCTAGTATTCAAAATAGTAGCAGCAACAATACTGAGAATTTAGATTCCACTCTTGCCTCCCTATTTCCAAGAAAGACTTAGAATCTAAGTGAGATATACCAACAAGAAAGGTATGAGGAAGATTATTATGAGAGTGTAAATTTTATATTATTTTCTCATAGTCATCCAATTTATTTTGAGGAAGCTATGACTGAAGAGAAATGGTCTAATGCTATGGATGATGAAATAGATGCTATTGAAAGAAACGAGATATGGGAGTTAACTACATTGTCTCCCAAGAAGCAAGTAATTAGACTGAAATGGGTTTACAAGACCAAGTGCAATGCTGAAGGAAAAATAGATAGGCATAAGGCATGTTTAGTAGTCAAGGGGTACAAGCAGTAGTAAGACAAATATTATGATGAGACATATGCCATGGTTGCTAGAATGGAATCTAGCACAAATGGAAGGTATATCAAATGGATGTGAAGTTTGCCTTCCTAAATGGTGTATTGAAAGAAGAGGTTTATGTAGAGCAACCACCTAGTTATAAAGTCTCAGGTGAAGAACACAAAGTGTATAGATTGAAAACAGCTCTTTATGGGCTCAAGGAAGCTCCATAGGCATGGTATAATAAGATTGACTTGTATTTGATGAAAAATGGCTTTAATAAAAGTGATGGTGAACCCCCTCTCTATATCAAGGTAGCGAATGCAACATCATATCAAACTATTCGGTTAAGGAAGATCTTGACAAATTTGAATAAAAGGCAAGAGGATGGAACCACAATCTTCTATGACAACACCTCCTCAATTGCATCATCTAAGAATCTAGTATTCCATGGGAGAAGCAAGCACATTGAGATTAGCTATCATTTCATCAAAGAGTTGGTGTAGAATAGAGATATCAGGATGAAATTTTGCAGGTCTAAGTAGTAGCTAGCAGATATTTTTGCAAAGTCTTTGGGCATTGGAACTTTTATTCACCTAAGAAAGAGTCTTGGTGTAATTTATTTGGATAAGAAATGATTTTCTTTTTGTTTGGCTTAGGAGAAAAGGGGAGTATTAGAAATTTAATGCATTTGGTCGATTACTCGTTGAGCCAAACACCCACCTACCAACCTGACAACATTCAACTCAGTAGGCTAGTTTGAAATCCAAAATGAGAGGAAAAAAAAAAATTGAATGACAAAAGGAATGAATTTGTTTTCATTCAATCAGTTGGTGAGATGAAAGAGAAGAGCATAGTAGAGTGTAGAGGAAAGAAGAAGATCAGCTAATCAAAGCAAAGGAAGAATATTCAGAACAAAGATCAGAGGGTAGGAAGGAGGTTCACTTTCATGTCTATAGTACCAAAATGTTGAATATCTTGCTAGTTTGTAAGTTCATATTGTTTTTTATTGTGAAGTAGTGATTGCTCCAGACTTGATTGTATACAACCATTAGACTAGTAATTTTAAGTTTTAGTATTTTCTGGTTGAAGCTGAATACTCTCAGATTTTGTAATATTTGAACCTAGTTGAATAGAAAGCAATCAAGTAAGCAGGCATACAAATTATTTTTTTATCCTCTCTATTCTTTATTGCATGTTATTTTGTATTTGAGAAGTTCATACTTGCTAGTTTCCTAGTTTCATAATGGCAAAAATGTTCAGACTCTAAGTCTGGTTTTAACTTACCTGATTCACGTGTGAACCGAGCTTATTCTCTTTTGCCAGCTCACTCGACATCCACTGTGCTGAGCTTCACTTTCCTTCTGTAGTTGAGCTCACTCGGTGCCCTCTTGTGCCTAATTGCCCTTTGTTGCCAACCTCACTGGGCTCTTTCATGTGCTGAGTTCACTAAGGACTTATTACCTATCACTCAACACCCCCTTGTGCTGAGTAAAACTACACTCGACATCGTCTGCTGTTGATCAAAATTTTATGAGTTTTGTAATTTAATTTTTCACAAAGCTATGTACATTTCAGAATACAACCATCTTGTGTTATAGAAAGAATTTTGCAATGTCCAACGTAGAATTCTTCCCAACAGAGGTTTTATACATACCACAGATGAGGGCCAGGACACCTCAAAAAATAAGCCAAGTATTAATATAGAGGTAATGTCCGACGAAGAAGCATGAGAAGAAGACATACTTGCAAGATATTCAGCCTCCTATCATCATCTTCCATGGAGATCTTAACTGAACCAGACGTAAGGGCTAATCTTTTTATCACAGCAAAGAAGACGCAAGGACTAATAAACAAAACAAAGTAGAGTAGACGTAACTACATCGTATAAGCTGCACTTTAGAAGTATAAACTATTTTAAGTTCTTCAATAATATCTGGCATTTTTTCTGCACATTATCAAATGATAACGTTTACAAACCTCACTGCTATGAGAAGAAAAAAAAAAGTACAAGGAAGACAAATATTTTTATTAAATACAATGATTGTCAAAAAAATGTTTCATATTTACTAACATGAGCGAATCACCGGATGTAAGAACCAGCGAAAACATAATCTATTGAAACCCTAGGATTTCTTAAATACCTTTCACAGAAGAGAAGAATCAACGGATGATATAGAAATCATAGAAGAAGGCAAGGTCATTCCTGGTGCTCACCAGATGGTATAGCAATCAGACAAGAAACATTGTGCAATCCCTCAAATGTGGAGGTATGCTTTAATGAAAATAGGGGTGGTTTTTTTTGTAGATGACACTGAGGCCTCCTTGTATGAAGATCTAGCAGAAGCGGAGATTTGGAGAAGGAACATGCTAGCATAGAAAAATATAAGGAGCTAGATATTTAAGTCAAGCATATTCAGTAAGAGAGGTTGTAGACAAAGAGATTTATATTGAATCTGACCGTCCTAATATGAACAATAAATTTTGTGAACTGTTTACAACTGTTGACTCTTAAGTAGAAGATAACGATAGTGAAGAAGTAATTAAGGTGAAAATATGGTTAGTAAAAAGAATCTTGGAAATGGATAAGGAGGATTTAGGATTTAGAGGATTATTGATCTTAAGAAATTTGTCAATGCGTTTTGAGTTTTTAATAACAATTATTTATATGACATCTAAGAATTGCAATTAGTTCTTAATATTCTAATGAATTATTAACAGACTAAGTCCAGAATAGTGATAATATAAATTAAGAAAAACCATAAATAATCAAAAAGGATTTGAAGGAGGTCGATATCAAATTTTATCTCCAAAAGCCAAAGTGCCATCTAAGACTTAAAATTACATTCAACTAGCAATAAAAAGAATAGAAGTAGGCATGGATGTAGCTGAATTGTCAACAAAAGTCCTAATTGAAAATTCAATAACAAGATAAACCGCGATAAGGGCTTGTGCAATACTTATTAAGTAATTAAACTTTGAAATAAATGGACTTAAGACTAAAATTAGTAAGTAAAGATACACTGCCCACAAAGTGTTAATCTTCCTTGTTTATCTATTCTTAAACAACTATAAAAAATTATAACAAACTAAAACTTCCAAATAATAGTACGTAAATCTAGAATATTCCATTAGTTTATCAATAATTCAAAAAAAAAAAAAATCTAACACATTTTAGCATAGTCATAAAATATAATATTAAGAAATAATAAGGTTTACAAAATAGAAAACAATGTAAAAGAAAATAAAATATATATACAAATTAACTCATAAATATGCTTCTTAATAATTAAATATGTTTTATATTATGTTTTGCAACTAACAATGGATCCAAACCTAAAGCAAGAATTACATGTACAAAATTGTATATACATAAATGTTAATCTAGAAGAAAAGAAACAATTATACATTAAGGTAGGAAATCTAACAAACAAGATCTGCAATAGTGCAGCTGGAGTCCCGCCTAAAAAAACAATAGAAAAGGTTGACTTATGAATGGCACACCTGGTTGCACATATAATGTGACGTGTGATCTAGAAACTATTGGTAAATATACTGGAAAGCTAGTTGAATACAAAAATTTAAATAGGTGTTGAATTATGCATGATTTCTTTTCTCGGGGACAACAAGCATTTGAAGCTGTAAAGAAAATTTAGAACTGTTGTTAAAAATATATTAAAATTGAAAAATATGTTAAATATTATACTGAGAATGAAGAACAACATATTATATTATAACATTGTGAACCAAATATCCTCATCACTGATCCATTCTTCCACAATTTGTGAATAATCATTGAAGTAGTAATATAATAGGGAAAAAAATAGTGAACTTTAAATCCAAATGTACAATTACAATTATAAAAGTCTACAAATTGGACACAAACTGCATTGCATGATAATTAATCATCACACATAAGATCCAAGCCCACCCAGTGATGAGATCAATTTCTTGGCGAGACTTCCTACACCCACCTCGTGTTAAAATATAATTTATTTTGACAATTTTTATTTCACAAATTATATTAGCCTCATGCCAAAATTCGTTTCAATACAAACTATATTGTCACTGTTCTTTGTTACTCATCAAATTCTTCATATAATTAAAAATCTTAATTTTACTTTAATAAATACACTGTACACATTAGCAATGAATTATCACATACAGGACTAGCTAATTCTACCAATGGCCCAATTTCTATCTTTGTGCAAATGCATATCGCATACTAGAGCAACTCCAGTGTGTTGCAAGAGAGAAGAAATGAACTACGATGCACCAAAGCTTAGAAGAATGTGCATGGCAGTGTAATCCCTACAAAGAGTGGAAGAGTCATTTCATGTTTTATTATAATTTTGTTGATGACAGACTCGTAACATTGTAGTTACACATGGTATCATGATAGAAAAATAATTTCTAATTATCCTCCAAGTAGTATACTTGCTTTTTCATTACATATGTTTGTAATGGTCGATAACTATTAAAATGGGAAACAAATCCAGTACATATGTCATTTTTATCTCTTTAAGGAAATTCCTTGTTTTTCTAAAATATCCTAGTCATCCTAGTCCCGAAGTTGTTGAATATTTAAAAGATTGTCAACAAAAATTAAGGAAATAAATGAAGTTTACCTGCATCATAACCTCTAAAATTTTAAGTTATGAAACATTTTGTAAACTATATGTATATGGACATAATATTGTTAGTAAGGCATTTTTCTTTAGTTTCTGAATACATTATTAGGTGCTTATAGAACAACGCTTTGTTATTAATTTTCAGTCTTATTTGATGAAATAATTCTTCAAATTTCAGTCAAATTTCAGCTTGAACTAAACTCTCTTTCTAGCTTATGCTTCTCAAATGCAAAATCAAAATGCTAAAATGATTCTCTTCAGAAAGCTAGATATCATCTCCACTTTCTTCCTTGTAAAGGCCATTCAAATTATAAGCCTTAACTTCTGAACTAAGCAAAGGAAAAAAGCTGAAGAAATGAGCATGACTACTATTTAAGTTTCCTTGTTTAGTCAAAGCAAATCATCTAATCCTTGAAAAAGTAAGCCTCTTGAAACACCCTAATCACTAACACAATCATTACAATTAGTATGATTGAAATTAGATAACGAGTAAATGACTCTCTGTGTATGTGTGTGTGTGTGTGTGTGTGTGTGTGTGTGTGTGTGTGTGTGTGTATACATACATACATATATATGTGTGTGTGTGTGTGTGTACGTATGTATATATGTATATATGTATGTATGTATGTATGTATGTATATATGTATGTATGTATGTATGTATGTATGAAATATATATCATGTTTTTCTTGATCATGTGTAAGTAATTCTATGAGGGATAGATTATTGTCTATCTGGACAAATAGAAGATCAGTACAAAAATAATCTAAGACCGAGTAGTGAATGCCCCAATCACCAAGGAAAATTAAGCAATTACATTGGGAGTCAAGTATTATATAGCCTTCGTAACATGGCACACCTCTTGACCATTATATATGGTTAGTTATAATATACCGAAACTGACCCCAACTTGAGCGGACTATGAAATAGTGGAAACTTAATTTAATAAGCAACTCTATTCTTAAACAACCTAAACTTTTTGAATGTCTTATACTTTTTTTTAAGGAACACTACCTAGATCATCGTAGTGAAATCATCAAAAAAAATCATGAAGTGCCTTTCACCATAAAATCCTCTTGTCTTAGTAGGACCACTTATATTTGTATGAATAATCTCCAAATTCTCTATAGTAGATAAATTTTTTCTAGGAAAGGAAACGTTCTTCTACTTAGCCATACCTCATTCTTTGCACACAACATTAGTAGAATTCAAATTTTAGGTAAATATCTAACAACAAATGCACTACTAGCCTTCACAATATTATCAAAGTTTATACAACAAAATATTTTATGCCATAACTAGCTATTATCCTTCTTTGCAACCAAACATGTCATCTATGTAGGGTTCATCTTAAAACCATTACCTCTGGATCTTGTACCAATGTCAATCAACTTACCAATCCAACACTCAATAGGTTATGCTTTAATCCATCATGAAAATAGACATCATCAATGTTATTCTTTCCATCAAGAGTAATAGATCGTATTCCCTTGATATGACAAGTTGTATCACTACCAAATCTGACAATCCCTCCATCATGACTATTAAACTTAACAAATTTATTCATGTCACTAGTCATATGATGCAAAATACTACTATCTATGATCCAATAATCCTTCTTTTCGAATTGCAAAACTAGGGGTTTCTCTTCTCTGAGTTCTTCTTTTATAGCTCTTCAAATCCTAAATCATCAACACATTCACTCTAAACTCTTTCATCAGATTCATCATCTTCATTTGCATACAAACAATCTCTAGGCATTCTAGACTTGGAAATATTTTTATACTTTTTCTCTTATTTAGGACACTTAGAAGAATGATTACCAAATTGATTGCAAGTCCAACATTTAAAGATTCTCTTACAATCTAGTTCTCTCCTTACAAGAAGGATCTGTCTTGAATTCTTCTATCTTCCTCAGATTTGGATCTTCTACTACTAGCATAGTTTCCACTAGTGCTTGCACTTCGGGATATGGAAGGGTGAAGATGTAATGCACTAAAAGAGATTTATGCTCTTGATAAATCTTCAAATTGCTTGTATTGCTTCCAATCTTCTAAGAAGAGTCTCTCTAGTAAACTTCTCAATGGAAGGTATGTAAAGAAACTTGCAACAAAAATATAACCATTTCCACATAATCCATAATAGATTTAAAATATATATGTACTTCAAATCCACATAAAATAAAATAGACAACACACCGACAAAAATATGACACAAGATATAGCCTAGGAAACCTTCACTGAGGTAAAACACAACCTCCAAAAGCATCCACCATCATGTATTATTCGGCAAAAAAAAACCATTGAAAGCCATAGCGATTGCTACAACTAAGAAATCCATGTGAATAAACATGAATCCACACATCCCCTGCCATGCATCCAACCTTTACAAATGCTCCCTTGGCTAACCTATCAAGCCTTGTCTTTCTCAACTATATTTTATGTCATTTTTCCTTTCATCTTATCTCTACAACTATCCTTGTGGCTACTTATATAGTAGAAGTCCCATAAAACCACCAAGTGGTATTACATAAACCATGTGCTACCTAACCCATTGACCCCACATTTAATTCTTTTCCCCAATATGAAATAATTACGTCAATTATTATCACAATGTTATAATACAAATCATCAAGAATATTCCATGAGAATCTCTTGATGTTTCACATCCATCTAAGTGCTCCTAGGTGCACCATTAAATAAAAAAATAAAATCATACAATATAAAAATATTATTCAATGTGTGAAACATTCATTATTTCAATAATCTCTCACTTTTTGTATACATTTTATAGGGTCAATTTGTAGCCATGTAAATGAACAAGGAAATAGTCTCTTCTAGCATACCCACCATCATGGATCAAAGTACACCATGTGCTCCATCCTGGTACCCATAGTAAAATCAAAGTATCTAGAATCTCAAACAATGATTGCACTCCCTAATATGCCACTACCATTGGACATACATAGAAGTCATCCAAAGAGAAAACTACCCAACCTATCACATAAGAATCATAAAATTGTGTACCAACTGAAATTTCAAACACAAAAATAACTAATCTAAAGGCAATCAAATTTATTCATAGTTGTCAAATATCCATAGCTTAAATAGCACCAACAACAAGTGCTAAACCCATCCAACTATCCATATCTCCAAAGGTATACATGTGAATCTCACATCATTAACATATCCAATCTATAACCTGCAATCACAAGCCTCAAAAGTAATACCTACCATGTATATAACAAGAATCTCCCACTATAAAAGATAATGTCAAATATATATAACCAATCCACTCACAACATCTCAAAGAAGTGATTCCATGTAGTCTCAAGGATATCCACAACACATAAACCAATGATTTGTGAGAACAAATCTCATAACAAGTCTCCAACACTTTCCCAAGTTCTCCACAACCAACAAAGGAAAGAGCTAAAGGAATAATTGTGTCATATGTCACATAACATACATGAACACAATCTAGTGATCACAATCTCCAACATATCTTAAATCCAATGTTAGTGAAACCAAACATCTAGGAAGATAATGAAGACCAAAGAGAAATCATGCAAATTATAACCTGTACCATGTCCTACACACACCTCCACATGTAAACTATGCAAGTATGATCTCTTCCTTATAACCCCAACAAAGAATCCATAACAATACCCAAACCATACCATATAAATAATCATGGAAGTAAGCTTCTCAAAAGAAGATCAAACTAATAAACTATTTCTATACCAAGGAATAACCATTCCTAATCCAAGGATATGCCCATTATGAAACCATCTCTCAAACTCAACTACCATAGAAACATATGCACAAATAGATAACCAATTCTAAACCATCTTGTTGGGAAATAAGATATTGAGAGAGGAGGTGAATCAAGATCTATAAATTTTTTTACTTCATGAACAAAATAACAGATTAACTAAATTAACTCTTAATCCATCTTATATCTTATATCAGATATTATAAACTTTAAAATTGAGAATAAATCTATCCAAGCACAATATCCATTAGACATTAAAATGTAAACTTGTAAAAAAAAAAATTTGGTAACATAGAAACCCTCCAAGGTGATGGTAAAATTGAGGTGTGGATGATACCCACAAATATTTACTACTACAATAATAAAGTTCACATGTTAGGGCCACAATTTTATCACCTCTGGTGATCTACCCTATGAGGGGTCTACTTAGTTAAAAGCAATACATGTTTATTATGTCCACTGTGATTAAAGGATTTAAACTTACAATGAAGTAAGCACTCTATTAAGAGATTTAACAAGGTCTTTTAAAAGCATTTTGTTAAGAATTTTTTCCTAACTCACTAGTTAGAATGTCTTAGTACCTGAACCTTTAGTTTTCTCTATAAAGCTTACTACAAATCTCCTCTCTTCAATGTCTAGATTTGATCTCCTTATCTGATTTTCTCTATTCTTCTCTTCACTTTTAGGTTTCTTTGTCTGATATCTCTATCAATATTATCCTTTTTTCTCATTCATGATCTTCCTTCACACACCTTCACACTCTTCTCACATTGTTATTATTTAGGGTTAAATCCCTTGTTAAATAGATAATCATGTAAGGCTATAGATCATATTCAATGATCCAAAATTTATTATTTTTCTCTTAAACCCTTTTGATTTTTTTATTAGTTAATCTACCTTAGTTGGTATTAATGCCTTCTAAAAAAACACATTATTTTATCCTTAACTATCTCTACAATCCATAAATGTTGCATAATAGTCGACCAAAATGATTTACACAACTGTTTGTGCCATTACAAACACATATACTAAAACTCATTTACTCAACAACTGAATGTTTATAGGTTTGATCATAACTAACATTCATGTTGTCTCTTGACTTCTATAGGCTTAGCATAAACTGACTCACTCAACATAAGTTAACTTTGCATTGCCCGGTCTTCATATATTTTACTCAACATATATAGCAGCTTGGTCTCTACTAAGGTGCTTGGTATCCTTTGACTTGCTTGGCATGTAATGAAATATAAACAATCCCATGTAGCTTAGCCTCCTTTGGATAACTCAATCACCATGATGACCAACCAACATTGCCTAGGAAATGACAAAGTGTTAGACACTAATAGGAAACAAGGCTTAGAGATCAACAATCTCCCACTTTTAGATTAGTGGCATAAACACTCTGTCATAACTTATCAATTTCAAAATATGAAAAATTTAATATTGTGATTCGGTCTTAAAAAAATTTACTCTTCTATCCAATAAATACATGCATGTGAACTCAAATACTAACTCATCTAGTTTTCCTTGCTATGATTCTAATCTAATTTTCATTTTGATCTTATTTCCCCTAACAATGATGTTATATTTATCTTTCTATTGCATTTTTTTATTTCCATCTCATCTTCACTAGAAAAATGCATTCCATAAAGAGGGTAACAACCAATTGGAATAATCTACTACAAACCATTTTATCTACATTCCATATCTTACTTCTAATAAGAAAAAATTGTGTCTGCAAAAATTAAAGCTTAAAAGTGTAAATTTTTTGTTATCATGGATCTACCTCAAGAGATTAAGTTGCTTCTATAAAAGTCTTGCTCTAATACAAATTGTTAAACATGCTTTAAATTTAGAGAGGGGGTGATGAGTTGCCATAGAAATAAACCTAACCAAATATATAACACACCAACATCAAGACTTATATGTGGAAAATGTGAACTCATGGGAAATAATACAATGAATAGTTTCTGACACATAATTCAATAAAGTATATAATATGTTTACTAAAATTTATATGAGTTCGCTCATCTTGAAATAGCAACTAGAGGCTCTTGATTAATGCAGCAATGAATACAAATATGAAGGCTCATGGCCTATAGTAAAAATAGGACCTCATTTATCTAGACTTGCACAAAAGGGTTCATAGTAAAGTAGAAATAGACAAACAAATAATTATGTACCTAAAAAAAACACTATGGAAAAGCTCACACACAAGATAAAGATAGATTATGTTGATAATGTAGTTTATCTAGAGGACATTGTCCATGTTAGCAACAAGTTATTAATGACACTTCTCTCTAACTAGACCTCCACTCCCTTGTTTTTTAAAACATCACTTATTCACACTTCACTTACTTCCCACATAACACTTACATTTTTATATTCCTTATAATGATATATTATTTGAAATATATAAAATGTATGCCAATCCAAAAGATATAACAAATAAGTCTCATGTTAGACAAAGCAAAAAATGTGGCTAAGTTCTATTTCCAAAAGTATCTAAACTAGAATTTAAATAAAAAAGAGATAAACATAAAATACATAGGTGTCATTAACATGATCCAATTTGATAGGAGATAAGAATAATGTGCAAGAGCCAAACCTAAATCAAACCCATTAATAATAAATCATATAACATTTAAACCTAATTTTAAAAATACATTCTACAAAAGGAAATGATGAACACTATTTTGTACACTACCTAGTGCCAAATCTATAATCATTGGAACATCTACAAAAGATAAATGAAGTGTGTAGAGAGAGGCTACCCAATAGCCACTTATAGCCAATCTCCACATGTTATTAAAACATTCACATTTCACATTAGAAGCCATATTAAAATTCTACTTTAGAATTTATTTCAAATTTCCACATTGAAAGTTGTCACAACATATTTTTGAATCAAAATAGTTTCTAAAAGGAACAACAATACCAAATGAGACAATTTTTGGAACACTCTAAGCACATTTGGAGCACTAATGAATGCCACAACCAACACAAAAATATAAACCCAACTGCATGGGTAGCAATATATTCAACCCTAATTACTAGGTAGTTCAATGTAAAATGGATTATAGAATCCAATCTTCCAACACAATTCTACTACATTTTGTAATTAATTGATGTATTTGTAAATATAAAAAATTCAAATCTTGATTAAAAATATACCAATACTTGAACACGTGAAAACATCTAAAAGAAATAATAAATAAATGAATTCATTAATGAGTGAAATAAATAACTTTTTGTCTCAAACAAAATATCATAGTGATGTCATATATGTGTGTCACTCAAAACATAATATGCTCACTTAAATAAACATTGATTTCTTAATGTACAAATACTACTCTATGTTCACAACTATTGGAGTAGCAATGTATATAAATAGAGTAAATCATATCAATAATATGTCTCATCACAAATATAAAAGGTGAATACTAATAAATGCCTTGTATTTTCAAGTAAGTGTGAGATTGTCAAAAACTTTTAGAGTTCAACAAATGGTCCCTTTGTGTTGGTTATAGGTTGTATTTTATATAATAATGTGTTATTTTTATAACGACAAATAATTATTTTTAGTTGAAGTATTTGTCCTTTTCTATTATATATAAAAGTTACATATAACAAATATTTAAGATTAATTATAACTATTTAGTCCATTTGAGTTACATATATGTTCCATTTCAACATTCTATTAATGACAAATGATAATTTTAAATTCAATTATTAGATATTTTTAGATTAAGCTTTGGTTGAATGTTCATAAAATCATTTTTTGGACACATCTCACTAGGTGCACTATTTTAATGAGTTGCATGATGAGTGAGATCTTTAAACCTTAGTTCCAGGTAGTTTAATATCCATTTTACATTTCTAAAACAAAAGAAACATCTTATGATATCCCATGTAGCGGCTACATGTTGACAAAGTTAGCCATCATGATTACTAGTTCCTCTCCCCTATACAACATCGTATGATTATATGATATATATATCTATCTTTTACTATTATGAAACCATATGTCATCTTCAAGTGATCTCAAGCTACATACTTATCTTTAATTGTACAAAATTCACATGTATCCTTCATTTACTACACCTAACTGTCTTCCAAATCAATGTAGGTTGAATAGACAAACCCACATATCCAAAAATAGAATAAATATGAGCCACATTATTAAGAAAACACAAAATCATTTAAAAATTATTTGAAAATTGAAGTGACGTTGGTTAGTTATCCTTGGAGCAAAATTCCCACCTACCCACTTGATGCTCATTAATTTGGTAAGTGAGTTTGAAATCTAGAAAAGAGAGGGAAACATTTTTGAAGCCAAACAAAAGGAATGAATCTTATTCATTTGATCAGTTATAAGATAGAGGAGAAGAGCAGAGGGTAGAGAGAGGAAGAGGATTAGTAGATCAGAGTAGAGGAGGAATATTCAGAGTAAAGATCAGAGGATAGAAGGAAGGTTCAATTTTAGTGTATGAAATTGCATGTGTTTGAATCTCTCTATCATTCTATAAGTTCATTTTAGTTTGTCTTGAGAAGCACTGCTTTTTGTAGGTGTTACTGTATGCAGCCCTTAGTGCTATAAGTTTAAGATTAAGTTTTATTAGTTGAAGTATTTAGTGTTATTTTTGGTCAAGCCAAGTGCTCCCAAATTTTGTAATAGTTTTTAACCTGTTTGAATAGAAAGCAAGAAATCAGGCATTCTAATGGATCTAGTTGTGTTAGCTCATTGTTGTCTTCTTTCTATTCTTCATTGCATGGTATTTAGTGTTTGAAAAGTTCATGCTTGCAAGATTTTTTATTACCTTCTCTATGTTTTAATGATGGAAAAATATCAAACTATAAGTTTGTAGATAACTCACTCTATTCATTCCTTAACTGAGCTCTTCATCTATCAACTTAGTTTGTGTATGACTTGTTGTTTCTACCTAATCCACTAAACTACTATGTGCAACTCTTATTGATTTCACTCATTATGTTCATCAACCAAGTTGTTTGTTAAGTATTGAGCTTGTCGAGCTTTACCTCCCTTTGCTAATTTAGCTCTCTTGGCATCCTCTTGTACTAAGATCTCTTTACTCCTAAGGCCACTTAGTTCCTTAGTGTTCTGAGTTCACTCAACACCATCTGCATATCACTCAATACCCTCTTGTGCTAAGAAAAATTGTCACTCAACATCCTCTTGTGCTAAGCAAAATTTTAGTCTATAAAGTTGAATTCTTTACATGGTATCAAAGCTTTGAGGCCCCACATCCATAGTGAGTTAGGGAATTTGTTTTTTTTGGTATTTGACATGGCAGGAGATGGAGGAAAGATATGGCAATAGACACCATCTTTTCATGGACAAAATTATGATACACGGGCTGAGAAGATGAAAACCATAATGATACCTAATGAATTTTTGGAGTTTGTGACCAATGGGTTCAATGATGTTACTATCCCAACATTTTCTATTGCCCTCACAAATCCATAGAAGAATCAGTTGAAGGAGTCAACGAGAAAGGTTGTGAAAGGATTAAGTCTAATTGAGGCAGCAATGATAGAGGTTGTCTTTCCAAGGATTGAAACAAAAAATTACTCAAAAGAAGCATGATACATCCTTGAGATGATCTTGAAGACGATTGACAAGGTCAAAGTAAAGAAGCTACAAATGATCAATAGAGAGTTTGAGAACCTTCAAATGAAGGGCAATGAACCTACTGCAACATTTAACTCATGAATCTCAACTTAATTAACCAGCTCAAATCAAATGGAGAAGAGTATGAAGAATAAATGATTGTGGAGAACATATTGAGAATTTTACTGCAAAAATATGAAAACATTGTGATGACTATTAAGGAATCAAAGGACCTCACCACATTGACTAGGGATGAGTTCGTGGGAACTCTTTAAACCTTTGGGTACTAGATCAAAATATCAGCAACAAATTTCTCATAGAAGTCTTTTAAGGCTCAAGATAATTCAAAAGGAAGGGGGAGAGGAAGAAATGGCTTCAAAAGAGACTCAAGAAGTAGAGGTCATCGAAGGAATGGTCAAAGGAATGCTGGTATAAAGAGCTCGGGATGAGAAAGCAACCAAGAGGGAGCAAACACCTCTCAAAATAGCTCTTTAGGAGGTAAGAAGAATTACAATTCTAATAAGATCAATGCAGATTGCTACTATTTTCATAAGTATGGGCATTATGCTAGTGCATACTGGAAGAAAAAGGGTGAGTAGTCAAAGAAAAATGTAAATGTGGCTAATATGAACATGGGAAATCCAAATAATCCCATACCCTTCATCATGTGTAACATTGGAGAAGAATGCAACCTTGAGGTATGGTACCTAGACAATGGTTTTAGCAATCACATGAGTGGTAATGAAAGTTTGTTTTCTTTCATTGATAAAAAATTTAAGTTTGGAATAATGATGGAAAATAATGGAACCATTCTCATAGTGGGAAAATGATCTATCATGGTCCACACCAAACAAGGTGAGAATAAGGAGATACATAATGTATATTTTGCCCCTAGTATGAAGCACAATTTGATAAGTGTTGGCCAACTCATTCAAAATAGTTACAAGGTGCTAATAGAAAATGACAAGTGTGTCATTCATGAGAAGGAAGAAAGTGATGGATTACTTGCAACAGTCCAAACGATAAAGAAGTAGATGTTCCCTTTGAGAATATAAACATGTTTCTCTTCTCAAGTTAGTGCTACACCTCCCAATCAAGCATGTAGACCAGTAAACCAGAAATCAGCTCTTAGAAGCATGATTTGATACCCCTCCAAGCTTTGGCATCTCAGGTATGGACAACTTGGCTTTGCTAGTTTAAATATTTTGTCCAAGAAAAGAATAGTAGATGGTTTTCCTAGCATTGTAAATTCGTGTGACAAGTATGAGGCTTGTATCTTTGTTAAACAACATAGGCTTCCCTTTAATTCTAGTAATTCTAGAAGGGCAAGGGCACCATTAGAATTGGTGCATTTTGACTTAGTAGGCCTAATGCAAACTACTTCTATTGGGAGGAGTACTTATTTTATGATATTCATGGATGATTTCAATTGTAGGACATGCATGTATTTTTTGAAAAGAAAATTTGAAGCTTTTAACAAATTTGTTGAATTCAAAACCTTAGCTAGAAAAGAATGTGGACACTACATAAAGTTCCTTATATTGAATAGAGGAGGGGAGTATACCTCCAAATGATCTTTGCATGTTTGCAGTCTTAACCAAACTTTTGTTGGTTAACAAAGGGAAATCATTTTTGAATTAGTGACTACCAATTAGGGTTAGGTAACAAAGGTTTTTTCCTATTTTGGTATATCAAGCTTAATTAATTTTTAATTTATTCTAGCTGACTGAGATGAGGAATGTTAAGTACTATAAGTTGTATCCTAGCCGACTTGACAATAAGAATGATATAAGTATAAGGTCAAGTTGTGAGATAATGTGTGTGTGAAAAAGAACAATATTATAGATTTGTAGATTTCTCTAAGGAAGAAAATATGGAAATAAGAAGGATTTGTTTCAAGAGATGAAAGGATACATCCGATTAGAAAGGATCATGTACAAGCCAGAATATAGACCTGTAATCAGCAATTCAGTTGAATCTAAAATAGGTCATCTCATTGCTACTCTCTAATCATTATAACAATGATCTAAATATCTTAACAAAGTTGGCTTAACAACTATTCGTAGATCCTCTAACAAGGTGGCAGTTCTATTGAATTGTCTAAAGACCTCTAACAAGGCCACTCCTAATAGGATGATTAAATCCTCTAATAGGGTCACACATAATAGTTTTTTTTGTAACCTTTAACATGATTGGCTCCTAACAGGGCTCACTTTAGAAGAGTGAAATTCAATAAGCAATTGCAATTGGTGGTTTTCCCATATTGGGATTCCATGTTAGAGCTTGGTGTCAAATGTGTTCATGCTATTTCTTTTATGCTTGCAATTAAGTTAAAGTAATGATAATCACTAATAACATCTTAATATCTATAGAACTAATTCATTACCAAGTATATTCAGTATTTACTGAGTTAAAACATTAAATGTGTGTATGTTGAACATCAAAATTTTAGTTTTCAAAATTGGTTTTGTACTAGCATCCAAGGGATCTGGGATTTATTTTTGTAGTAAATAATTCAACCCTCCCCTCTTAGTTACTCCTCTTATTTTCTAACAATTTGTATTAGAGCGATTATGGTGTTTGTAGAGAAGCTTTTAAGGACATAAGCTAAATATATGGATGTCTTACAAAAGAGAGATTCCCAAATTGGATAGAGATAATTTTGTACAATGGAAAGGACTTATGAGGTTACATCTAGCTACTATTAGTGATTCAGGTTGCAAATATCTTGATACTAAATAAAAAAACTCCCACTGGAACATTATCACTTGAAGATATTGCTGAAAAGAAGAATCATAACATCATGATGATTGATATTACACCTGCTCTCACTTTTGCTAAATTTGATGAGGTAAAAGACTAAAATTACTCATGAAATGTGGATCAAACTAAAAGATATCTATGGAGGAGATAACAATGTAAGAAGAGCTAGAGTAGAAAGTCTCAGAGGACAATTTGATCAAATAAAAATGAGAGAAGATGAGAATACTACAAAATATGTGGAAAAAATCAGGGCTAGTGTAAGTCCAATCAAATAATCTATAAGAGACATTAAGGAGACAACTATTGTAAGCAAGGTACTCATAATGCTTCTTCCTATCTATGAAATTAGAGTGTCTTCTATTCAAGAAATGAGATGTGATCAAAATAACAAATTAAACTTGGATGCTCTAGTTGCAAGATTGACAACTTTTGAATTAGACAACTATGATAACTATGTTTCTGTTTCAAAAAATATTGAGTTTACATTTGAAGCCAAATTCTCACTTAAGGAAAAGAGAAATAAATCAAAGGTTGATCAATCAAGAAGTGAAGAAGAAACTGAAGAAAGTCCTAACAATGATTTTTAAATTTTTGAGGCCCTATTTACAAAGAAATATTTGAAAGGCTAAGGAAAGTTCAAAGAAAAAATTCCTTTAATTTGTTTTTCTTGTAAAGAAGTTGGTCATATTGCTACTAGGTGTCCTAATAGAGAAAGAAAGGATGAAAAGCAAAGCCACAAGCAAAAATGAAAGAAGGAATTCAAAAATCACAAGAACTGCAAGGACTAAGGTCAACAACCTTGTTTTACGGCTAAAAATTATGATAACAGTGAAGATGAAATGGTGTATATTACAGTAAAAGATGAGTTGAATGATGAAGAAGATAAGATGGCAGTTATCTCTCATGTTAGAAAAAATGATACATGGATTATTAATAGTGGATATTCACACCATATGACTGGAGATAAACAAAATTTGAACATTTTGAACATTATGATGGAGGTAGTTTAAGATTTGGAAACAATGAACCTTGTTACATAAAAGAAAAAGGTCACATCTCATTAACCAATGAACTTATATGTGATAATTTCTATTGGGTTGAAGGACTAAAGCATAATCTACTGAGTGGGGTATAGTTGAACAACATTGGATTCAAAGAAGAATTCATGAATGCCAAGGCAAAACTATTGGATGATAAAGGAAATCTGGTTGGATCTGACAAGCAAACAAAAGGTAATCTAATTTATCTTGACTTTAGTGAAGGTTCATGTTTTATTGCTCAAGTAGAAGAAATGTGGTTATGGCACAAAAGACTATGTCATGTAAACTTTGATAATCTAGTCAAGATAAGCAAACATAGAAGAGTTAGAGGTATTCCTAGTTTGAAGAAACCTAATATGGGTTGATGAAAGAATTTCCAAATTGCTAAGATGTGCAAGACTATCTTCAAAAGAAAAAACTATCAGTCAGAACAAGTCTTATAAATTGTACATACTAACTTATGTGGACCTATTGAATTAGAAAGTTACAGTGGAGAAAATTTTTTCATTCTTTTTGTTGATGATTATTCTAGAATGATGACTATAATGTATCTAAGAGAAAAATTAGAAGCTTTTAATAAATTCAAATGGTATATAACAAGAGTAGAAAAAGAAATTGGAAAGAGATTAGAAATTTTAAGATCAAACAAAGGTGGTGAATTCATCTCGAATGAATTTAATAATTTTCACATTGAAAGAGGAGTTAAAAGATAAGTATCAGCCCCTGGTACACCTCAAAAGAATGGTATAGCTAAAAGAAGAAATGGATCCATCATAGATTGTGCAAGAATATTGATGATAGAAAAGAATGTTGCAATCAAATACTGGAAGGAAGCTATTAGCACCGCAGTTCATATTTTGAACATCCATTGAAAAATGACTTAAACCAAACTCCCTATGAACAATGGTATAACTACAAACCTAATGTGAGTTATCTAAAAGTATTTGGTAGAAAATGTCATATCCTAAAGGGAAAATTTGATGTAAAAGGTGATTAAGGCATATTTCTAGGATACTCCTATAGAAGTTAAGCATACAAATGTTTGAATTTGTCTACTTATAAAATCATATAAAGTGCACATGTGAGGATTGATGAGTTTGTAGAAACGAGTGAAGAAGAAAGCCACAAAGAGCTGGAGGATTACAAAAGATTTGTCTACTATGAACTTGATACTCTATCAAATCTATTTGAAAGAAAGGAAAATTTATCTACCAGGTCTCTAAAATCTCCAATAGTTATCGAGTTGTAGACAATATAACTCGAGTTATAGTTTGAAGGACCCAAGTCGCAGTAAGAAGCTACTGAGCTACTTCAAAGTAAGTCTAAAGGACACAAGTTACAAATAGTGGGACCCAAGCCTGATACTAAAGTTCATAATGAAAATAGTGGAACTCATGCAAAATCCAAAGAACCTCTATTAAAAAAATATGTTAGAAGGCATCATGCACCTAATCAGATCATTGGAGATAAATCTGATGGAACAATGACAAGAAGCAAAGTGAAAGGTGCATGTTTACTTGTTGAATTTGAACTAGGAAATATTAAAGATGCATTAGATAATAAAAGTTGGGTTGAAGAAAGAATGAATAGATAGAAAAGATAGAGAAGAACAAGACTTGGACTCTTGTTCCTAGACCCCAATGATAAAAATGTAATTGGCACAAAGTGGGTATATTAGAAACAAGTTGAATGAAGATGGAAAAATGTCTAGAAAAAAATAAAGATTGATATGTTAACATTATTCTGAAGAAGAAGGTATTTATTATAGTTAAACCTTTTCTCCTATTGCAAGATTAGAAGTTGTTAGAACTTTACTTGCATATGCAACACACAGAGGATTTAAAGTGTATCAAATAGATGTTAAATCTATATTCTTGATGAGGAAGTCTAAATTGCACATCCAGAAGGTTTTGTAGTTCCTAACAAAAGGGATAGGGTCTTCAAATTACACAGCATTATATGGTCTCAAGCAAGATCTCAAAGCTTGGTATGAAAGGCTACATAACTATTTGATACAAATTGGTTTTCAAAGAAAAAATGATAACAATAATTTGTATATCAAAGAAGGACCATACAAGAAGATTGTGTTGGATAAAATATTTATTGATGAAACTTTATTTACATGAAATGATGACTTGTGCAAGATATTTTCAAAAGAAATGAGCAAGGAATTTGAAATGTCTATGTTTGGAGAGATAAAATTCTTTGTTAGATTATAGATTCAATAGAAGAAAGATGGTATCTACATGAATCAATCCAAATACATCAAGGAGATATTAAATAAATTTGGAATGAAAGATTCAAGGCTAGTTGGAACATCTACTAGACATAAGCTTTCCAAGAGTGATGATTCCAAAGAAGTAGATTAGACCACATGTAGATCAATGATTGAAAAATTATAGTATGTAGTACATACAAGGCTTGACATTGCATTAGTAGTTGGTATGGTGGCAAGATTCTAAGAAAATCTTAGAGAAAATCATATGATGTCAATCAAGAGAATCATGAGATATCTGAAAGGTATTGAAGACTATGGCTTATGGTATAACCTTAGAGGCAATCTGGACTTGAAGGTGTCTATTGATGCTGATTGGGTAGGAAGTCTTGATGATAGAAAAAGCACTAGTGGTGGAGTATTCTTTCTTGCTAAACAACTAGTGTCTTGGACAAGTAAGAAACAAAATTATATCTCTCAATCTAGAGTAGAGGCAAAATATATGGCAGTAGTAGTTAATTGTTCTAAAAATGCTTGGTTCAAATAACTATTAGAAAGAACAAAAATGGAGACCAATTATCTAGTAGTCATATATTGTGATAAAATTAGTGCAATCAATATATCAAAGAACCAAGTGATGCATACCAAAACAAAGCACATTTCTATAAAATATCACTTCTTAAGAGAATTGGTGTAGGATAAAGAAGTCAAATTGGAACATGTAAATACAAAAGAATAGATTGTAGACATATTCACCAAGCCATTACCTAAGGATGCATTTTTCTATCTAAGAGGTAAGATATGGGTCATTCCCCTATCTGAAGCTCACTAAATGAAGTTTAGTGATGCATCAACCAGAGTAAGTTGAAGATCAATTAGTTGATGCAGTATCAAAAAGGGCATATTGCAAATGAATCTCTACTTAAGGTACATTGATATCATTGGAATTTTTTTCTTTGGCATGTTTTGTAGGAAGAAGTTTATTGTCATATCTCATAGAATTTTTTTTTATTACAAAGAGGGAGAAGTTTTATGAAGAGATATTAAAGAGGGAGAATGAACTTGGTAGAAGATTGGTGCAGATAGAAGTTTTCTAATAGAGGGAAAATTTGTTCAGAGTTCACACTGACAGAGGGAGTTATCTAAATTAAACTAAAGATATGTTCTCAAAATTTCTTTGTATGACATGTTGTGTTGCCATTAATGTTGTGTTGCCATCAATGCCAAAGAGGAAGATTGTTCAATACAATTGATTAATTATGTACTATCTTTGATGTTACACAAATGTTATTATAAGTTAGTGTATCCCTAGCTCACTCTAATAGTGAAGACAATTTTATATGTCTACCGAGGGTTAATGAAGGAAATATTGGATGGAATCAATGTTAGCTAAGACCAGTCATTTACCAAAGGATCTTTGTGATTTTGTAGTGTTAACTGAACTTCTATTGATTAACACAGGGAAATCATTTTTTAATTAGTGTCTACCGAGCTGGGTCATCTAACAAAGGTTTTTTCCTATATTGGCATATCAAGCTTAATTAATTTATCTATTGATTCTAGCTGACTAGGATGAGGAATGTTAATTATTCTATGTTGTACTCTAGTTGACTTGACAATAGGAAGCAATAAGTATAAGGTCAAGTTGTGAGATAATGTATGTGTGAAAAAGAAGAATATTGAAGATTTGAAGATTTCTGTAAGGAAGTGAATTTAAAAATAAGAAGAATGTGTATGAGGAGCTAAAAGGATACATTTGATTAGGAGGGATCTTTTACAAGCTAGAATAGAGATATGTAGTTGACAATTTAGGTGCATCTAATGTAGATCATGTCATTGTCACTCTCTAAACATTATAGCTATGATCTAAATCTCTTAATAGAGTTGGCTTAATAGTTATTTTTAAATCCTCTAACAAGGCCACTCCTAATAGGGTGATTAAATCCTCTAATAGGGTCACAAATAATAGTGTGTTTTTTAACCTTCAACAACATTGGCTCCTTACAGGGTTCACTTTAGAAGAGTGAAAATTAGTAACCAATTGCATTTGGTAGATTTCCCAAATTGGATTTCCATGTTAAATATTGGCGTCAAATGTGTTTGCACTATTTATTTTATGCATGCAATTAAGTTAAAGTAATGATAATCACTGATAACATCTTAATATCTACAAATCTAATTCATTACCAGGTATATTAGGTATTTACTAAGTTACAAAATTAAATGTGTGTATGTCAACCATCAACATTTCAACTTCCAGAGTTTGTTTTGTACATGCATCTAAGGGATCTGAGATTTATTTTTGCAGTAACTAATTCACCCCACCCCTCTCAATCACTCCTCATATATTTCCAACATACTCATGCATATTTGGCCATGGAAAATTGTGTTACAGGAACGGATAATACACTTATAAAAAGGGCATGCTACTCTTCTTTGATTATGCAAGAAAAAAAAAAGTATTCACATGACCTTGTTCTTAACTATGGCTTTTTGGACCTCAACATTGTCTATAAGATCCACTGAATGACCTACAATCACATAATGGGGTTTTTTTTGGCTTCATCACATAAAAATAAATATTTGAATTCCTATCAACAAATAGATTGTCTCCATGAATATTGTTATTTGGAAAATAATTGTTGTTTCACATAATCACATTAAAAAAATCAATATTAATATATTTCTATTGATTGAGTGAAACGCAATACAACCTTGCTAGGGTGGTAATTATACTACAATTATATAAGCTAATTTAAATGCCTACAAAATTGGATATTAAAGGTCAGAGTCTCATTTTTCCCACAAGTATCTCGTGTGATCCAATAAATTTAGATACAAAGAAATGATCAACATTCATTTCCAAGAACAATGTCATTCAATATAATATATATGAGAATAATTACCTTGGGGGTATGGCCTTTGTTGAATGAAAAAGAGAACTTTAGTCATCATTGAGTTTATTGATGATAGCCAATACTCAAACTTAGAATCTTTTATGATAGTTCTTGGTTATAGGGAATGCTTCTTACCTCTAAGTGGTGGAAAGTCCATTGATAATAAATGTCTACATAATGTATTGGAAAGTTGTAATGTTTTCTTAACTAAAAAGAAGAAATTTGATTTCAAGTATAGGGATGTTGATGAAGATCTTTGTCACATTTTAAAATGTTCAGTTGAGTCACTGAAGGACATTGTGTCAAGATTAGAGTTTGTTGCTATTGGTATGGGGGCATTCCTCTCTTACATACATTTGCTTGAAAATTACAACAACCATGGAAATTTACCATTCAACATTATCAAAGAGGTAGTTTTGTGTGGCTAGATGATGCAACATTAAGAGCATTCAATGTTCTTCAAAGAAAAATAGATGTGAGCAAGAACTTTAGTTTACTTGTATTGATGAACATGACATGTACTTTTAGCATGGGGATAGGCTACTCAATAGGAATGACTCAAGAAATCTCAATTACATGTAGAAGAGATCAAGTGTAGACTAGATATGGTGCAGGAATTTGTTGGGGATGCAACATTGCCCCAAGATTTAACACTTCGTCTAAAAATAATTACAAATATTGACTCAATTGTGCAGAAACTAGAGAAGGTTAGGGCCAATCTATAAGATATTGTAAACTTCACTAAGGAAAGGACCTTTAAGTTTTAATGTATATGATATTTTATACTATTCATTTGCAATAAATATTCTCTATATCTTTTCTCTTCTATGATCACATGAACACTTTTGCACTGAATTAATGTATTTCTTTCACAACAGTCAGATTGTTCTTGTGAATGAAAGTTGATTTTTTCTTTGTATCCAAATTTAGTCTTGTGTTGTGCAATTTCACTTACATTTTTCCATTTATGACTATTATTAGCTATCATGCTATGCATGCAGTTAGCAGATACTCATTTTTTACAACATGGGAACTATTTTTAGAGTGTTTTTGTTCACTGAAATTAGTGTGCATGTGATAGACAAGCATACGACCTCTTGTGATTAAAATTTCACTCAAACAATATCAAGAGGACTTTTCTTTACTGATAAGTGAAAGATATTTGTATGCCTTTGAACTTTGGATAGATGAAGAGCATTTGACAAAGTCTGCAAAACTTGTGGAGGTTATTACTGATCTTTATCAACATGATTATGGAAAGTGTAATATTTAGTTCTTAACATGATAACATGAATCTTCCATTACACTACAACAACACATTGAGGACTAGCAGAAGAAGTAGATGGAGTTCTGGTGGTTAAATACTAAAACTCATGAATATGGACAAACTCATCTCCATTATAATCCATACTGTCAATCATGTTCTCACAAAACCTCACATTATCTTAATAATTGACAAAATTATTACTAACTTATCATCTAATAATTTTTTTAACTTTTTTCTGGATCCAAGAAGGCATTAGTCTTCTCTGATGTTAATAATTTTTTTTTTTGTTTTTCCTTACAATCCATATTCAATGTTGTTTCACTTATGATGCTAGACAGACACACTTTTGGAGTAGAATAGTGTTATTCATTTATCCTTTGTTTTGTATACTTGGGAAAAGTTTAAAGTGAGATCCCACCTATAAAGGAGCGCACAATTGTTTTTTTTGGAATTGTACAGTGAATGAGTTTGTAAAAATTTTCTCTTGAAGAAAAAAGTTCTTATAATGCTTTGAAGGGGCATATTTCTTCACATATGAGGCTTGTACTTGTTCTTGTAAATAAAAAAATGCCTTAAAATTCACACAATGCCTTGTCAAGAATTTTAAGTTTTCTAGTTTATCTGTCCTTGCTTATATTGTGTGATGATAAATGGTGTATGTAGAGGCCTCCTTTTTCATTTCTCATATGGCCTTTTGGCTAGTTGGCTAGCTAGCATGATAGCTGGCCATAAGAGATGTATCATATTTTTAAAAATTGTTTCTTGATATCATCCATACATTATAGAACTTTCTTGAAAGTTCTAATGGTGGTAGATCAAATGGGATATTGTCCAACTTATTTTTACTTGTTTTTGTTGCATGGCCAAATTTTGTAAATTGAAGCTCTGATTTCAGCCATAAACATCATCCTATAAATTCTATAGCTAAATGATATTATCTAGTTACATATGTCTTTTGGTTAGTACCTGATTATGTTTATGAATGCTCATTGTGATTCCATGTATAGTCATATGGTAGCTGCCCATACCTAATTATAGATGATGACATGACACACTGTGCAAACTAATGCATGCCAAAAAAATTGTCTTATCTTTAGACTATACCAAGATTTGAAAAAAAATATGTTTCTACCAATATAACTTACCACGGATGGATAGGCTGATCTTTTTATGGTGACACTATACAAAGAAAAATATAATTATTTTTGAGGAGCAATGCCAAAAAACACATCAATATCAATAGTAATCAAGGAAGAGATCTCATTATCAACTAAGGCAACAATCTAATGATGTTAAAAATAATGAGTTATTAAGGGATAAAGGGGAGTGTGAGGGTGCATAACTCTTGAGAAGGATGTGATTGAAAACCTCCACTACCAATTGGAGACTATAAAAAAGTAGAAACTCATTTGATAAAAGGGCATCAAGGAATTGGACAAGATCAGTTTTGGATACAAGCATGTAAGAATTTTAATGCATTTGGTGAGTTACCCCTAGAACCAAATGCCCACCTACCTGCCTGGTAGGATTTAGCTCAGTAGGTGAGTTTGAAATCTAAAATGAGAAGAAATTTTTTTGTTGAATGACCAAAGGAATGAATTCTTTTTCATTCGATTAGTTGGAGAGACCAAAGAGAAGATAAGAGCAGAGTTTAGAGGAAAGAAGAAGATTAGTAGATTAGAGTAGAGGAAGAATATTTAGGACAAAGATCAAAGGATAGGAAGAAAGTTCACTTTCATGTTTGTAGTAGAACATGTTGAATCTTCTTGTCATTCTGTAAGTTCATACTGTTTTTTTCCCTATGAAGCAATGATTGCTCTAGGCTTCATTATAAAAAACCATTAGATATGTAAGTTTAAATTTAATTTTTATCACTTGAATTTTTAGTATTTTATAGTTGAATCTAAATGCTCCCATATCTTGTAATAGTTTAACCTAGTTCAATAGAAAGCAAGCAAGCAAACAGGCATACAAATCTTTGATGTCTCCTCTCTATTCTTTATTATATGTTATTTTGTATTTAAGAAGTTCATACTTGCAAGTTTCCTAGTTATTCTCTCTTTGTGTTAATGGTGAAAAAAATTAGATTGTAAGTCTAGTTTTAACCTACTTGGTTCACATGTGAACCAAGCTTATTCTCTTCTCACTCAACATCCTCAGTGTTTCCCTAAGGAACTGAGCTCACTTGGCATCCACTTTGTCGAGCTTCACCTTCCTTTAGTCATTGAGCTCACTCAACACTCTCTTGTGTCAAGTTTCCCTTTGCTGTTGAGCTCACTTGACTCCTTTGTGTATTGAGTTCACTGGACACTTATTGCTTGTCACTCGGCACCCTCCTATACTATGTAAAACTGTGACTTGACATTATCTACTATCAAGAAATTTTTTATGAGTTATGTGATTTAATTTTTCACATGGTAATAGAACAAGAAGGCCCCACATCCACAATGAGCTAGGGAATTTATTTTCAAGGCTATTTGACATGGGAGTAGATGCAGGAAAGATATGACAATATCCACTATCGTTTTAATGAACAAAATTATGATACATGGGCAAAGAAGATGAAAACCATAATGTTAGTAAATGACTTGTGGGAGTTTTTGATTAATGGATTCAATGATGTTACAGTCCTAACACTATATCTTTTTCACATAAACCCAAAAAAGACTTAGTTGAAGGAGTCAAGGAGAAAGGATGCAAAGACATTAAATCCAATTGGGTCAGATATGACAGAGACAATCTTCCCCAAGATTGAGGTAGAAAATTATGCAAAGAAAGCATGGGATATCCTTGAGATGAATTTCAAGGGGATAGATAAGGTCAAAGTAGTGAAGCTATAGATGATGAGAAGGGAAATTGAGAACCTTAAGATGAAGGATAATGAACCTATTGCAAAGTTTAGCTTACAAATCTCCACTTTTATAAAATAGCTCAAATCAAATAGAGAAGGTTATGAAGAGAAAAGTGTTAGCATTAACCTCAGATAGAAATAATAGTTACATAAAATATAACCAATATTAGAAAATAATAGATCACACATAAGAGAATATAGGACACCAAGATTTAATGTGGTTCAACCAATCTCTAGGCTACGTCCACCAACATCAAGTCCAGTGTTATTATTATCCAATGATTATAATCTATAATCTCTTATAGCTCAATACTGCCACAAGAAGCTACAATATCACTATTACTTTATTCACATGAATAACCTTAAGGGCTTTTATATAACCATCTTACCACATACAAAATTAGGACTAGAATAAGTTGTCCAATAGGAAAATAGAAGCTGATGCCTCTTACAATATAAGCTAATCTTTGGCTTCGAGGGTGCTACCCTCAAAAACTCTCACAAGGGTATTTCCCCTCAACCCCACCATGTCCTTTGACAAGGAGCACACCTATCAAGGGCACTACCCTTTGACCCCATCTTGGGAGTATTTTCCCCAAAAAACCACACCGAATAAACCTCTAAGTCTAATTAGGTTCCACATCACAAAAATATCCCACTTAGAGACTGATCAAACTCCACAACAATAACCTCCCACTTGGAGACTAATCATGACATTGCTAAACCTATAGCTCCTACTGGAATATATCAAACTACCATAAAATCTATTGTTCTTATATTTTGTTCAGTTTAAAAGAGTAGCTAAAGCTGAAGAGGAGTTCAACTTCTCCCTTGTAACTATTGCAGTGAACATATCTACTTGATTATCATTTGTATGTATCTTCTCTAGCTTTAATTGTCCATCATCCAAAACTAACTGAATGAAATGGTACCGCAACTGAATGTGTTTTGTCTTTGAATGTAGAGTTAGATTCTTTGCAAGATGAATGACACATTGACTATTTGCAAGAAAATAATTATGCTTCTGAGTGTGTCCCAATTATTTTAGGAATAACTGAAGCAATATCATCTCCTTGTCTACCTCTATAATATCAACATACTTTTCCTCTATAGTGAATAAATCATTAACCTTTTGTAACCTAGAAACCTAGCCCACTACTACTCTACTAATAGTAAAGACATAGCCTACCTAGTATCAATATGCCCTACCAAATCTGAGGCAACATATCCCTGTAAATTAGTAGTAGAGCCCTCAAAATGTAAACAATTAGTAGATGTTCTTCTCAAATATCTGAGAATTCATTTAACTACATTCTAATGCTCAATTCCTAGATGACTCATATACCTGCTAACAACTCCCACTACATGTACAATATCTAGTCGAGTACATACCAAAGCATACTTCAAGCTTCCTATAGTTAAAGCATTAGATACACTAGACATCCCATCCCCCACTTCTTGTGTCTTGTGACACATCTCCTTAGTCAAATTCAAATAACCAGGTAAAGGTATGTTGATAGCTTTAGCATTCTTCATGAAGAAATGTTGCAACACTTTCACAATATAATTAGGTTGAGATAATGTCAATTTCTTTGTCTTCCTATCTCTGCAAATCTTCATCCCAAGGATTTGTTTTTCTATCCACAAATCCTTCATAGCAAATGAGTGTGTTGATTGTTCCTTTAACCCCTTCAAGTTATCCATGTTAGACCCTTCTACAAGCATATTATCAACATATAAACATAAAATAATGTAGCTATCATCATCTAACCTTGTAAAATAAACACAATGATTTGAATGATACCTACTATATCCATGCTCATGCATAAACTTGTCAAAGTTCAAAACCATTGCCAATGTGCTTGTTTCAAACTTTTTTTTTTTTTTTCAATTTGCACACTAAGTTTTCCTTACCTTTAACCTCAAATCCTTGTGGTAGTGCCATATATATCTCTTCATCTAAATCATCATGAAGAAATGTTTTAGCATCAAGTTCCTCCAAATACAGATTTTTAGTAGCCACAATACTCAGTGCCAATAGAAGTCATTTTTACAACAGGAAAAAATATATCATCAAATTTAATGTCCTTTTTTTCTAGAAACCCTTTTACAACTAAACCAACTTTAAATATTTTCTTCCTTCTATCATCTTCTTTTAACCTATAAACCCATTTATTATGTCAATTCCTTTTAGCTATAGGTAATTTGCATAAATCCAATGTCTTATTTTTCAGCAAAGAGTCAATTTCTTCTTTTATTACAGACTTCTATTGAATCTTTGTATCCACTTGCACAACTTCATCATAACATTTAGGTTCACCAACATTAGTAAGTAAAATAGAATACAAAGAAAGAGAAAATCTTTATGGAGGTCTACTTAGCCTTTTTGATCATCTAACATTCACTGGGGTGTGTGGTATTTTTTTTTTGTAGTTATTGCAAATCATGATGAATTGCTAGAACATCAGCTTTTGGAGTATCAACTGCCACTACACAATCATCTTCTTTCTTCTCATGTTGGTGCAATAGATCTTTAGACAACACCTTCTCATTGAATATGACATCCTTGTTTTTAACAATTTTATAATTTTTAAAATTCCAAATCCTATAACTAAATTCATTAATGCCATATCCAACAAATACACATTTCTTTGACTTAGCTACTAGCTTGGCTCTATTGTCATAATCTATATGAGCAAATGATTTACAACTAGAGCTTTTGAGAAAAGAATATCTCGTCTTTTTACCAATTCATGCTTCCACTAGAATACCATAGCCTAAAGGAGTAGAGGGACCTCTACTAATCAAATATATAACAATATTGATAGCCTCTAGCCACATGTTTAAGGGAAACCCTGCATGCAACCTCATCCTTCTTTCATGCTCCATTATAGTCATGTTCATGCATTTAACCACTCCATTTCCCTATGGAGTCCTTGGAATAGTTTTCTATCTACAAATACCATTAGTGGAGTAATAATATTCAAATTCATGACTGTAGTACTCACCATCATTATCAGATCTAAGATATTTTAATTTCTTTCTGGTCTCATTTTCAACCAAGCAATTTCATTTCTTAAAAGAATGAAATACATCAAATTTGTGTAAGAAAATAAACCCATACTTTTCTAGTTTCATCATCAATAATTTCAACATAAAAATAAGAGCCACCAAGGGAAGATACGTGATTTGATCCCCATATATTTGTATGCACAAGCTCTAATTCCTCACTTTTATTTTCCTTCTCATTCTTCACAAAGCCTGCTCTCTTTTCTCTTTCATACCGAAAACTTTTACAGAAATCCATATTGACACATTTTAGACCTGGTAAAACTTTCTTTGAATGAAATACTTTCATACCTTTCTCACTTATGTGCCCAAGTTTGTTATTACATAGAGCAATATCAAAATTTATAGCAACTATTTGTTCTCCCTGCTCAACTGTACCAACTGTTCCTGAACTTTCATTTTTAATTGAAACAATCAAAGTAGAGGGAACAATATGACATGTACAAAGACATAAGGTGCCTACTTTCACACCATTTTCTACTACAAGAGAACCTTTTGAAACCTTCCAATTTTTATCATCAAAAGTAACTACACAACCCTCATCATTGATTTGCCCTACTGAAAGGAAATTTCTACCTAGCCCTTAAACCTGTCTTACCTCATGTAGTATACAATGATTCACATTCTACAATTTAATATTAACTTTTTCCTTTTCAACAATCTAAAAGGGTTCATTATCTCCAAAATAACCAAGCCCCAAATACCCTTGGACATAATCAATAAAATAACCTCTATGAGGTGTATCATGAAACGAAGCACCAAAATCTAAAACTCATGAAACATCAATACTTTCTAAAGAAAGAAGAAAAAAATCCTCTTCAGATTTGTTACTTACCAAATTTACCTTCTTGTTCCCTTATGATTTATCACCTTCATTGTTCTTTCGAGTCTAGCAGTCTTTCTTCTTATGCCTTGGCTCCCCATAGTACCAACAATCTCTTGGTCCTCTGGATTGAGACCTTTTTCCTTGTGACTTTCCTATTGACTTTCCATGATTTCTAGAATTATTTCTGCTCTCAGTCATTCTACCTTTGCTTTGTGCATTCAAAGCACTTCCTAATGTAGATCCACCTAAAGTTGTCCTAGAAGTTTCCTCACTTAGAATAACACTAATCACATCATTACGTAGTCATTCCATCTTTCAGGAAAAGAACACAAAATCAAGAGAGCCCTAATCTCTTCATCAAAATTAACACCCAGAGAAGATAAATGACTAGTAATAATATTAGACTTATTTAAATGATCTGCGACAAATCCACCTTCTCTCATCTTTATATTAAATAAATGCTTAATAAAAAATGCTTTGTTTGAAGTGGAGGGGCATTTCCCCTTCACCCCATCTTGGGGCATTTTCCTCAAATCCCCATAGAAATAATATAGGGAAAAAAATGCACTGAATAAAACTCTGAGTCAGATTAAGCTCCACATCACAAAAATCTCTCACTTGGAGACTAATCAGACTCAACAACAATAACACAGAGGATTGTGAAAAAATATTCAGGAGCTAACCTCAAAAATATGTATGTTATGACCATTGATGAATAAAAAAATCTCACCACATTGACCATGGATTAGTTGATGGGAACTCTTAAAACCCATAATGGGAAGAGGAAGAAATAGCTCTAATAGACGCTCAAGAACTAGAGGTCATTGAAGGAATGATAAAAGGAATGATGGTGTAGAAAGCTTACGATGAGTGAGCAACCAAGAGGGAGCAAGCACCTCTCAAAATAGCTCTAGAGGAGGTAAGAAGAATCACAACTTCAATAAGAGAAACATTAAATACTACTACTATCATAACTATGGGCATTATGCTAGTGAATTCTAGAAGAAGAAGGGTGATTAGTTAAGGCAGAATGCTAATGTGGCTATTGGGAACATGGAAAATGCAAATGATCCTATAGACTTCATCATGTGCAACATTGGTGAAGAAGGCATCCTTGATGTACAATACCTAGACAATGATTGTAGCAACCACGTGAATGGTAATGAAAATTTATTTTCTTTCATTGATAAGATTTTTAAGTATGATATTAAGATGGGAAATAATGGAACTATTCTCATAGTGCCCAAATGATCTATCATGGTCTACACCAAAAAAGGTGAGAAGAAGGAGATATAGAATGTGTATTTTTTCCAATATATGAAGCACAATTTAATGAGTGTTGGACAACTCATTCAAAATAGATACATGGTGCTGATGGAAAATGACAAGTGTGTCATCCATGAGAAGGATGGAAGTAATAAATTACTTATAGTAGTCAAAATGACAAAGAACTAGATGCTTCCTTTGAGGATAGAGACATGTTTATCTTCTCAAGTTAGTGTTGCACCTCCCAAGCATGCAAGTATGGTAGTACATCAATAATCAGCCCTTAAGAGTGTGATTGAAGACCCCTCTAACGTTTGGAAGCTTAGGTATGGACCTCTTTAGTTTGCTAGTATAAATGTTTTATCCATGAAAAGAAGGGTAGATGGTTTTCCAAGCATAGTAGAATCATATGATAAGTGTGAGGCTTGCATTTTGGGTAAGCAACATAGGCTTCCCTTTAATTTTAAAAATTCTAGAAGGGCTAGAGCACCATTAGAATTGGTGCATTCCAACTTAATAGGCCCTATGAAAAATACTTCTATTGAGGCAGTACTTATTTTAGGACATTCATAGATAATTTCAGTCAAAACACATGGTTGTATTTTTTAAAGAAGAAATCTGAGCCATTTGATAAATTTGCTAAATTTAAAGTCCTGTCTGAAAAAGAATGTGGACACTATGTAAAACTCTTTAGATTAGATAGAGGAGGAGAGTATACCTCTAATATGTTGTTAAATTTTTGTAGCAATAATGGCATAAAGAAAGTGGTCACAACCAGTTATACTCTGTAACAAAATGGAGTGACTAAGAGGAAGAACAAGACAATTGTTGAAATGGCTAGAAGCATGATGAAAGCCAAAGGTCTCCCAATTGAATATTGAGGAGAAGCTATAGCAAAAATAATATATTTGATCAACAGGTGTCCTACAAAGTCAGTTCATGACAAGATACATCTTGAAGCTTGGTCAAGGAATAGATGGATAGTTGAACACTTGAAAGTGTTTAGATGTATAGCATATGAACATGTGCTTAAGGAACATAGGAAAAAGCTAGAAGACAAATGTGTGAAGTGCATCTTCATAGGTTATAGCTCAGAATTAAATGTTTACATATTGTATGATCCAATCAACAAGTAGATCATCATTTCAAGTAATGTGGAGTTTCTTTCAAATTAGTCATGGGATGGCTCGGTTCTTGAATCTTCAAGAACTTCAAGTAAAGTGCCTACTATTGATGAGGAAGAGGAAGACATTGGTGATGAACAAAATGATGGAGAAACAAGCATAAATTGTCGACAAAGGAAAAAAGGAAAGCAACCCTTAACATGCCAAGTATAAATTACATTATTTTCTCATAGTGATCCAATTTATTTTGAGAAAGCTATGACTGAAGAGAAATGGTTCAATGCCATGGATGAGGAAATAGATGCTATTGAAAGAAATGAGATAGGGGAGTTAACTACATTTTCTCAGAAGATGCAAGTAATTGGACTAAAATGGGTTTGCAAGACCAAGTGCAATGTTGAAGGAAAAATAGATAGGCATAAGGCATGTTTAGTGGTCAAGGGGTACAAGCGGTAGTAAGAAAAATATTATGATGAGACATATGTCACAGTTGCTAGAATGGAAACTAGCAAAAATGGAAGGTATATCATATGGATGTGAAGTTTGCCTTCCTAAATGGTGTATTGAAAGAAGAGGTTTATGTAGAGCAACCACTTGGTTATAAAGTCTTGGGTGAAGAACACAAAGTGTATAGATTGAAGAGATATCTTTATGGGCTCAAGGAAGCTCCATGAGCATGGTATAATAGGACTGAATCATATTTGATGAGAAATGGCTTTAACAAAAGTGATGGTGAACCCCCTCTCTATATCAAGTAAAAAAATGCAATAGCATGTCAAACTATTTGGTTAAGGAAGATCTTGACAAATTTGAATGAAAGGCAAGAGGATGGAACCACAATCTTCTGTGACATCTCCTCAATTGCATCGTCTAAGAATCTAGTATTTCATGGGAGAAGCAAGCACATTGAGATTAGATATCATTTCATCAGAGAGTTGGTGGAGAATAGAAATATCAAGATGGAATTTTGTAGGTCTAAGCAGTAGCTAGCAGATATTTTTGCAAAGTCTTTGGGCATTAGAACTTTTATGCACCTAAGAAGGAGTCTTGGTGTAGTTTATTTGGATTAGGAGTGATCCTTGTTTTTGTTTGGCTTAGGACAACGGGGGAGTATTAGAAATTTAATGCATTTGGTCGGTTGCCTATGGAGACAAACATCCACCTACCAACCTGACAGCATTCAACTCGGTAGGTTAGTTTGAAATCCAAAATGAGATGGAATTTTTTTTTTGAATGACAAAAGGAATGAATTTTTTTTCATTCAATCAGTTGGTGAGATGAAAGAAAAGAGCATTGCATAGTGTAGAGGAAAGAAGAAGATCAGTAGATCAAAGGAAAGGAAGAATGTTCAAAACAAAGATCAAAGGGCAACATGAAGGTTCACTTTCATGTTTGTAGTAGCCGATGTTGAATCTCCTTGCCAATTTGTAAGTTTATTGGGTTTTCTTGTGAAGCAGTGATTGCTCCAGGCTTGATAGTATGCAACCATTAGCGCTGTAAGTTTAAGTTAAATTTTTATCAGGTTAAGTTTTAGTGTTTTCTGGTTGAAGCTGAATACTCTCAGATTTTGTAATAGTTTAACCTAATTGAATAGAAAGCAATCAAGCAAGAAGGCATACAAATTATTATTTTTCTCCTCTCTATTCTTTATTGCATGTTATTTTGTATTTGAGAAGTTCATACTTGAAAGTTTCCTAGTTATCCTCTATGTGTGTTAATGGCAAAAATGTTCAAACTCTAAGTCTAGTTTTAACTTACCTGCTTCATGTGTGAACTGAGCTTATTCTCTTCTGTCAGCTCACTGTTAGGATAAACCACGGACAGAAATAAAAACTACATGCCAATATAACCAATAACAGAAAAATAATAGAACACACAGAAATGAACACAAGGCACCAAGATTTAAAGTGGTTCACCCAATCCCTGGGCTATGTCCACCAAACAGCAAGTCCGATCTTATTACAATCTAGTGATTACAACCTGATTACAATCCGTAATCCCTTATAGCTCAATACCACCGCAAGAACCAATTTCGTATCAGTCACCACAATTTAACAATCTCCCACTTGGGGACTGATCAGGCTCCACACTAAACAACAATCTCCCACTTGGAGACTAATCTTGTAGCAATACAACTACCGCATGGGGCTCCCACTGGATCAAACCACCCTGGACTTTGCTGTTCTTTTATTCACATTTAGTCTAAAAGACCAACTGAAGCTGAAGAGGAGTTCAGCTTCTCCCTTGTTACAACCTTTGTCAACATATCTACTGGATTTTCATTGGTATGTATCTTCTCCAGCTTTAACTGTCCATCCTCCAAAACTGACCGAATGAAATGGTACCGCAACTGTATGTGTTTGTTCTTAGAATGCAGAGCTAAATTCTTAGCAAGATGAATGGCACTCTGACTATCTGTGAACAAATAATTATCCGTCTAAGGATGTCCCAATTCTTCCAAGAAGAACTGAAGCCATATCATCTCTTTGGCTGCCTCTATAGGAGCAACATACTCTGCCTCTGTAGTGGAGAGAGCATTAATCTTCTGTAGCCTAGAAACCCAGCTCACGGCTGCCCCGCCAACAGTAAAGACATAACCTGTAGTACTCCACCTGGTATCAATATCCCCAGCCAAATTTGAGTCAACATAGCCCTGTAAATCAGTAGTAGAGCCCCCAAAGTGTAAACACTTATTGGATGTTCCTCTCAAATATCTGAGAATCCACTTGACAGCATTCCAATGCTCAAATCCTGGATGACTCATATACCTACTAACGACTCCCACTGCATGTACAATATCTGGCCTAGTGCATACCATAGCATACATCAAACTTCCTACAGCTGAAGCATAGGGTACCTTGGACATCTTATCCTCCTCTTCCTGTGTCTTGGGACACATCTCCTTAGTCAATTTCAAATGACCAGGTAAAGATGTGCTGACAGCTTTAGCATTCTCCATAGAGAAACGTTGCAACACCTTCTCAACATAATCAGCTTGAGATAGCGTCAATTTTCTATTCTTCCTATCTCTACAAATCTTCATACCAAGGATTTGTTTTGCTGCCCCCAAATCCTTCATAGCAAATGCATGTGCTAATTGGCATTTCAGCCCCTTAATATGATCCATGTTAGACCCAGCTATAAGCATATCATCAACATATAAACATAAAATAATGTAGCTATCATCATCCAACCTCTTAAAATAAACACAGTAATCTGAATGACACCTATTATATCCATGCTCATGCATAAAACTATCAAATTTTAGATACCATTGCCGAGGTGCTTGCTTCAAGCCATATAAACTTTTTTTCAATTTGCACACTAAGTTCTCCTTACCTTTGACCTCAAAACCCTGTGGCTGAGCCACATATATTTCTTCATCCAAATCACCATGAAGAAAGGTTGTTTTAACATCCATCTGCTCTAAATGCAAATCTTCAGTAGCCACAAGACTTAAAACAGTACGAATAGAAGTCATTTTAACAACAGGAGAAAATATCTCATCAAAATCAATTCCCTTTTTCTGTGCAAATCCTTTTACAACTAACCTGGCCTTAAATCTTTTCTTACCTCCTTCCTCTTCTTTCAACCTGTAAACCCATTTATTCTGTAAAGCCTTTTTACCTGCAGGCAACTTGCACAAATCCCATGTCTTATTTTTCAGCAAAGAGTCCATTTCATCTTTCATTGCAGACTCCCACTGAATCTTAGTATCCACCTGCACAGCTTCATCATAACTTTCAGGTTCACCAGCATCAGTAAGTAAAATAGAATACAAAGAGGGAGAAAACCTTTGTGGAGGTCTAATTGGCCTTGTTGACCATCTAACATTCACTGGTGTGTGTGGTATTTTTTGTTGCAGTTGTTGCACATCATGAGGAATGCCTGGAACATAAGCTTTTGGAGTATCATCCAGCACTACATAATCATCTTCTTTCTTCTCATGTTGTTGCAACAGATCTTTGTACAACACTTTTTCATTGAATATGACATCCCGACTTCTTATAATTTTATAATTTTCAAAATCCCAAATCCTATAGCCAAATTCATTAATGCCATATCCAACAAAGACACATTTCTTTGATTTAGCTTCTAGCTTGGTTCTATTTTCAGAGTCCATATGAGCAAAAGCTTCATAACCGAAGGTCTTGAGAAAAGAATAACTCACCTTCTTACCAGTCCATGCTTCCTCTGGAATACCACAGCCCAAACGAGTAGAGGGACGTCTATTAATCAAATATACTGCAGTATTGACAGCCTTCGCCCACATGTGTAAGGGCAACCCAGCATGCAACCTCATGCTCCTTGCGCGCTCCATTATAGTCCTGTTCATGCGTTAAGCCACTCCATTTTCCTGTGGAGTCCTTGGAATAGTTTTTTGTCTATGAATACCATTAGTGGAGCAATAATCTTCAAATTCATGACTGCAATACTCACCACCATTATCAGATCTGAGACATTTTAATTTCTTACCAGTCTCATTTTCAACCAAGCATTTCCATTTCTTAAAAGTTTGAAATACATCAGATTTCTGTCTAAGGAAATAAACCCATACTTTTCTAGTTGTGTCATCAATAAATGTAACATAATAATGAGAGCCACCAAGGGAAGATACCTGAGCCGGTCCCCATACATTTGTATGCACAAGCTCTAATTTCTCCTTTTTGTTTTCCTTCCCTGTCTTTACAAAACTCACTCTCTTTTATTTTCCATACACACAACTTTCACAGAAATCCATATTCACACATTTTAGACCTGGTAAAACTTTCCTTGAATGAAGTACTTTCATACCTTTCTCACTCATGTGCCCAAGTCTATTGTGCCACAGTGCTGTATCAGAATCTACAGCAGCTATTTGTTCTCCCTGCTCAACTGCAGTAATTGTTCCTGAATATTCATTTTTCTCTAAAACAATCAAAGTAGAAGGAACAATATGACCTGTACAAAGATATAAGGTGCCTACTTTCACACCTTTTGCTACTACAAGAGAACCTTTTGAAACCTTCCAATTTTTATCATTAAAAGTAACTACACAACCCTCATCACCGAGTTGCCCTGTCGAAATTAAATTTCTACTTAGTTTTGGAACATGTCTTACCTCATGTAGTAGCCAATGATTCTCATTCTGCAACTTAATCTTAATTTTCCCCTTTCCAACAATCTGATAGGGTTCATTATCCCCCAAATAAACAAGCCCAAAATCCCCTTGGACATAATCAATAAAATAACCTCTATGAGGTGTAGCATGAAAAGAAGCACCAGAATCTAAAACCCATGAATCATCAACACTCTCTAAAGAAAGAAGCAAAGCATCCTCTTCAGATTTGTTACTTACCACATTTTCCTCTTTGTCTCCATCTGATTTATCTCCTTCATTTTTCTTTCGAGTCCAGCAATCTTTCTTTTTGTGCCCTGGTTTCCCATAGTACCAGCAATCATTTGGTCCTCTCGATTGAGACCTCCTCCCCTTTGACTTTCCTCTTGATTTCTCACGATTTCCAGAGTTACTTCCTCTTTCAGTCGTTCTGCCCCTGCTTTGTGCATTTAAAGCACTTCCTGATGTAGATCCACCTGAGGATTTTCTACGAGTTTTCTCACTTAAAATAACACCGATCACATCATCATATTTTAGGGTACTAGATCCAGGAACAGAATTACTCACCGCCATTACCAAGCCATTCCAGCTTTTAGGCAAAGAACACAAAATCAAGAGAGCCCTAATTTCTTCATCAAAATTGATACCCACAGAAGATAATTGACTAGTAATAGTATTAAACTCATTTAAATGATCTGCAAGAGATCCACCTTCTGCCATTTTCATATTAAATAAACGCTTCATGAGAAATACCTTATTTGAAGCGGAGGGCTTTTCATACAGTGTCGCTAGGGTTTTCATCAAATCTTCTGTCGTCTTTGCTTTTGTAATATTAAATGCCACCGATGGTGCCAAGCATAACGGAATGCTTCCGAGTGCCTTTCTGTCCAAAAGATCCCATTCAGCCTCTGACATAGTTCCCTGATTCTTGGCTTTTCCTTCCAATGGCTTCCATAAATCCTTCTGATATAAATAGTCTTCCATTTGCATCTTCCATAACTGGAAGTTCTGCCCATTAAACCTGACAACCCTCAACTTACCCTCATCTGCCATTGCTCCCACTCAACTGTGAGACTCCCACTTAACCGTGAGACTTTCCTGCAGAGAATAACTGAAAGACAACCTTGCTCTGATACCACTTGTTAGGATAAACCACGGACAGAAATAAAAACTACATGCAAATATAACCAATAACAGAAAAATAATAGAACACACAGAAATGAACACAAGGCACCAAGATTTAACGTGGTTCACCCAATCCCTGGGCTACGTCCACCAAACAGCAAGTCCGATCTTATTACAATCCGGTGATTACAACCTGATTACAATCCGTAATCCCTTACAGCTCAATACCACCGCAAGAACCAATTTCGTATCACCACATATAAAAAATACCCAACCCTAAGCCCTTTTTATACAAGTATTAAACTGCTTTAGGGTTATAACATGTCGGTCATATGTCGGCCATAATATGTCGGCTACCATGTCGGCTACTTCCCAAAAAAAAAAATTTCGGGCCGATGCCCCAAACCCCACTATTTATGAAGTATGTACAGTACTTTCCTGATCAGTCACCACAATCTAACACTCACTTGACATCCACTGAGCTAAGCTTCACTTTCCTTCGGTAGTTGAGCTCACTTGGTGCTCTCTTCTGCCTAGTTGCGCTTTGTTGCCAACCTCACTGGGCTCCTTCGTGTGCTGAGTTCACTAAGGACTTATTACCTATCACTCAATGCCCTCTTGTGCTGAGTAAAACTATAGCTCGAGATTGTCTGCTGCTGAGCAAAATTTTATAAATTTTGTAATTTAATTTTTCACAAAGCTATGTACATTTCAGAATACAACCATCTTGTGTTATAGAAAGAATTTTGCAATGTCCAACGTAGAATTCTTCCCAACAGAGTTTTTGAACATACCACAGATGAGGGCCAGGACACCTCAAAAAATAAGCCAAGTATTAATATAGAGGTAATGTCCGAGGACGAAGCATGGGAAGAAGACATACTTGCAAGATATTCAGCCTCCTATCATCATCTTCCATGGAGATCTTAACTGAACCAGACGTAAGGGCTAATATTTTTATCACAGCAAAGATGACGCAAGGACTAATAAACAAACAAAGTAGAGTAGACGTAACTACATCGTATAAGCTGCACTTTAGAAGTATAAACTATTTTAAGTTCTTCAATAATATCTGGCATTTTTTCTGCACATTATCAAATGATAGCGTTTAAAAACCTCACTGCTATGAGAAGAACAAAAAAAGTACAAGGAAGACCAATATTTTTATTAAATACAGTGATTGTCAAAAAAATGTTTCATATTTACTAACATAAGCGAATCACCGGATGTAAGAACCAGCGAAAACATAATCTATTGAAACCCTAGGATTTCTTAAATACCTTTCACAGAAGAGAAGAATCAACGGATGATATAGAAATCATAGAAGAAGGCAAGGTCATTCCTGGTGCTCACCAGATGGTATAGCAATCAGACAAGAAACGTTGTTCATAAGGAAACGCTGCTATGAGTGGGAGCTTTTCGCCGCTGCTTACAGGGAAAAGGAGTCCGAGTGGGAGTAAATGCAACCACGGACCTGATGAATAATAAATTTTGGAAAAGTAAGATTGGGAATGCGAATGACCCTAGTGTTTTTAGGAATGGATAAAATTTCATTTTTGGCTAAAATAGAAATACACAATCCTATTCTTTATTCCTATTCTCCACACCAAACGGGAATATAAATGATATTCTAATTATCAATAACCAAACAGGCCCTAATTGATAGAGATACTATCTTAGAAATCAGAAATAGATTAGGGGTCTATAGAGGGTGGCGAAGATTGCAATTATGATAAATCGAAGATGATCATGCGCGTTTATATGGAGTCAAGTATTAATACTTTAGATCTAACAATATTAAAAAGGGGAAATCAACACTTTAGGATCTTTCCATAATTTTATGATGGATTTGTCACGTAAATGTGTGCAATCCCTCAAATGTGGAGGTATGCTTTAATGAAAATGGGGGTGGTTTTATTTGTAAATGACACTGAGGCCTTCTTGTATGAAGATCTAGGAGAAGCGGAGATTTGGAGAGGGAACATACTAGCATAGAGAAATATAAGGAGCTAGATATTTAACTCAAGCATATTCAGTAAGAGGTTGTAGTCAAAGAGATTTATATTGAATCTGACCGTCCTAATATGAACAATAAATTTTGTGAACTGTTTACAACTGTTGACTCTAGATAACGATACTGAAGAAGTAATAAAGGTGAAAATATGGTTAGTAAAAAGAATCTTGGAAATGGATAAGGAGGATTTAAAAAATAATGATTTAGATGATTATTGATCTTAAGAAGTTTGTCAATGAGTTTTGAGTTTTAAATAACAATTATTTATATGACATCTAAGAATTGCAATTAATTCTTAGTACTCTAATGAAATATTAACATACTAAGTCCAGAATAGTGATAATAAAAATTAACAAAAAACATAAATAATCAAAAAGGATTTGAAGGAGGTCGATATCAAATTTTATCTCCAAAAGCCAAAGTGCCATCTAAGACTCAAAATCACATTCAACTAGCAATAAAAAGGATAGAAGTAGGCATGGATGTAGCTCAACTACCAACAAAAGTCTTAATTGAGAATTCAATAACAAGATAAACCACGATAAGGGCTTGTCTAATACTTATTAAGTAATTAAACTTTAGAATAAGTGGACTTAAGTCTCTTCGAAAATCCTTGATTGGAGGGGTTCAGATCGTTGGCCAATCAAAATTTTTGCTATAGGGGCTTGTGTTCCGAAGTATCCTCCTTTTAAGTTCCAGTTGATGTGGCTTCATGACTCCTCTCTTCGTGATTTTATTTTCTATTAGTGGAAAGACTGTGCTCCTGCATATGGTACTGCAATGTTCTCATTTTCTAAAAGGCTTCAATATGTTAAAAGGCAGCTCAGGATATGGAATAGGCAATGCTTTGGGAACCTTCACTTTATGAAGAGGCTTGCTCAAGAAGATCTTGATGTCATCACAAGGGAGATTAGAGATCGAGGTTTCTCAGAGGATCTTGGCAAGGCTGAATCCCTTGCTTCTAGAGCTCTAGAAAAATGGGAAATTTGAGAGGAATTTTTTATGAAGCAAAAGGCTAGAGTTGATTGGCTCCAAGAAGGTGATCGAAACATTGTCTTTTTCCATAAAATAGTGCACACTTGCCGAAATCAGCGCACTATCTCTTCTTTGGTTAATTCTCAAGGTATCCAACTAAATTCCTTGCCAGCTTTGTTCCAGGAGGCTACTTGGTACTTCTCTACCCTCTTCTCTGAGGACTCTCCTCCTGCTGATAATGAAGAAAATATTATTTTGTCCTGTATTCCTTCCCTTATCACTCAGAAAATGAATGATTATCTCATGCGTCCAATCTCTTTGGAAGAGCTGGAGGAGGTGGTCTTTACCATGCCTAAGGGGAAGGCTCCTAGTCCTGATGGCTTTCCAGTTGAATTCTTTCAAGAATTTTGGGACATCATTAATCATGATTTGTTAGGGGTAGTTAAGGAATCCTATGCTAGCAAGCAGACGCTTTGAGCTTTGAACTCTACATTCTTGACTATTATTCCTAAGAGAGAGGGTACTAATCAATTGGAGTTTTTTAGACCAATTGCCTTATGTAATGTGGTTTACAAAGTTATTACTAAGTTGATTGATGAGAGACTGAAAAGGTGCCTTCCCATTATTATCTTAGAAGCTCTGTTTCTGCACTTTCTCTTGAAGGTCGTGGCTCAATGGTTTGGCATACTTTGAAGACAAGTGCAATGTTGGTGAAGAGGGGTCTATTATGGATATGTAAAGGAGGTTCTCAGGCTTTTTTTTGGTATGATGCTTGGGATGGATTCCCTTCCATTTTATCTATGTACCCTCATCTTCAGTCTCTTTGTGACTCTTTTCTTGCCGCTGGATGGGATAAAGTGGCTCATTACAAGACTCCTTATCAATTGGGACCTGTTGTTGGTTACTGTTAGGAACCTGTGTGTTCCTTCTGTTTATTTTGTTAGAGTAGTGTTGTTGGACGCATATGCTTTGTAAGTCGTCCCGTGAGTATATTTTATTATCCCACATGCATAGGTAGTATTACTTTTCTAGATCGTACTCAGTATATAAGAATAGGTTGAGGCCCTTGATGGGCACGGACGAATTTATTGTATTGAGCTTGCTCAAAGGAGGTTACCCCCTCGAAGTGGCCTGCGATCAGTAGATTCATTCTGAGTTCTGCTATCACTTTGTATTCTGTTATTTCGAGCATTCTCACGATATTGCTATAAGGAGGTTCATCACAGTTACAGATGGAAGCATTCTTCTGATTGTCCTCCTAAAGGTACAGACAGGGATTGTTAGGAGCTTTCTCAAATTTTGGCCTATAGAGAGTGTTCCTCTTTGGTTGGTCCAGATGTTTTGTATTAGGGCGGTACCTTGTCTAGTAAATATCATGTCTCTCTTGGGTATCAGGAGATAACTAGACAATTATTTGGGGATGTTGAGGTCCCTTGGTGGAAGCAAGTTTGGAATAAAGTTTTTTGGTCCAAGTGCAATTTTTTCATGCGGCTAGTGGCTCACAACCGTTGTCTTACCTAGGAAAATCTTTGTAAACGGGGATTTCAAGGCCCCTCTTATTGTGTTTTGTGTGGTAATGGAGAGGAGTCTGTCTCTCATCTATTTTTCCATTGTTTCTATTCTACTCAAATATGGCACCTTTGGTGGAGCGCTTGCATTGCTCTTGTAGGCATGCTTCCTCTTTGCCTGAGTTTTGGGCTTGCTTGGGCAGTGCTTCCTCCAAGTCTTCTTCTCTCCATGCTGCTTGGATTGCTGGCCCATCTTTCATGCTTTGGCATATCTGGTTGGAGAGGAATCATCGCATATTCCAAGATGTTTGGCTTGGTATTTTGCATCTTTGGTGGAAGATATCAAATTCTCTTTAGGAAACTATTCATGTGAAGTGTGAGCTTGATGGGGGTATCGATCTGGTTGATCTTGCTATTTGTAATCGCCTCAATTTTCATCTTTAGGATGGGGCTGCAGCTGAAAGGTTTCCTTCTATGTCTAGGCAACTTCACCATCAAAGGAAGGGTCAGGTTAACGGAGATGGGCATTGGACTCCTCCTCCCTATGGAGTTCTAATAATTAACACTGATGGTTCTTCTCATGGGAATCCTGGCCCTGCTGGTATTGGGGGAGTGGCTCGTTGTAGTTCTGCGGATGTTAAATTTTTCTTCTCAATTCATAAGGGTGATTACACTAAAAATTTCATGGAAGCTCAGGCTATTTTATATGATGTGGAATAGTGGTGCTTGCACGGATGGAGTAAGATTATCTGTGAGTCTGGTTCCCAAGTGGTGGTGAACATGCTTTTCTCGTAGGAGCTTGAGGATGTTAGTTGGTAGTGTTGTTAAGTAGATTATTCTCTTCTCTACCTCTTTTCAATTCATTAGGTTCATGTATATTCCTTGTGAATGGAATAGAGCTACTGATTGTTTAGCCAAATGGGCTTCTACTCATGATCCGGGTTGGAATATTAGGGATAGGAGGCAACTGTCCTTTGAGATGGTGCAAGAATTTGATGATCTTGTTGCTTAAGATCGAGCTCCTTGTTGAGCTCTCCTTGTTGTATTCCTTTTGTCTTAATAATTTTTTACCTCTCTTTTCTCTCTTAAGTCTAAAATTAGTAAGTAAAGATACGCTGCCCACAGATTGTTAATCTTCCTTGTTTATTTGTTCTTAAACAACTATAAAAAATTATAACAAACTAAAACTCCTAAATAGTAGTACGTAAATCTGGAATGTACCATTAGTTAATCAATAACTCAAAAAAATGAAATTATCTAATACATTTTAGCATAGTCATAAAGTCTAATATTAAGAAATAATGAGGTTTACAAAATAGAAAACAATATAAAAGAAAATCAAGTATATACACAAATTAACTCATAAATATCCTTATATTTAAATATATTTTATATTATTACTTTTTACAACTATCAATGGATCCTAGCCTAAAGCAAGAATTACATGTACGAAATTTTACATACATAAATGTTAATCAAGAAGAAAAGGAACAATTATACATGAAGGTAGGAAATCTAATAAACAAGAGCTACAATAGTGCAGCTGGAGTCCCGCCTTAAAAAAATAATAGAAAAGGTTGACTTATGAATGGTACACCTGGTTGCACATATAATGTGACATGTGACGTAGAAACTACTGGTAAATATACTGGAAACGTAGTTGAATACAAAAATTTAAATAGGCATGATTTCTTTTCTTTGGACAAGAGGCATTTGGGGACAATAGGCATTTGAAGCTGTAAAGAAAATTTAGAACTGTTGTTAAAAAAATTTAAAATTAAAAAATATGTTAAATATTATAGTGAGAATGAAGAAAAACGTATTACATTATAACATTGTGAATCAAATATCCTCATCACTGATCCATTCTTCCACAATTTGTGAATAATCATTGAAGTAGTAATATAATAGGGGGAAAAATAGTGAACTTTAAATCCAAATGTACTATTGCAATTATAAAAGTCTTCAAATTGGACACAAACTGCATTGCATGATAATTAATCAGCACACATAAGATCCAAGCCCACCCAGTGATGAGATCAATTTCTTGGCCAAACATCCTACACCCACCTCATGTTAAAATATAATTTATTTTGACAATTTTTTATTTCACAAATTATATTAGCCTCATGCCAAAATTCGTTTGAATACAAACTATGTTGTCACTACTCTTTGTTACTCATCAAATTCTTCATATTAAAAATCTTAATTTTACTTTAATAAATACATTGTACACATTAGCAATGAATTATCACATATGGGACTAGCTGATTCTACCAATGGCCCAATTTATATCTTTGTATGAATGCATATCGCATACTAGAGCAACTCCAGTGTGTTGCAAGAGAGAAGAAATGAACTACGATGCACCAAAGGTTAGAAGAATGTGCATGGTAGTGTAATCCCTACACAAGAGTGGAAGAGTCATTTTGCGTTTTATTATAATTTTGTTGATGATAGACTCGTAATATTGTAGTTACACATGGTATCATGATAGAAAAATAATTTCCAATTATCCTCCAACCAGTATACTTGCTTTTTCATTACATATGTTTGTAATGGTCGATAACCATTAAAATGGGAAACAAATGCAGTACATATGCCATTTTTATCTCTTTAAGGAAATTCCTTGTTTTTCTAAAATGTCCAAGTGTTCCTAGTCCAAAATTTATTTAATATATAAAAGATTGTCAACAAAAATTAAGGAAATAAATGAAGTTTACCTACATCATAACCTCTAATATTTTAAGTTATGAAACATTTTGTAAACTATACGTATATGCACATAGTATTGTTAGTAAGGCATTTTTCTTTGTTTTCTAAATACATTGTCAGGTGCTTATGGAACAACGCTTTGTTATTAATTTTTAGTCTTTTCTGATGAACTAATTTTTCAAATTTTAGTCAAATTTCAGGTTGAACTTCATTGTAAACTCTCTTTTTAGCTCACGCTTTTCAAATGAAAAATCAAAATGCTAAAATGCTTCTCTTCAGAAAGCTAGATATCATCTCCACTTTCTTCCTTGTAAAGGCCATTCAAATTATAAGCCTTAACTTCTAAACTAAGCGAAGGAAAAAAGATGAAGAAATGAGCATGACTACTATTTAATTTTCCTTGTTTAGTCAAAGCAAATCATCTAATTCATAAAAAAATAAGCCTCTTGAAACACCATAATAGCTAACACAATCATTACAATTAGTATGATTGAAATTAGATAACTAGTAAATGACTCTCTCTCTCTATATATATATTCACATAACAAAATACATGCATATATAAAAGAGAACACAAATCCTTCATAGTTTCCTTTATTTGTAGAATAAAACAATGAAGAACACAAGCGTAAAACTTGTCCAAATAAGGCCAATGATACGCAAAATTGGTAAAAGAACTAGAGAAGAATTTGAGGATCCACCAATTTGAGAGATTTGAACACATAAATAGAAGGAAATATCAATAATAGGACCGTGGGCTAGGTATGCATAGAGACCAAATTAGAGGGCAACATTAAATGAAGAGCCAAAAATTTTGGCAATCTCTATGTGGTTTGTTTTCTTACCTATTTTGATTTCTAATATTGACATGATTTCAAATATTGAAATGATAACTTTGCAGTGAGTCAGAATCTACGCACAAGGTAAAATAATATACAAGGTTTGTAGAAATTTAGCATTTAAATAAAAATCCAGTCTATCAATTAATCATCTACTATAATCCTATTGATGAATTTATAAAAGGCATAGAATACTTATTATATTGCAGATCTGTAGCATGGTGGACTTGTTCTTAATTATAATCATGAGAACTCCAAACTCCACACCTATGGTCAGGGCATGCAATACCATTGCAAACACAACAATTGAACTATTGTGTTATTGAAGAGAAAAAATACAGTGTACCTACATAACAATAGAATGGGTGGAATTCTACAAATAATGGCCGCAACAAAACAAGGAACAAAAAGTTGCAACCATAAAAAGCAAGCATACATGTAAAATATTAGACATGGGAATTAATATAAAGAAGCCACTTGTTGGATGACTTGCAACACATGGAACATTCACAAATGTCCATATGTTCCTAAATAAAAAAATTCTATTTTTGTTAGTAGAAAAACCAAAATACTACCGGGAAAAATAAAAGCAACCAATCAGAAAACAACAATTAAATATCAAAAATTTACTTTAATGGAATGTTTTCGACCAGAACATAGGATAAAAGGATGATACACTCTTTCCAAAAAAAGGATTAATAGTTAAAAAGTTGTATGAAAACTTTATTCTCCGCCCAGAATAGGCGGGACTAATTATATAAAATTGTACAAGGTGTTAAGAGAGAATTCTACATAATCATATATTGTCTAAGAAGGAATGTCTTCTAATAGTTCCCTCAAATTTTAGTGCAATTATATTTAGTAGACTATATTGTCAAGGCTATATGAGAGGTTTTCTTCCCTGTACTTGTCTCCCTCATGTGGATATAACATAATATATATTTATTTTTTCAATGAAAAGTAGGTCATTCATTTTTATAGATTAAAAAATATATCCTTTATATGTTATAATACTTGTAAAACTAAATTGTATTGTATCTTCTCTCACAAGAAAATTTATCTTGAAATATTAACACTCGAAGAAGTATTAGAATTTCCAAAAATAAAGTAATATAATCCTAATAAATAAACATTGCTAATGAGCCAATATTCTAAAACTTTCATTGCCAACATGTTTTATTGCTTCCACCAAAAAGCTTTAAATATTATTACCCAATATAGACAAAACTAATCATACTTTGAAATTTAGCATTTAATATTATTGCACTTCATCACAACAACATTAACTTGTTATCATATTGTATTGTCATTTTTCCCAATGTAGACAAAACTAATCAAATTTGAAATTTAGCATTGACCTCCAATGAATAGAATTTTAATTAAATATGTATATTAGATTTGTAAATTCATGTGAAAATTAACTATTGTACTTACTGATTATTAATCTCCTATCTTAAACAATTATTAAACTGCTGAAAACAAATTCTCAGCTAATATTGAAAAATAACACAACTGCAACTTTGCTTATAAAATACGGAAAGAAATGCACAACACAATGAACACAATATTTTCAGACAAATTGTCCCTGGAAAAATCCCTAAGGAAAAACCAGTTCTACACATGTGTAATTATATTACACTTTAGCAAATCAATAGATACAAAATTTCTTGCCTCTCACTAGCAGAACTTTGACAAGCTCTTAATTTCTCTTGCTGATATTCCCCACTGCTATTCCCAAGCTAACACTATTCCCTTGCTAACACTACAAGATTGTTTTCTAACACTACAAATGTTTCTCCAAACTTCATCTCTTGTTCTTCCAAATGCCCCTCTAACCTCCTTTTATACTACTCCTGTTGGTAAACCAATGACCAAGATTGATTTAAAATCGACAGTCGAGATTAAAACAACTTAACAGCCCTAACCAAGTTGGTTTCTAATTTTTTCCAAAAGTGGTCATTATTTAACAAATATTTGTCTCTAATGTAACCAATTAGTTAGAAATACAATTATTTGCTAAATAATAACAAATGGATGAATAGCCATCCAAAGCTGACTAAACTAACACTCCCTCTTAGCGAGGAATCTGTTCTACATGACACCTAACTTATATCTGAAGAAGATAAATTTTTCCTTCCCCAATGCCTTAGTCAGAATGTCTACTACCTACTCCTCTGTAGGTATATACTGTAGCTAAACAACTCCCCATTGTACACAATCTCTGATGAAGTGATATCTGATATCTATATGTTTAGACCTATCATGAAACACTAGATTCTTAGATAACTTAATGCAACTTTGATTATCACAATGAATCATAGTAGTCTCAACCTTCTGACCAAACAAGGCTAATTATAACTTTTGAAGCCATATAGCTTCACATGTCACCATGCTATCTGCTATGTATTTTGCTTCTGCTGAACTCATAATCATAGCCTTCTACTTCCTACTGAACCAAGAAACAACTCCTAATCCCAAGCTGAAACAACACCCTGAAGTGCTCCTTTTGTCTGATGTACTTCTTGCCCAATCTGAGTTAGTATAGCCTATCAACTTGATACATTCACCTCAAACATATTTGATCCCATACTCAACTATACCATGCAAGTAACGCAATACATGCTTGGCCGCTATCCAATGCATTATCTTTGGTTCAACCATGAACTGAATAAGAGAGTTAATTACAAATGCTATATCTAGCCTAGTGTTGACCAAATACATAAGTAAACCAATCAACTATCTATATAAAGTAGGATCTACATCCTTCTCCCTAGATGTATCTACCTTCCTCCAATTTGTGATCACGAGTATAGACATGGCTTTGCAATCCTACATCTAGAATTTCCTCAAGATTTCAATGTAGTATTTTCCTTGACTAAGGAAAATCTCCCCATCTATCTGCCACACTTCCATGCCTAGAAAGTAGTGCATAAGTCCGAAATCCTTCATCTCAAACTCTTCTGCAAGGTTCCTCTTGCAATCCACTATGAGCCCTAGTGAACCTGTAAGAAAAAAGTCATCCACAGAAAGAACAAGAATAAGAATCTCACCTCCAACCATCAACTAGTAGAGATTAGCATCTACTTCACTCTTCACAAAGCCCCTTTTTTGCAAGTATGTATCAATGCCCTCATACCATGCTCTATGAGCCTGCTTGAGTCTGTACAATTCTTTCTTCAATCTTCACATGTGGGTCTCTTTGTTGTGTGCTACAAAACCTTTTGGTTGTTCTATCTATAGCTCCTCCTTTAACTCACCATTAAGGAATGTTTTCTTGACATTCATTTGATCGATTTGTCATCCCATCTGTGCTACCAGTGAGATTACAGCTCGTATAGAAGTATACTTGGAAACTGGAGCAAATTTCTCCTCATAGTCTATTCTCTCCTTCTAAGAGAACCCCTTTGCCACGAACCTCACCTTGTATTTCTTGATGCTACCATCTGCACCATGCTTTATCTTATAGATCTAGCATGATCCAACAGCTGCTCTATCTGTTGGTCTAGGCACTACCTCCCACACATCATTCTACATTATTGAGGAATATTCCTCAACCATAGCATCTTGCCATACATGATGTTCTACAGCTTCCTAATAGCTAGAAGGCTCACTATCTACCAACTTACTAACTAATGCCACATAGTCATTGAACTTGGTTGGTTGTCTCCGCTGTCTCATACTCTTCCTAGGAGCTCTCACAAACTCTTGAGTATCCCTTTGTGTATCTAGAATCTCATGGTTCCTACTGCCAACTATAGAGGATGAAATGCCAACCTTTGAGTCCTCTAGATGCATTTCTTGTTGTACTTTTTGCTCCATACTATGTGAATCTTCACTACTTGAGTCCACACGTGTACGGGTAACTATACTTGAGCTTTGCTACCCTTGACTTGGTCTTGGAGCTTCTATTGGCTGCTCACTCTGATCATCTGTTGGTAAATCTCTAGATCTCTTGAATGCCTTGTCCTCCATGAACTTGACATCTCATTTGAAAATAATTCTTTTAGTCCCCAGAATGAAAATCCTATATACCTTTGAAGTCTCACTATACCCAAGAAAGTACCCCCTTTCTGTAGTCTGATCTAACTTTGTACATGTATCTCCAAGAACATGACAATATGCCAAACTCTCGAATATCTTGAGGTGACCAACATCTAGCTTCTTCCCTGTGAAAGCCTCCTTTGGTGTCATCTTCCCTAGCACCTTGTGTAGAATTCTGTAATGAATGTAGACTATTGTATTACATGCCTCTGCCCATAAGTAATGGGGCATACATCCTGATCATGTAGCATAGCTCTTATTGCCTCCGATATAGAATGGTTCTTTGTCTCAGCAACTCCATTCTGAAATGGATTGTAAGGAATAGTCCATTCTCTCTCTGATTAGTTCTCTGGTATAGAACTCCTAGAAGACATTTCCTTTGTACTTGCCTCCATTGTCTGACTAAAAATCCTTTATCTTCTTTCCTGTCGAATTCTCCACAAGAGCCTTGAACTCTTAGAATTGACTGAAAACCTCATCCTTAGTCTTCAAGAAGTATATCCATATCTTTCTAGAGAAATCATCAATAAAAGAAACATAGTACTCATATCCTCTAAGAGATTTTGTTGACATTGGTCCACAAACATCTAAATGTACTAGATCAAGAAAACCCTTAAATCTTGTGTCACTCATTGGAAAAGATTCTTTCACGAACTTCCCCAACACACATCCCTTACATACATCATCATGCTCTATGTTCTCCTCTGGAGCACCTGCCACCATCTCATGAAGCAATCTAAGTGCTCCATAATCAATATGGCCCATCCTCCTATGCCATATCTCTCCAAGATCTCTAAGATTACTGTTGTTCATAAGTGCCTTAGGAGTATCAAACTGCAATCTATAAATGCGATCACTCCTAACTCCAACAGTTATGGGTGATTTCCAATCCTTGTGCTTAATCAACACATTTGTCCCTCTAAAGAGTACATTATACCCCCCATCTTGAAGAACATATATAGAAATCAAATTCATACCTAAGCTTGGCACATGCAACACATCATGAAGAGGAATTATCTTTCCATTCTCCCTCTAAAATTGAATAGTCCCTCTCCCAACTGGGTTGAGTTTGGACAAGTTTCCCATAGAAATTTGGATGTTGGTGTCCTCCTCCTTGTAACTGGAGAAGTACTCTCTAACTCAGGCTGTCATATGAAATGACACCCCAATATCTATATACCAAACACACTGTGAGGTTGAGCTAACCATACAAGTTATGAGTGTAAAGTCATCTTCCATTCTACTGGAGAGTTCTTCCTCACTTGCTGAAGCTGCCACCTGCTTCTTACCCTTCTTCCTCTCTAAGAAATCACTGACATAGTGGCCAAACTCATGGCATCCAAAGCACTTGACCTTAGAAAGGTCCTTCTTCTTCTTCTCACTTTGTGAATTCAATCCTTTGCTAGATCCCTTCTTTTCTTTCCCTTTACCCGTTAAGACAATGTTCTCTTGTTCCACCTCACCTTTCTGACACTTGTTGGCCCCATTGACAAGACTTAGTCTAAACTCCACCTGAGTGAAATCAGTCCATAGGCAATCCCAACTCGGTAAAGTATCTCGTCCACTAATAACTTGAACAAAGACACTTCATTGTTTAGTAAACCCATTTAGGGCTATTCTCACTAGCTTGTCATCACTGGGACTGTCTCCAATAGCTTCTAACTCGTCCTTGACAAGTGTGAGCTAGTAAGGTAACTTGTGATGTCTTCTCTCTGGTTCATCCGAGTATTCTTTAGCTTCTCTCTGAGAATCAACTTCCTTTTGGTGGTAGCATTCTAGTATAGATTCATAATGGTGTCCCACCTCTTCTTCATCGTATCTAGCTCTGCGATATGTGGAACAATATGATCCTTGACACCATCAAGGATAATCCTCCTTGCCTTGGCATCATCCTTCTTATGTGTTGCAAGCTGTGTTGCATCCATTGGTATAGGTACAACACCAAAAGCATGATCCTTGATACCATTCTCTTCCAACAATAAATTTTGTTTGGCCTTCCAAACACCAAAATTCGAGGCACCATCCAATCTATCTTGATCTCTCAAACTAGCTGAAGCCATCTCAAAGGTTTAAAGCAATAGTAAGTCTAAAGAAATCAAAATTTCTTTCCTAGGGAAAAACTCTTCTACCCTTAATAATGCTCTAATACCATGTGAAAATTAACTATTGTAGTTACCGATTATTAATCTCCTATCTTAAATGATTATTAAATTGTTGAAAACAAATTCTCAGCTAATATTGAAAAATAACACAACTGCAACTTCACTTATAAAATATGGAAAGAAATGCGCAACACAATGAACACAATATTTTCGAACAAATTGTCCCTAGAAAAACTCCTAAGGGAAAACTAGTTCTACAGATGAGCAATTATATTACCCTTCATCAAATCAAGAGATACAAAATTCCTTGCCTCTCACTGGTAGAACTTTGACAACCTCCTAATTTCTCCCATTGATATTCTCCATTGCTATTCCCACGCTAACATTGTGCCTTTGCTAACACTGCAAGATTGTTTGCTAACACTGCAAACTTTTTTCCAAACTTCATCTCTTGTTCTTCCAAATGCCCCCCTGACCTCCTTTTATACTACTCCTGTTGGTAAACCAATGGCCAAGATCAATTTATAGTTGACGGTCGAGATTAAAACAACTTAACAACCCTAACCAAGTTGGTTTCTAGTGGTTTCCAAAAGTGGTCAATTATTTAACAAATATTTGTCTCTAACCTAATCAATTAGTTAGCAAAACAATTACTTACTAAATAATAACAAATGGACGAACAGCTGTCCAAAGCTAACTAAACTAACAATTCATTTCCCTCGAACTTAATATCTCCTCTGCCTTCATAATTTTTAAATATTATTGTATTTCTGTCAATTTGTTATTATCGATACCAAAACATTTTAAAAATGAATGATGGCAGTTTCTTAATGCTATCTGTAAATCCAAATTGCCAAGTTTGAGAAAAATAATAATTTCTCTGTATGCGAGCGAAGCGATTGGAATTATGCTTCATCCCATTCACTCTCCACATAAAGCATCTGCAGATAACAATGATAGAGTATAATTTATTAGATAATCTTGGTGATTTAATGCTTTAGAAAAAGAGCGAATATTTTGAAGAGTGCATTTAACTCGTACTTGCAATGACTTGTTCTCCATGTTTGGAACTGTATTATAATCCAACCAAAAGTTAGTAATTAATGATAAACAATCGATGATTTATTCGATAACAAAGAGGACAATTTACATAGTCCATTATTTGTAAAGTTGGACGGTTACCAACCGACATAATTGGACGGATATGAACAATTTTCCACAAATAATATGAATGCTAAAATTTATATGAGTTCACTCATCTTGAAATAGCAACTAGAGGCTCTTTATTAATGTAGCAATAAATTCACTCATCTTGAAATATAAGACAGCAGATAAATTTGAGATCTATGATTATAAGACAGCAAATATTTATTTGTAATAGGCTTAGCTAAATAGGCTTCTAAGTTGTGAAGTGGTGGACTGCAAATGATTTGATATTTTGATGTATAGAACGTTTTCTTGATTTGGAAATGATTGCATTTGATAATTGGATATATAGCTAGTTTTTTTTATTGAAAAAGTATGAAAAATATAATGTTTAAAGAATAATAAAAAATAATAGTGAAAAAGCTGTTAATGAAACTGTAATTCAAAAGCTGAAAATATTTTCAATAGAGCATACATCAAAAGTGATAATTGGGATATATGGTTAGTTTTTTATTTTGACTTTTGGTTGCTTCTCCGGACCTATGGACTAGGATTTTTTAATGTCCATATTTGATGAATAAATTTCACATCCTTCTCTTACCAGAACATGTGTCTCATTAAATAACATGAATAAACATCTATGTTTTTATACATGATGTGAGTGGATAGTGAAATATTATTCAAAATACTTCAATTTTCAACTACAAGAAATATGTTTAGATTAAAGATATAATAAGAAAATAGTTAGTTCAAATAGATAGATACAAAATAAATTCATATGGAAAAGCCTTATCATTACTACATACTTTCAAGTTTGATCAATGAACAATTCACATAGAATAAAAGTAGCCCTTAGTCTGCTGGTGAAGTTGAATGGCTCACAAAAGAGCCCATCAAGGATCAAGTCTTCTTGAGTGAAATGCCCAAGGACATCATAAGGGATGAGGCTGCAGGTCTAAACCCTCAATGAAAAAAAAAAAACATATTTAAAGATACATATGCTCAATAACAAAACATGCCTTTATTGATTATATATATATATTTTGACAATAAGAATTTGCTGATCTCTTTTGCGCTTAATTATATTGCATTAGAATTAGAAAAGCATTCACTACTATAAGTAAATTAAAACTCTTTGAGAATCTCTAATGCAATCATCATTGTCATGCATTGTATATACCAGCAACATAGACTAGAACAAACAGTTGCAAGAGAATAGACCACATGATCCATGGTTTCACATAGCCAATACCTTTTTCCATGCAGATCTGGATGAAATATCTTCCCACCATGCATTCACATGTTTCCTATCCCTAATCAGATAACCCTTATCAGTAGCATTCACTACATATTCAATATATGGAAGATGTGTCAGATCAGCAAGGCTATAAAAATCCCCTGCCAACTACTTGTTCTTTGATAGCCTCTCCCCATACACATCCAACACTTCCCTCAACTATTGTTCGCTGCTCTGAATAACAGCCTTGTCTTGAGGCACATTATTCCTTGGGGTGTAGATAAGCTCAGAACGTAATGCATAAACATGAGGATTAAAGTTCTGTCCTTCAACTTCAATCCATTGTTCAACCATTGCTTTCTCCTCCAATGTCTTCCCTAGCAAAGGAGTCCCCTGTCCTGCATATTTCTCAGCATAGTGCCTTATGCCTTATGATAGCCCTTGACTCTGTACATACCCGTTTAATAAAATCTCAGATCTACAATACCAAAATCAGATCTCCTTCTATAAAGTCATTATAAAAATGATGGATGCACTAACCAGTAGATTTTTCATGACATAAAATAAAAACGTATCACAAGAAGTATTTATGTAAGCTACCCACATGAGCTTTGAATAGAAATATCAAACATATCACATGGAAGAGGACTATCTATCTAGAAAGAGTCTATTGTATCTATCGGAATTCCAAGTATCATGTGGCAAGTGATTTCATTATGTGGATGTTGCAAAATGTATTTCAGAATTAATAAAGAGTTAGGCCAATAACACTTGGAATTTTTTTGGAAACTCGCTTAGGATGTGGCAAATGAACTTAGCACTTTTGGAAAGTGACACTCAGCATTTTTTGAGTTAGCAAGGACTCAAGCAAAGAAGCATAAAGCCGGATCAAAATTCATATGTTGAAGAGGAAAAGACACTTGGATGAAAATCAGAATTGGCATGAGGATGTAGGAAGTATCATAAGGTAGATTGGATTTGGCAAGGGGATGCGGCAGATTGTCTTTGAGACCTTTGGATTTGTCATGGTAAGGGGGTATGAAAGTAGATCATTACTAGCATGTTCATGTGTCAAGGATGATTTTTAATGTTGTAGCTTCAGTCAGATTGATTTAATTACGAGTGATTAATAATCGTTAGACAATTAATATGTGTGTATAAATACATACATATATGTAACCTTATGATAACGATTGTCTAAGTATTAATCTCTTCTTGTCTTTAACTATGTATAAATGCAAGAGGTAGCTGCATTTGAAAAACACATACCTTAGCAAGCAGTGCAATTACATCGGCAAGCAATCCTCTTAAAATCAACATAATATCAAAGCAAATTCAAACTTATGGAAATCTTAAAAATTAGGTTTGTTTAGGTTTGTATATGCTTCATTTTTGGTGGTGTGAGGCTTGGCCTCTAAAATTTGATACTCTGTGATCTCTTGTATTTTTGATCTCCTTATTTCTAATATGAAAAAATGTAAGGTTTCTAAAGATTTTCTCTAAGAAAATCATTGGTGCAAATTAATAGAAGAAATGTGAGAAGACGTCCACATATTACTGAATCAAGCAAACAAATGCGATGGAAGAGAGTAACATGTCAAATTTCATCGAATATTCAAGCATTGACTATTAGCAGAAATAGTTACTGATTAGTGATCTAAGTTTGATGATTTGCACCTGACCTACAGTTGGTGGCATAAGATTCTAACAAATATTGTAGCCTCTAAAATATCCTTGATCATTGCAACAGACAGCACTAAATCATGCAACAGCCTATGAGAGAAATAAAATAAAATTAAAATATTTGACCCAAAAAATATATTTGCTCAGCTCATGAAGGTGCTGAGTGAAATTTTGCTCGGCACCAATAGAAGCCAAGTGACAGGAGGGTGCCGAGTAACTTGGCATAAGAGAAAGCCAAGTGAGTTGGGCTCTTAAAGGGTAGCTCTGCACAAGAAAAGCTGAGTGAGCTTGACATCAATTGCAATGCTTGACAGCAAGTGGAAGCTGAGTAAGCTCAGAAATCAAAGGAAGTGCTAAGTGAACCTGTAAGCTAAACGTACAATACAAATTTCTTCACCATTAGAACTAGGAAGCCAAGCATTCAATAGGAGAAGAACAACAATAATATTTATGCCTACTTTCTTGCTATTGAAATATTATAAATTATTACAAAAAAAAGTCTAGGAGCATTTTGCTTCAACCAGAAAACCCTAGAAACTTGTAAACTTGGAAAACTTAAAACTTAAAACTTCAAATTTTGCAGCTCTAATGGCTGCATACTATAATTCCTAGAGAAATCACTACTTCAATAGGAAAAATAAAAAAAAATATAAACCTATAGAACTTCCTTTTTGTCTACCTACAAAATGATCTACACACTTTGTGCTTCTTCCTTTTGTTCTGCTGAACACTGAAACTTTTCTTCCTTCTTCTGCTCTATCGATTTGTTGCAACTGATCCAACAACCAGAAGGAAACATTTCTTATGGTTATATTCCATTTTCCCTCTCAACATTCAAAAAATTCAAATTCACCTACCAAACATAAATTACAGTCCATGGGTGCCTGCAGGAAACAACCTGACAGGGTAGTTGGGCATGGGGCTCAAGGACAACCTATAGTTTGTGAAAATTTCCAACACTCCCCCTTTGTCTTGAGACCCACAAACAAAGATCACACTTGATCCAAATCAACTACACAAAGACTCTCTCTTAGGTGTACAAAAGGTCCAATGCCTAATGGCTTTGTGAAGATGTCTACTAGCTATTGCTCAGACATACAAAATTCTATTTTGATATCCCAATTCTCCATCAACTCTTTGATGAAATGATATCTAATCTCTATATACTTGCTTCTCCCATGGAAGACTGGATTCTTGGACAAAGCAATTGATGAAATGTTGTCACAATAAATTGTGGTTCCATCCTCTTGCCTTTCATTCAAATCTGTCAATATCCTTTTTAACCAAATAGCTTGACATGTTGTTTCATTTTCTGCTATGTATTGAGCCTCTACTATAGATTGAGCAAAAATAAGTTGCTTCTTGGATGCCCACGAAATTGCACCCAATCCGATATGAAATATATATCTGAAAATGCTCTTCCTATCTGATGCAGAGCCACACCTTGGAAAGCTCAGGAGGAATACTCACTAAACTGAGTTTCTTCAAGGGGCACGACATCAATCAGTCGGGATCAAACTCGAACCAAACTCAAGATTGGATTAATTAGAATATATAAATCTCCATAGTTTATCTTCACCCGCACACCAAGATCTTTAACCTGGAATGTCCTCAAAGAAAATATATTTGCACTTTGACAAGAGAGACCAAGATCGAATTGCTGCCAAACTCCATAGTCGATTATCTATATCCTTTCTAAGGCAAAAACTGAAACTTTCTCTATTGCCCAAATTCAAATGCCTCTCTTACATAGCCAACCGGCTTATTTAAAACTGACTCTCCTTTTCTAATAAAAGGATGAGAAATGTTTTTTCGTCTTCTATCCAAGAAAAGGATAAGAATCCCAAACTTTTTTTCTACCAATATTAGACAGTCGTTTTCTAAATTAGAAATATTCCAAAAACTGCCTACTACCTATTATTGGATTCTAAAAATCATTAAACACTCCACCTACGAACTAAAAAAAATTATTCTAATTTAAGATCCACACCCCTAATCCTAGGTGGCTATATCTGGAGAGCTTATCGAACTGCGACTCTAGGTATTCCACCACATGTAGGACATTATTACAAGCTTCAAAAACTAAAAGTATTTAAAACATAACATTAAATTCCATATTACATTTTCAACAATGTTGCCTCCTATAGCATTTCTCTTCTCTACCACTACAGCATACTCCCCTGTAGAATGAATCTCAAGTCCTCTTGAGATGATGTGTTGTAGAAATGAATCTCATTCTTCTTTCGAACTTTCCAATTTCTTTGAACTAGGATGAGAATATCTACAAGAAAAACAAAAATAATATCCAACTTCTCCACCTTGTAGCTTTGATTCTTTAATGCTGTAAATGTCACAGAAAATTCTCCAGCATGATTCACTATACATGAAATCTGCATCCCTGCATAAACATTATTAGAACAAAACATATCATCAGCATTAAGATTATTTGAGTTCTCTTTTTGAATATGAGCTTCCTTATACACTATGTAATGTGCATCATATCTACCTTCATCAATAGTAACTATAAACTTATCTGCTTCTTGACTATCAACCAGTTTCACATCTTGAATCTTAAGAATCGTATTTATCTCTTCTTCCTTTATTAAACATTTATCATCATCTTGATCTTCTGTAGTAATCTCACTTTCAAATATCTCTTTCTTATTACAACTTTTCTCAAGAAGAATAACAGTATTGCACTCTTTCCTTTCTTCTTCAAGCTGAGTTTCCGTACTACCGCCATGCCTTTTCCATTCTCCCACAATGGCTGCAAATTTTTCCCATTAATCAGATTCTTCTTTAGAACTTGTTGTTACACATTCCTTAGCTTCATCTTCATGCCATTCGTCTTGACATTTTTCTTCATTATGCATATTTAAGGCTTCATTAGTTGCCTCCAAAATCTTTTTCGTAGGAGTACCTTCCAACATTGTACTCTTCTCTATTTTCAAAGGACACATTATTGTTCCAAACATAACTTTATCACACTCAAATCCTATAGGACTTTCCTCTTTATTCTTCTCATCAACATTTACTTGCTGCAATTTATCTTCTTTCTGCTCTTCAGGTTATTTCCCTTCCAAAGGACAACTTGCATCTATCATTGTTGAGATTCTTGTACCAACTTCACATACATCTACACTCTTTATGGCTGCCTTCTCTATAGTTTCATTTGCCTCTACCAAAACTTCTTTCACTTCCTCTTTCACTTCATCATGCATTGGAAATGCTATCCTATCAATAAGACTTATACTTCCTGATTCCTTCCATTTTGTATCATCCTTCAATGGAAGCAAAACCATCTTCTTCCCATTCTTGTTGATGGTATATGTGTTCTCTCTACAATCATATATGGTTGACCTATCATATTGCAATGCTCTTCCCAAAATCAAGTGACAATCTTTTAAAGGCATAATATCACATTCAATGGTATCAAAATATGGTCCAATGTTAAAAGAAACATATGACTTTTCGAAGACATCAATCCACTGTTCATCTCCTAACCCATAAGCTCTGTAAGGTAAATCATGAGGTACTCTTGGAAGATTTAGTTTCTCAACCATTTCTACTGAGATTATATTTTCAAAGGAACCACTGTCAACTATAACTTTGCATACCTTATTCTTGCACTTGCACTTTGTTTGGAATATAGAATGTCTTTGGCTATAGCTTTGTCTTTTTGCTTCTTCTTCTTCCATTATGATGCAGAGCTACACTTTGGAAACCTATCGTGGATATACTCAACTCGAAGGGTTGCTTCAAAGGCTCAAACTCATCAATCTGGAAACCTTCACAAAGGCTCTGATACCAAAAATGATGTAGAGCCACACCTTGGAAAACTCAGGAGGAATTAGACACTCAACTGAGTTGCTTCAAGGGGCATCTACAACCTCCAGGATCACACACTAAAATGAGATTCAAAACAAAATTTTAAAAATAAAATCCCCCAAAATATCTTCTTGCTGCCTCCGGATAGACCTGAACTCAGACATGAATAAATTTTGAACCAGAAAAGATTTACTCAATCTAACCATTGAGATTTGGCGTAACTAGATTTCAAACAACATATAATTTTTTTAGAGAAATCCAATGGTTCAAACCCAAGATATTGACGACGCATTGGAGTACATTTTTCTATAAAACATTGCTTCTTGTTGTCTCTAGATAGACCCGTGAACATACATGTATAAATTTTTAACCAGACAATTTTTTCTCAATCCAATCGTTGATATTTTTCATAACTAGGTTTCAAACAACATATAAAAATTTGAGAGAAATCCAACAGTGCATTTGGGAGATATTACCCATGCAATGAGACTAATTTTCTGCAAACATACCGAATTCGACCCAAAACTAAAACTTTTTTAATCTTCTGCAAACTATCAACTTGTTTCCAGTGAGAAGATAAGAAAAATCTGTTTAAAACTTAGATCATCGAAAACTTGCACAAAGACAAAATAAAAAAACATTCCATATCTCTCCAAATTCGATTCCTCTTTCTTTTTTTTTTTTTACATAGCCGACTGGCTCTCTTTTTAAAACTGACTTTCTTTTTTTTTTTCCTATTAAAGGATGTTAAATGTTTTCTTCTTATTTTAGAAAAGAAGAACATATTCTATCCAAAAAAAGGATAAGAATCTGAAACATTTTTTTCTACCAATATTAGACAGTCGTTTTCTAAATCAGAAATATTCCAAAAACTGCCTACTACCTATTATTGGATTCTAAAAATCATTAAACACTCCACCTACGAACTAAAAAAAACTATTCTAATTTAATATCCACACCCCTGGTCTTAGGTGGCTATATCTAGAGAGCTTATCGAACTGCTACTCTAGGTATGCCACCACATGTAGGATGTTATTACAAACTTCAAAAACTAAAAGCATTTAAAACATAACATTAAATTCCCTATTACATTTTCAACAATGTTGCCTCCTATAGCGTTTCTCTTCTCTGCCACTGAAGCACTATCATCTATACTTCCATCCCAATCACTATCTGTATAACCTACCAACTTAGATTCATTTGCTACAATATAAAAAATTCCAAATCCCTTGATACCTTTCACAAACCTTAGGATCCTCTTTCCCGATTGCCAATGGGAACCCTTTGGTGTTTCTATAAATCTAGAAATCATACTTACTGCATGCATCAAGTCTGGCCGAGTTGCAATCAAATACATTAAACTTCCAACCATATTCTTGTATAGTGTTGGATCCACTCTCTTCCTAGAGTCTTCCTTGCTCAAATTTAGACCTATTGCTATTGCTATAGGCTGGCATACTATTTTTCATTTTGAATTTCTTCAAGATCTGCCTTGCATATTTTTCTTGAGAGATGAAGATGCCATCATGTATTTTTTTTACTTATATGCCTAGAAAGTACTTCAAGAGACCAAGGTTTGTCATCTCAAATTCATTTTTCATAGCCTCTTTGAATTCACCAATTAGAACCTTATCATTACTAGTAAAAATCAAATCATCTACATACAAGACAACAATCAACACATTTTCATTTTCTACCTTAATGTAGAGAGTAGGCTCACCATTGCTTTTGCTAAAACCACTGCTCATTAAATATGAGTCAATCCTACTGTACCATGCCCTTGGAACATGCTTGAGCCCATAAAGAGCTCTCTTCAATCTATATACTTTTTGTTCTTCACTTGCAATTTCATAACTAGGTGGCTACTCCACATAGACTTTTTCATTCAATACACCATTCAAGAAAGTAGACTTCACATCCATTTGAAATACCTTTCATTTGTGTTGAGCTGCAATTGCTATGATAGCATGCATGGTTTTCATTCTTGCAACTAGGGCATATGTCTCATCATAATCTTTGCCATACTACTATTAGTACTCCTTAACTACTAGCCTTTCCTTATGCCTATCAATCTTGCCTTCAACATTGCATTTGGTCTTGTCTACCCATTTCACTCCAATCAATTGCTTTTTGGGAGGCAATTTAGTTAGCTCCCATGTCTCATTATTTTCTATAACATCTATCTCCTCATCCATGGCCTTACACCATTTTTTCTCCTCAATAGCTTCTTCACAATATATTGGTTCACTATGAGAAAATAATGCAAAATTAACACTCTCATCATAATCTTCATACCTTTCATCTTGGTATGTCTCGCTAAGACTCTTGGTCTTTTTTGGTAACAAGGAGGAGAGTGTGGGATCATAATCTTCATTGCTTCTATTTTGTCAACTAGCTCAGTCTTCACTATTACTTGGCCCTGACACTCAATCATGCTTAGAAGAGCTTGACAATGACTAAGGCTGCTTGCCTTTTCTTCTATCTACTCCTTCTTGTTGTTCATCAACATCCTCTTCACTCATAATTGGCACTTTACTTAAGGTGCTCAATGATTCATCAATTAGTCCATACTGTGATTGATTTTAACGAAATTCCACATCTCTTGATAGAATCATCTTGTTGTTCAATGGGTCATACAATTTGTATGCCTTTAATTCTGAGCTATACACTATGAAGATGTACTTCACACCTTTGTCATCCAATTTTTTCCTTTTGTCTTTAGGAACATTTGCATATGCAACACATCCAAACACCCTTAGGTGTTCAACTATCCATCTTCCTTGTGACCATGCTTCCATTAAAATTCTATCATGGACTAGCTTTATAGGACATCTATTAATTAGGTAAACTGTTGTTACCACAGCCTCTCCCAAAATTTAGTTGGGAGACCTTTCTCTTTCATCATGCTCCTTGCTATTTCAAAAATGGTCTTGTTCTTTCTTTTAGTCACTCCATTGTATTGTGGTGTATAGCTAGTTGTGAGCTCTTTCTTTATGCCATGTTTCCTGCAAAAATTTACAAAAGAATTGGAGGTATACTCTCCTCCTCTATATGATCTTAGGACCTTGATATAGTGTTCACATTCTCTTTTAGCTTGGGCTTTGAACTCAAGAAACTTATCAAATGCTTCAAATTTAGATTTCAAAAAATAAACCCATGCCCTACAACTGAAATCATCAATAAATGTCATGAAATGAGTACTTGCCCCAATAGAAGTAACTTGCATAGGACCGACTAAGTCAGTATGCAATAACTCTAATGGATATCTAGCCCTCCTAGAATTTCTAGAATTAAAGGGAAGCCTATGTTGCTTATCCAAAATACAAGCCCTCGCATGAATTTCTTATTTGTGGCAAACCTTCTACCATTCTTTTATTCGAAAACAAATTTAAATTAGCGTAGCCAAGATGACCATACTTGAGGTGCCATAGCCATGAAGGGTCTTTAATCACATCCTTAGAGTTGATTGTGTGGGAGGTGCAGCAACAACTTAAGATGATAAACATGTCTCTATCCTCAAGGGAAATATTATGTTCTTTGTCATTTGAATTGTTGCAAGTAAGTTCTTTCTCCCATCCTTTTCATAAATGAAACACCTATCATTCTCCATCAACACTTTGTATCTGTTTTGAATGAGCTGACCAATGCTCATCAAATTGTGCTTCATACCAGGGAAAAAATACACATTTTGTATTTTCTTCTTCTCAACTTGCTTGGTTTAGACCATAATAGATCCTTTGCCCACTACTAGTAGGGTTCCATTGTTACCCATTTTAATTTTAGATTTGAAACTCTTGTCAATAAATGAAAATAAGGTTTCATTACCACTCATGTGGTTGCTACATCTACTATCAAGGTACCAAACTTTAGGGCTTCCTTCTTCACCAACATTACACATGATGAAAGTAGTGGCATTGTTTCCACTTCCCATGTTCACATCAACCACATTTGCTTGTCTTGACTAATCATTTTTCTTCTTCTAGCATTCACTTACACAATGCCCATATTTATCATAGCAACAACATTCTACATTACTCCTATTTGATTTGTAGTTTTTCTTACCTCCTCTTGAAGTTTTTTGAGAACTTCTTGCTCCCTCTGCTCTTCCTAAGCTTTCTACTGGAGCATTTATTTGTCCTCCATTACCTTGGCCTCTACCTCTAGAGTTTTTTCCTAAGCCATTTCTTCCTCTCCCCCTTCCTCTTGAATTTGACTGAGCCTTGAATGCTTGCTCTTGGGAAGAAGAAGATGCAGATCTGTTGATCCTATGCTCATGGGTTTGAAGAATACCCATCAACTCATCCATTGTCAAAACATTGAGGTCTTTTTCTTCTTCTATAATCATGAAAAAATTGTCATATTTATGAGGTAAACTCATCAATATCTTTTCCACTATCCTCTATTCTTGATAGTCTTCTCCATTTGACTTTAGTTGGTTAATCACATTGAGGTCCTTCAACTAAAATCTGCAACTGAGTCATTCTCCTTCATCTGAAGGTTCTCAAACTCCTTCCTTATATTCTATAGCTTTACTATATGAAATTTATTGATCAGTCCCCTTGAAATTCATCTCAAAGATATCTCATGCTTTCTTTGCATAATTTTCTACTGCAATTTTGGGAAAAACTATCTCTATCATTCCTGCCTCAATCAAACATAGTCCCTTAGCATCCTTTCTCCTTGACTCCTTTAACTGAGTCTTCTTAGCATTTGTGAGAGCATCATACTGAGTTGGGTCTGTCACATCATTGAACTCATTAATCACAAACTCTCATAAATCATTTGCAACCATTATGGTTTTCATTTTCTTTGTCCATGCATCATAATTTTTTCCATTGAATGATGATGGCTACTACCATATTTTTCCTGCATCTCCTGCCATGTTAAATATCCCAAAAAAAATTTCTAACTCACTATGGATGTGGAGCATCAAAGCTTTGATACCATGTGAGAGAAATTAAATTGAATTAAAAAAATGAAACCAAAAAAAAAAAAATCTTAGCTCATGAAGGTGTCGAGTGAAATTTTTCTCGGCACCAATAGAAGCTGAGTGATAGGAGGATGCCGAGTAACTTGGCACAAGAGGAAGCCAAGTGAGCTGGGCTCTCAAAGTGCAGCTTGACACAAGCAAAGCCAAGTGACCTCAGCATCAACTACAATGCTTGGTAGCAAGTGGAAGCCAAGTAAGCTCAGCAATCAAAGGAAGTGCCCAGTGAACCTATAAGCTGAACTTACAATACAAATTTCTTCACCATTAAAACAAGGAAGGCAAGCATTCAATAGGAGAAGAAAAAAAAAAAAATTTATGCCTACTTGCTTGCTATTAAAATATTATAAACTATTACAAAAAAAGTTTGGGAGCATTCCAGTTCAACTAGAAAACCTTAGAAACTTGGAAAACCTAAAACTTAAAACTTCAAATTTTGCAGCTCTAATGGTTGCATACTACAATTCCTGGAGCAATCACTACTTCGATAGGATAAATCCAAAAACTATAAACCTATAGAACTTCCTTTTTGTTTCCTTGCAAAATGATTTGCACACTTCATGCTCCTTCCTTTTGTTCTACCGAACACTGAAACTTTTCTTCCTTCTTTTGCTCTATTGGTCTATTGCAACATATCCAACAATTGGAATGAAACATTCCTTATGGCTATATGCCATTTTTCCTCTCAATGTTCAAAACTTCAAATTCACCTAACAAGCATAAATGCCTGTCGTCGATGGGTGCATGTAGGAAACAACCTGACAGGGTAGTTGGATGTGGAGCTTGAGGGTAACCTACAGTCTATGTGAATTTCCAACATAGCCTTCTGGGTTTAGAAACAATAATGTTTTTGAAATTAGACAAGTTAGACAAAGCAAGCACTCTGAGACAATGGTATTGATGTCGATCCCCATGTGATGGTTAATAGGATCTCATTCATTTTTTAATATGTTAGATTCCACAACAACCATCTAAGAGAATGAAATAGGATTTGTTTCATTAAATAATTTGAATCAACTCTAATGGGTTTGACCACTACCCCGATAGTGAAAATAAAGGAGATTTTGTATAACCTAAACCCATATTTTAAAAAGATGACAATAGACTCATCAAACCTTTTTATTGCAAAAGGATATTGTGATAGGGAATAAAAATTAATTGAGATATAAAGAAACCTCGTCCTTGTCTTGATCATGTGTAAGTAATTCTATGAGGGATAGATTATTGTCTATCAGGACAAATAGAAGATTAGTACAAAGATAATCTAAGACCAAATAGTGAATGCCCCAATCACCAAGGAAAATTAAGCAATTACATTAGGAGTCAAGTACTAAATAGCCTTTGTAACATGCCACACCTCTTGACCATCATATATGGTTAATTATAATACACCAAAACCCACCCCATCTTGAGTGGACTATGAAATAGTGGAAACTTAATTTAATAAGCTTGACCCATTGGTCAATAAGAAAAGTTATAAACATTTAATCTTCACTCTAGATTCATTTGCAAATCTATTCTTAAACAGCTTAAACTTTTTGAATGTCTTATACTTTTCTTTAAGGAATGCTACCCACATCATCGTAGTAAAATCATTAAAAAATAATTCTGAAGTACCTTTCGGTAGAATCCTCTTGTCTTAGTAGGACCACTTTGATCTGTATGAACAATCTCCAACTTCTCTATAGTAGATAAATTCTTGCTAGGAAAGGACACATTCTTCTACTTAGCCATACCACATTCTTTGCACACAACATTAGTAGAATTCAAAATTTTAGGTAAATATCTAACAACAAATGCACTACTAGCCTTAACAATATTATCAAAGTTTATACAACAAAATCTTTTATGCCATAACCAGCTATTATCCACCTTTGCAACCAAACATGTCATCTATGTAGGGTTCATCTTAAAAACATTACCTTTGGATCTTGTACCAATGCCAATCAACTTACCAAGGCAACACTCAATAGGTTATGTGTTAACCCATTATCAAAATAGACATCATCGGTGTTATTCTTTCCATCAAGAGTAATAGATCGTATTCCCCTTGATATGACAAGTTGTATAGTTACCAACTCTAATAGTCCCTCCATCATGACTATTAAACTTAAAAAAATTATTCATGTCACTAGTCATATGATGCAAAAAACTACTATCTATAATCCAATAATCCTTCTCTTCAAATTGCAAAACTAGGGGTTTCTCTTCTCTGAGTTCTTCTTTTATTTGTCTTCAAATCCTAAATCATCATTACTTTCACTGTAAACTCTTTCATCAGATTCATCATCTTCATTTGCATACAAAAAATCTCTAGGCATTCTAGACATGGAAATATTTTTATACTTTTTCTCTCTTTTAGGAAACTTTGAAGAAAAATTATGAAATTAATTGCAAGTCGAACACTTAAAGATTCTCTTACAATCTAGTTCTCTCCTTACAAGAAGGATCCTTCTTCAATTCTTCTATCCTCTTCAAATTTGGATCTTCTACTACTAGCATATTCTCCACTAGTGCTTGCACTTCTGGATATGGAAGGGTGAACATATAATTCACTAAAAGAGATTTTTTCTCTTGGTAAATCTCAAAATTGCCTCAAGCTCACTTCTATTTCTTCCAATCTTCTAAGAAGAGTCTCTCTTGTAAACTTCTCAATGCAAGATATGTAAAGAAACTTGCAACAAAAATATAACCATTTTCACATAACCCATAATAGATTTGAAATAAATATGTACTTCAAATCCACATAAAATAAAATAGACAACCCACTCACAAAGATATGACACAAGATATACCCTAGGAAACCCTCACTAAGGTAAAACACAGCCTCCAAAAGCATCCATCATGATGTATTATTCAGCAAAAAAATACCATTGCAAGCCATATTGATTTCCATAACTAAGAAATCCATGTGAATAAACATGAATCCACACATCCCATATCATGTTTCCTACCTTTAAAAATGTTCCCTTGGCTAACCTATCAAGCCTTGTCTTTCTCAACTTTCTTTTATGCCTTTTTTCCTTTGATCTTATCTCTACAACTATCCTTGTGGCCATTTATATAGTAGAAGTCCCATAAAATGACCAAGTCGTATCACATAAACCATGTGCTACCTAACTCATTGACCCCACATTTAATTCTTTTCCCCAATATGAAATAATTACATCAATTATTATCACAATGTTATAATACAACTCATCAAGAATATTCCATGGGAATCTCTTGATGTTTCACATCCATCTAGGTGCTCTTAGGTGCACCATGACATAATAAAATAAAATCATACAATATAAAAATATTAGTCAATGTGTGAAACATTCATTATCTCAATAATCTCTCACTTTTTGTATACATTTCATAGGGTCAATTTGTAGCCATGTAAATGAACAAAGAAATAACCTCTCCTATCACATCCACCATCATGGATCAAAGTAAACCATGTGCTCCATCCTGGTACCCACAATAAAATAAAAGTATCTAGCATCTCAAACATGAATGATTGCATCTCCTACTATGCCACTGCCATTGGACATACATAGAAGTCACCCAAAGAAAAAACTACCCAACCTATCACACAAGAATCATAAAATTGCTTACTGACTAAATTTTCAAACACAAAAACAACTAATCTAATGGTAATTAAATTTATTCATAGTTTTCAAATATCCATAGCTTATATAGCACCAACAGCAAGTGCCAAACCCATCCAACCATCCATATCTCCATAGGTATACATGTGAATCTCACATCATCAACATATCCAATCTATAACTTGTAATCACAAGTCTCAAAAGTAATACCTACCATGTATATACCAAGAATATCCCATTATAAAAGATAATGTCTAATATATATAACCAATCCACTCACAACATCTCAAAGAAGTGATTCCATGTAGTCTCAAGGACATCCACAACACATAAACCAATGATCTATAGGAACAAATCTCATAACAAGTCTCCAACACTTTCACAAGTTCCCCACAACCAAAAAAGGAAAGGGCTATAGGAATAATTGTGTCATATCTCACATAACATACATGAACACAATCTAGTGATCATGATCTCCAACGTATCTTAAATCCAATGTTAGTGAAACCAAACATCCAAGACGATAACCAAGACCCAAGAGAAATCATACAAATCATAGCCTATACTATGCCATACACACACCTCCAAATATAAACTCTTTATGTATGATCTTCTCCATATAACCCCAACAAAGAATCCATAACAATACCCAAACCATACCATATAAATAATCATGGAAGTAGGCCTCTCAAAAGATCAAACTAATAAACTATTCCTATACCAAGGAATAACCATTCCTAATCAAAGGATATGCCCAATATGAAACCATCTCCCAAACTCAACCAGCATAGAAACATATGCACAAAGAGATAACCAATGCTAAACCATCTTGTTGGGAAATAAGATATTGAGAGGGGAGGTGAATCAAGATCTATAAAACTTTTTACTTCTTGAACAAAATAATAGATTAACTGAATTCACTCTTCATCCATCATATATCTTATATTAGATATCATAAACTTTAAAAATGAAAATAAATTTATCTAACCATAATATCCATTAGACATTAAAATGTAAACTCATGAAACAAATATTTTGGTAACCTAGAAACCCTCCAAGGTGATGGTAAAATTGAGGTGTGGATGATAGCCACAAATCTTTACTACTGCAATAGTAAACTTCACATGTTAGGGCTACAATTTTATCACCTCTGATGATCTACCCTATGAGAGGTCTACTTAGTTAAAAGCAATACATGTTTATTATGTCCACGTTGATTAAAGGATTTAAACTTACAATGAAGTAACCACTTTGTTAAGAGATTTAACAAGGTCTTTTAAAACCACTTTGTTAAGAAATTTTTCCTAATTCACTTGTTAGTATGTCTTAGTACCTAATCCTTCAGTTTTCTCTATAAAGCTTATTACAAATCTCCTCTATTCAATGTCTAGATTTGATCTCCTTATCTATTTTTTTCTATTCTTCTCTTCACTTTTAGGTTTCTCTATCTGATATCTATATAAATATTATCTTTTTTTTCGCATTCATGATCTTCCTTCACACACCTTCACACTCTTATCACATCATTATTATTTAGGTTTAGATCCCTTAAATAGATAATCATGGAAGGCTATAGATCATATTCAACAATCCAAAATTTATTTATTTTTTCTTAAACCCTTTTGATTTTTTGATTAGTTAATCTACCTTCCTTAGTATTAATGCCTTCTAAAAAAACACATTATTTTATCCTTAACTATCTCTATAATCCATAAATGTTGCATAAAAGTTGGCCAAAATGATTTACATAAGTGTTTGTGCCATTAAAAACACATATACCAAAACTCATTTACTCAACAATTGAATGTTTTGAGGTTTGATTATAACTAACATTTATGTTGTCTCTTGGCTTCTATAAGCTTAGAATAAGCTAATTCACTCAAGATAAATTAACTTTGCATTTCTCAGTCTCCATATATTTTACTCAACATATATAGTTGCTCAGTCTCTACTAAAGTGCTTGGTATCCTTTGACTTGCTTGGCATGTAATGAAATATAAACAAGCCCATGTAGCTTAGCTTCCTTTGAATAACTCAATCACCATTATGACCAACCAATATTGCCTAGGAAATGACAAAGTGTTAGACACTGATCGACAACAAGGCTTAGAGGTAAACAATCTCCCACTTTTAGATTAGTGGCAAAACCACTTTGTCATGACTTATCAATTTTAAAATATGAAAATAACTCTTCCCTTAATATTTTGATTCGATCTTCGAAAAATTTACTCTTCTATCTAGTAAATACATGTATGTGAACTCAAGTATTGACTCATCTAGTTTTCCTTTCTATGATTCTAATCTAATTTTCATTCTGGTCTAATTTCTTCTATGGACGATGTTATATTTATCTTTCTATTACATTTTTTTATTTCCATCTCATCTTCACTAGAAAAATGCATTCCATAAATAGGGTAACAACTAAGTGGAATAATCTACTACAAACCATTTTATGTACATATGATTTCATATCTTACTTCTAATAAGAAAAAATTGTGTCTATAAAAATTAAAGTTTAAAAGTGTAAATTTGGTGTTATCATGGATCTACCTCAAGAGATTAAGTTTCTTCTATAAAAGTCTTGCTCTAATACAAATTGTTAAACACACTAAATTTAGAGAGGGGGTGATGAGTTGGCATATAAATAAACCTAACCAAATACATAACACACCAACATAAAGACTTATATGTGGAAAATGTGAACTCGTGAGAAATAATACAATGAATAGTTTCTGACACATAATTCAATAAAGTATATAATACGTTTACTAAAATTTATATGAGTTCACTCATCTTGAAATAGCAACTAGAGGCTCTTTATTAATGCAACAATGAATACAAATATGAAGGCTCATGCCCTATAGTAAAAAAAGGACCTCATTTCTCTAGACTTGCACAAAAGGGTTCATAGTAAAGTAGAAATATACAAACAAATAATTATGTACCTAAAAAAACACTATGGAACAACTCACACACAAGATAAAGATAGATTATGTTGATAATGTAGTTGATCTAGAGGACATTGTCCAAATTAGCAACAAGTTATTAATGAAACTTGTCTCTAACTAGACCTCCACTCCCTTGTTTTTCAACATCACTTATTCATGCTTCAATTACTTCCCACATAACACTTACATTTTTATATTTCTTATATGATATATTTTTGGAAATATAGAAAAATTATGCGAATCCAAAAGATATAAAAAATAAGTCTCATGTAGCAAAAAACGTTGCTAAATTCTATTTCCAAAATTATCTAAACTAGAATTAAAATAAAAAAGAGATAAACATAAAATACATAGGTGTCATTAGCATGAACCAATCAGATAGGAGATAAGAATAATGTGCAAGAGCCAAACCTAAATCAAACCCATTAATAATCAATCAATATAACATTTAAACCTAATTTTAAAAATACATTCTACAAAAGGAAATGGTGAACACTATCTTGTTCACTACCTAGTGCCAAATCTATAATGATTGGAACATCTACCAAGGATAAATCAAGTTTGTAGAGAGAGGCTACGCAATAGCCACTTATAGCGAACCTCCACATGATATTAAAACATTTACATTTAACATCAGAAGACATATTAAAATGCTACATTAGAATCCATTTCAACTTGCCAGATTGAAAGTTGTCACAATATATTTTTGAATCAAAATAGTTTCTAAAAAAAACAACAATACCAGATGAGACCATTTCTAGAACACTCTAAGCAGATTTACAACACTAATGAATGCCACAACCAACACAAAAATATGAACCCAACTACATGGGTAGCAACATATTCAACCCTAATTTCTAGATAGTTCAATGTAAAATGGATTATAGAATCTAATCTTCCAACACAATTTTACTACATTTTGTAATTAATTGATCTATTTTTAAATATTAAAAATCCAAATCTTGATTAAAAATATACCAATACATGAGCACGTGAAAAATTCTAAATGAAATAATAAATAAATGAATTCATCAATGATTGAAATACATAACTTTTTGTCTCAAAGAAAATATCATAGTGATGTCATATATGTCTGCCACTCATAACATAATATGCTCACTTAAATAAACATTGATTTCTTAATGTACAAATACTACTATATGTGTAAAACTATTGGAGTAGCAATATATATACATAGAGTAAATCATATCAATAATATGTCTCATCACAAATATAAAAGGTGAATACTAATAAATGCCTTGTATTTTCAAGTAAGTGTGAGATTGTCAAAAAAATTTAGTGTTCAACAAATGGTCCCTTTGTGTTCATTATAGGTTGTATTTTATATAATAATGTATTATTTTTATAATGAAAAATAATTATGTTTTGTTGAAGTATTTGTCCTTTTGTGTTATATATAAAAGTTCTATATACCAAATATTTATGATTAATTATAACTATTTGGTCCACTTGAGTTACATATATGTTCCATTTCAACTTTCTATTTATAGCAAATGATAATTTTAAATTCAATTATTAGATTTTTTAGATTAAGCTTTGGTTGAATGTTCATAAAGTCATTTTTTGGACACATCTCACTAGTTGCACTATCTTAATGAGTTGCATGATGAGTGAGAGCTTCAAACCTTAGTTCTAGGTACTCCAATATCCATTTTACATTTCTAAAACAAAACAAAGGTCTTATGATATCCCATGTAGCGACTACATGCTGACAAAGTTAGCCATCATGATTACTGGTTCCTCTCCCCTATACAACATCACATGATTATAGGATATATACCTATCTTTTACTATTATGAAACCATACATCATCTTCACATGATCTCAAGCTACATACTTATCCCTAATTGTACAAAATTAACACATATCTTTCATTTACTACACCTAATTGTCTTCCAAATCAATGTAGGTTGAATAGACAAACCTATATATCCAAAAATAGAATAAATATGAGCCACATTATTAAGAAAACACAAAATCATTTAAAAATTATTAGAAATTTGAAGTGACATCAGTCTATTGTCCTTGGAGCCAAGTTCCCACCTACCCACTCGATGCTCATTAACTTGGTAGGTGAGTTTGAAATATAGAAAAGAGAGGGAAACATTTTTGAGGCCAAACAAAAGGAATGAATATTATTCATTTGATCAGTTAGAAGATAGAGGAGAAGAGCAGAGGGTAGAGACAGGAAGAAGATCAGTATTCATTTGATTAGTTAGAAGATAGAGGGGAAGAGCAGAGGGTAAAGATAGGAAGAAGATTAGTAGATCAGAGTAGAGGAGGAATATTCAGAATAAAGATTAGAGGATAAAAGGAAGGTTCAGTTTTAGTATATGAAACTGCATGGGTTTGAATCTCTCTATCATTTTATAAGTTAATTTTGGTTTGTCCTAAGAAGCAGTGCTTTCTCTAGGTGTTATTGGATGCAGCCCTTAGTGCTATAAGTTTAAGATTATGTTTTATTAGTTGAAGTATTTAGTGTTATTTTGGTTGAACCCAAGTGCTCCCAAATTTTGTAATATTTTTTAACCTAGTTGAATAGAAAGAAAGAAATTAGGCATTCTAATCGATCTAGTTGTGTTAGCTCATTGTTGTCTTCTTTCTATTCATCATTGTATGGTGTTTAGTGTTTGAGAAGTTCATTCTTGCAAGATTTTTTGTTACTTTTCTATGTTTTAATGATGGAAAAAGCTCAGCCTATAAGTTTGTAGATAACTCACTTTTTTCACTCCTTAACTGAGCTCTTCGTCTATCAACTCAGTTTTTGTATGACTTTTTGTTTGTACCTCTTCCACTAAACTACTATGTGCTACTCTTACCAAGTTCACTCATTATGTTTATCGATCGAGTTGTTGGTTAAGTGTTGAGCCTATCAAGCTTCACGTCCCTTTCTTATCTGAGCTCTCTTGGCATCCTCTTGTATCAAGATCTCTTTACTACTAAGCCCACTTAGTTCCTTAGTGTTCTAAGTTTAGTTAGCACTATTATCCTATCACTCAACACCCTCTTGTGCTAAGAAAAACTATCACTCGACATCATCTTGTGCCAAGAAAAATTTTAGTCTACAAAGTTGAATTCTTTACATGGTATCAGAGCTGTGAGGCCCCACATCCACAATGAGTTAGGGAATTTGTTTTTTTGGTATTTGACATGGTAGGAGATGGAGGAAAGATATGGCAATAGACACCATCTTTTAATGGAAAAATTATGATACATGGGCAAAGAAGATGAAAACCATAACGGTAGCTAATGATTTTTTGGAGTTTGTGATCAATGGGTTCAATGATGTTACCATCCTAACATTGTCTATTTCCCTCATAAACCCATAGAAGAATCAATTGAAGGAGTCAAGGAGAAAGGTTGTCAAAGTGTTAAGCCTGATTGAGGCAAAAATGATAGAAGTTTTCCTTCCCAAGATTGAAACAATAAATTACTCAAAGGAAGAATGGAACATCCTTGAGATGATCTTGAAGAGGATTGATAAGGTCAGAGTAAAGAAGCTACAAATGATCAAAAGGGAGTTTGAGAACCTTCTAATGAAGGACAATGAACCTACTGCAGCATTTAACTCATGAATCTCCACTTAATTAACTAGCTCAAATCAAATGGAGAAGCATATGAAGAACAAATGATTGTGGAGAACATCTTGAGAATTCTACAACAAAAATATGAAAATGTTGTGATGACTATTGAGGAATAGAAGGACCTCACCACATTGACCAAGGATGAGTTGATGAGAACTTTTCAAACCCATGGGCACTAGATCAAATTATTAGCAACAATTTTCTAAGAGAAGTCTTTCAAGGCTCAAGATAATTCAAGAGGAAGGGGGAGAGGAAGAAATGACTTCAGTAGAAACTAAAGAAGTAGAGGTCATCGAAGGAATGGTTAAAGGAATGCTGGTGTAGAGAGCTTGGGATGAGCAAGAAACCAAGAGGGACCAAGCACCTCTCAAAATAGCTCTTTACGAGGTAAGAAGAATTACAACTCTAATAAGATCAATGCAGAATGCTACTATTGTCACAAGTATGGGCATTATGCTATTGAATATTGGGAGAAAATGGGTGATTAGTCAAAGAAAAATGTAAATGTGGCTGATATTAACATGGCAAATGAAAATAATCCCATAGCCTTCATAATGTGTAACATTGGAGAAGAATGCAATGTTGAGGTATGGTACCTAGACAATGGTTTTAGCAATCACATGAGTGGTAATTAAAGTTTGTTTTTCTTTCATTGATAAAAAATTTAAATTTGGAATAAAGATGGAAAATAATGGAACCATTCCCATAGTGGGCAAATGACCTATCATGGTCTGCACCAAGCAATACATAATGTAGATTTTTCCCCTAGTATGAAGCACAATTTGATCAATGTTGGACAACTCATTCAAAATGGTTACAAGGTGCTGATGGAAAATGACAATTGTGTCATTCATGAGAAGGATGGGAGTAATAGCTTACTTGCAACAGTCCAAATGACAAAGAAGTAGATGTTCCCTTTGAGAATAGAAATATGTTTCTCTTCTCAAGTCAGTGCTACACCTCCCAATCAAGCATGTACACCAATATACCAGTAATCAACACTTAGGAGTACGATTTGATACCCCTCCAAGCTTTGGCATCTCAGGTATGGACACCTTGGCTTTGTTGGTTTAAATATTTTGTCCAAGAAAAGAATAGTAGATGGTTTTCTTAGCATTGTAAATTCATGTGACAAGTATGAGGCTTGTATCTTTGTTACACAACATAGGCTTCCCTTTAATTCTAGTGATTCTAGAAGGACAAGGGCACCATTAGAATTGGCACATTTTGATTTAATAGGCCTAATGCAAATTACTTATATTGTGGGGAGTACTTATTTTATGACATTCATAGATGATTTCAATCATAGGACATGGGTGTATTTTTTGAAAAGAAAATTTGAAGCTTTTGAAAAATTTGTTGAATTTAAAGCCCTAGCTGAAAAAGAATGTGGACACTATGTAAAGGTCCTTATATTGGATAGAGGAGGGGAGTATACCTCCAATTACCTTGTAAATTTTTGTAGGAAGAATTATATTAAGAAGGAGCTTACATCTAGTTATACTCCACAACAAAATGGAGTGGCCAAGAGGAAGAACAAGACCATTGTTGAAATGGAAAGAAGCATGATGAAAGCAAAGGGACTCCCAACTGAACATTGGGGAGAATTTGTAGAAAAAATACTATAATTGATTAATTGGTATCCTACAAGCCAGTTCGTAACAAGATTTCGATTGAGTTGTGGTCAAGGAATAGATGGACAGTTGAGCATTTGAGAGTGTCTTGATGTGTAGCATATGCACATGTGCCTAAGGAACAAAGGAAAAATCTAGATGACAAAGGTGTGAAATTTATCTTCACGGGTTACAACTTATTATCAAAGGCTTATAGATTGTATGATCTGATCACCAAGAATATCATCATTTTAAGAGATGTGGATTTTCTTGAAAATTAGTCATGGGATGGCTTAGTTGATGAATCTTCAAGCACTTCAAGTAAAGTGTCGAGTATTGATAAATAAAAAGATGATATTGGTGATCAACAAGATGATTGAGCAACAAACATGAAAAATTGTAGACAAGGGTAGAAGGGAAAGCAACCTCTTACATGCCAAGTGACAACTCCAAGCAGTTCAAGATAACACCAAGCTAGTATGAAAAATAGTAGCATCAACAATACTAAGAATTCACATCCCACTCCCATCTCCCTATTGCCAAGAAATAATAAGAGTCTAAGGGAGATATACCAAGAAGAAAGGTATGAGGAAGATTATGATGGGAGTGTTAATTTTGCGTTATTTTCTCACAGTGATCCAATTTTCTTTAAAGAATTTAGGAAAGAGAAGAAATGGTGTAATGCAATGAATGAGGAAAAATATGATATTGAAAGAAATGAGACATGGGAGTTAAGCATGATTTGTTGAGTGTTGGACAGCTCATTCAAAATGGTTACAAGGTGCTAATGGAAAATGACAAGTGTGTTGTTTATGAGAAGGATGGGAGTAATAGATTACTTGCTGCAATCCAAATGAAAAAGAAGTAGATGTTCCCTTTGAGGATAGAAACATGTTTCTCTTGTCAAGTTAGTGCTACACCTCCCAAGAAAGCATGTACACTAGTACATTAGCAATCAACTCTTATGAGCCTAATTTAATACCCCTCCAAGATTTGGCATCATAGGTATAGACATCTTGGTTTTGCTGGTTTAAATTTGTTGTCCAAGAAAAGAATGGTAGATGGTTTGCCTAGCATTGTAAATTAATGTGACAAGTGTGAGGCTTGTATCTTGGTTAAGTAACATAGGCTTCCCTTTAATTCTATTAATTTAAAAGGGCAAGGGCACTATTAGAATTGGTGCATTCTGATTTAGTAAGCCCTATACAAACTACTTCTGATAGGGGGAGTACTTATTTTATGACATTCATAGATGATTTCAATCATAGGACATGGGTGTATTTTTTGAAAAAAAAATATGAAGCCTTTGACAAATTTGTTGAATTTAAAACCTTGGCTGAAAAAAAATGTGAACACCATGTAAAGGTCTTTAGATTGGATACAGGAGTGGAGTATACCTCCAATTTGTTTCTAAATTTTTGTAGGAAGAATGACATTAAAAAGGAGTTTACATTGGGTTATACTCTATAGCAAAATGGAGTGGCTGAAAGGAAGAAAAAGACCATAGTTGAAATCGAAAGAAGCATGATGAAAGAAAAGGGACTCGCAACTAAATATTGGGGAGAAGTTGTAGCAACAGTATTATATTTGATTAACTAGTATCTTACAAAGTCAATTCATGAAAAGATTTCTCTTGAGGCATGGTCAAGGAATAGATGGATAGTTTAGCACTTGAGAGTGTTCAAATCTATAGCATATGCACATGTGACAAAGGAACACAGGAAAAAGAAAGATGAGAAAGGTGTGAAGTGTATCTTCATAGGTTTTAGAAAGGAATCAAAGGCTTATAGATTGTATGATTTTATCACCAAGAAGATCATCATTTCAAGCGATGTAGAGTTTCTTGAAAATTAGTCATGGGATGGCTCAGTTGATGAATCTTCAAGCACTTCAAGTAAAGTGTCGAGTATTGATGATGAAGAAGATGATATTGGTGATCAGTAAGATGATGAAGCAACAAACATGGAAAATTGCAGACAAAGGAAGAAGGAAAAACAACCTCTTACATGTCGAGTGACAACTCCAAGTTGTTCAAGAGAACCCTAAGCTAGTATGCAAAACAACAACAACAATACTAAGAATCCAGATCCTACTCTTGCCTCCCTATTTCCAAGAAAGACTAAGAGTCTAAGGGAGATATACCAAGAAAAAAGGTATCAGGAAGATTATCATGGGAGTCTTAATTTTGCATTATTTTCTCATAGTGATCCAATTTACTTTGAAGAATCTAGTAAAGAGAATAAATGGTGTAATGCAATAGATGAGAAAAAATATTCTATTGAACAAAATGAGACATGGGAGTTAACTAAATTGCCTTGCAAGAAGCAAGTAATTGGAGTGAAATGGGTTTATAAGCCCAAGTGTAATGTTGAAGGAAAAATAGATCTAGGCATAAGGCATGTTTAGTGGTTAAGGGTTACAAGCAGCAAAATGAAAGAGATTATGATGAGACATATGCCTCAGTTGCAAGAATGAAAACCATGTGTGTTGTCATAGCAATTGCACCCCAACAAAAATAGAAGGTATATTAAATGGATGTGAAGTCCACCTTCTTGAATGGTGTATTGAAAGCAGAGGTTTATGTGGAGCAACCACTTGGTTATGAAGTTCCACGTAAAGAACACAATGTGTGTAGATAGAAGAGAGCTTTATATGGGCTCAAGCAAGCTCCAAGGGAATTGTATAACATGATTTACTCATACTTGATCAGCAATGGCTTTAGAAAAAGTGATGGTGAGCTCACTCTCTACATCAAGGAACCAAATGGTAAGGCTTTGATTGTTGTCTTGTATGTTGATGATTTAATCTTCACTAGAAATGATAATTTCCTAATTGATGAATTCAAAGAGCTATGAAGAATGAATTTGAAATGATAGACGTAGGTCTCTTGAAGTACTTTCTAAGCATAGAAATAAAACAAATGCATGATGACATCTTAATTCTCAAGAAAAATATGTAAATCAGATCTTGGAGAGATTCAAAATGTAGAGCAATAAGGCAGCCCCAACACCAATAATAGTAAGTCTAAAGTTGAGCAAACAAGATTTCATCAAAAATGTGAATCCAAAATTGTACAAGAGTATGATTGGAAGCTTGATGTATTTGATAGTAACTCGGCCTGACATGATGAATGTAGTAAGTTTGATTTCTAAATTTATGGAAACACCTAAGGATTACCATTGGCAAATGAAAAAAAGGATCCTAAGGTATGTGAATGGTACAAATGGATTTGGAATTTTGTATATTGCAAATAATGATTTCAAGTTTGTTGGTTACACTAATAGTGATTAGGTTAGAAGTCTAGATGATAGAAAGAGCACTTCTGAATACATGTTCCATATGGGATCAAGTGTTATTTCATGGGAATCTAAGAAGTAGTCTATTGTTTATCAATCTATAGAAGAGGTTGAATACATAGTAGTGAATGAAGTAGCATGTCAAGCTATTTGGTTAAGGAGAATCTTGAAAAATTTGAATGAAAGGCAAGAGGATGTAACTGCAATATTTTGTGACACCATTTCTTCAATTGCACTATCTAAGAATCTAGTCTTCCATTAGAGAAGTAAGCATATAGAAATTAGATATCACTTCATCAAAGATTTGGTGAAGAATGAAGATATAAAGATGAAATTTTATAAGTCTAAGCAATAGCTAGTAGACATATGTACTAAGTCGTCGGGCATAGGAACTTTTGTGCACCTAAGAAAGAGTCTTGTTGTAGTTGATTTGGATCAGGAGTGATCCTTACTTTGTTTGGCTTAGAACAAAGGGGGAGTGTCATAAATTTGAAGTGACATTGATCGATTTCCCCTAGAGCCAAATGCCCAACTACCCACCTAATGCTAATTAACTCGGTAGGTGATTTTGAAATCTAGAAAAGAGAGGGAAACATTTTTGAAGCTATATAACATTAGGTTTTTCTACAACTACTTTCAACATTTAACTAACTAATTCACAATTCATTTTTTCACATTATTAACTTTTCATTTGATAGCATACTCGTTCAAATTACATAATTAGCTGAAAATAAAATCTAGACTAAACGTTGAGATTAAATCTAAACTAAATTCTGAAAATAGAACTAATCGAATTACTTAAATTAATTTTAATCTAATTATTGAAATTGAATTTAAACTAAATGCTGAAATTTAATTCTAGACCTAAAATGCTGGAATGAAAAGATGAATTTATCATGTTACCAATAACTAACTAGATTTCTATGATATCATCTATCTTTCCAAAGAAAAAATATTTCAACTAAAAAAGGAAAAATACTAACTTAAAAGAAAAAGAAACATACTCATTTACTTGAAAGACTTTTCCAATCAATTGTCCAAGAGCTGACTTTGGTGAGAGGACAAGCATTATCATAGGTTTAACCTCCCAACCGTGGACCTTTTACTTATCCCCACAGGTTCTAATTTAATAGAACAACCCTCCCTACCCTAAGGTCAGGCTTGGGACATTCATTGATCTAGTCATTTGAGGTCCCAACAGCTGTTCAGATGAATAACTAAAGCATCAGGACAACAACATGATCTTTTTGTGAAGGTAGGTCTACCTATTATCACCCTAACTGGAGATTTTAGAGGTGAGTTTATAACCCGATCTCCACCACTCACCTTGAAAACTAATTATCAAAGTGGAATTACGTGAGCTATTTGCATTAGATTAATTTGTGTATTTTCAATTACTGATATTATTCTTGTTTTTTCTTTTATCAGGTTCATCTACACCTCACACGATCAATAGGTCATCAGACTGGTGTCTCCTCGATGCCTGAACCATTACATCATATGCCTATTTATAAGATTATGACTTTACATCCTATGAGATTCCTCGGTATTTAGAATTGATCACTATTACTGTATATTTATTTGAAAATAGAACATTTCAACATAAAATCTAAAGATGATGACATGTATGGTTTGATAATGGAATAGTTTGTATTCAGAAGTATTTTTTTAAAGTGATGGCAAATGGTATTAATAGATAAAGGAAAATAAAAAGATCATATGAGCTTTAATACTTTCATAGTCATCTTTTATTTTTAAACACCAACTACTTCATTACCAACCATGTATATAGATTCTGTGGTGTTCTCAAATACTTAGAACAATAAGATAAGCAACAAGACTCAATATTGTGAAAAATATTTCTTATGTTTTGAATCAACCCAACTTAGAAAGGGAAAAAATGTGATTGAAAGTTGGAAGATAAAAAAAAACAAAAGAATATAACACATCCTTACTTGACTTCGGCTATATAGACAGGTTACTGTATCTTGCTTGGTTGCCTCTTCAGATTTCCACTGGAACTAATGACCAGTGATTTGCAAAAATAAAATCGTGGGAGCTTATACATTAATACACCATGGCTAGACAGGGTGATAGATGTATTGCAGGGTGATAAATGTATTGCAGGGTGGTAGATGAATTTGCAAGGTGATAGATCTATTGCAGGAAGAATTTGAGATGGATATCCAAAAGTGCCTAAAAGATGACTATTGATGTTTGAAAATGTTGAAGGGTTTTCAATTATCCCACTGAGAAACTGACATATCTAGGGGCAACTAACTCCCATTTTCAACATGTCATTTCTGACAACAAGCCAACTATAAGGCATGACCCTTCTTCTACTTTAGGCTCTGCTAAACCTAGGTGGACAGACCTCAGATTCAATTGATACTGTACAAGTGCAAAAACATATCTCTAAATCTATTAAGTAGAGGAAAACCCTTATATCTCCTAATGACTTATGAAATGACATTGATCTATAATAGCTAATTTCAAATCCTATGATATTCACAAGTTGAGTGAGGGTTAATTCTATTCAGCCCACTACAAAACATGAAAAACTAAATTGATTTGATTAAAAAGATTTTGTGCAAACGATATTCATATCAACTTGCATGCGATTTAGTGATCAGTGCCTTATCCATTGAAACATAGAGTCATTACCAGCAAGATGACCTAACTTGCTTGCATTACAATCAAGTTTATCAACTAAAATCCTCAAATCCCATACTTATGCAATATCCCCTTCATGCACCCAGAAACCCTGCCAGAACGATGAAGCATTTACTTGACTACTTGAGTCAAAAGCAACAAAGATCTGGCATGCAACTCATCCAAGCTATCTTAAATCAAATGAACATTATCCATTTGATCCCAAAGTTAATAACACATGAAGAGTCATGAGATAGACTAAGAGAACTCAGATAACTCATGTGAATTTCCTTTTTTATTTGTCCCTGGAAAGACTAAATATACAAAATGGTAACACAAAATGAAACTCTAAACAATTCACATGATCTAGCATCAAATTCTAGTACATCAGAATAACAATACATGACAATGAAATGAAAATCTACACATAAATAGGTGTGTGGCCTTCACTGCTAGAGCTCAGCTCAATAGATAGGAAGCAAAACCATCAACAACCCTAGTTTCAATAGTAGAACTGGAACCTTGCTAGTATTACCTAGAGAAAACTGCCAACCTACACAAATGAAAGAAAGAAAGAATGATATAGCAAAGAAAGGAATCTTAGATCTGATTTCAGAGTGACATGTGTCCTCTTGGAATTTCATCCCTTGCAACTGAAAAACTTCTCTCCTCTTTACACACATTGATTAGATTTTGTTTTCATCATTTCTTGTAACAAACTTGAAAATATCCTATGTTCAATGATGAAAACTCTTTTTGCATCCAAAATATCTTATTTGCTTTACAAAAATCTAGTGAAATTTTGAGTTTTTACTGATTTGGAAGTTGTTAAATTTGCCTCAAACTGCATTTTTACTATCTTTTACTGTCTATTTAAAATCAAAATTGATCATCAATACCTAAATTTGGTTGCATAATAGGAATTTGGAAGAAAACCTCCTATAGCATGAACCAGCTACTTCCTATGCAGAAACTGACCTTAGAATCAAAAAGTTCATCTTCTTAGGATTCCGGCAATATATAACATCACTATATATGCCTACCAAAAATCCCTCAAAAGTTGGTTTGAAAAAGAATCCTGTGGTATGAAACATAGGTCTGCATGCTTTGAAAATTTAAAATTTTAAAATTTTTAAATAATCTAAAGTTAAAACTTTAGATTAAATGACTTTTCAATTTAAAATATGAATGTGCATTTTTAAGCCGAAAAAATGATTAAAATATTTAATCATTTTAATCATTTCATTTTTTCCCCGTGGCAATTTGTGACTAGTCTGCCTCTACATCCCTGCCATTGGACTGCCATGTCAGCATCTGCTTTGAGCCTGATGCCATGTGTCAACCTCCTGCAATCTTGCATTATTTAACCAGTGAGTACTTTGGTTTTGCAGGGATGCGCCCGTCGTCAAATGAAGCCATGTGTCATCATCTCCTTGCATTTGGGTTTTGGGCGCCACATCATCTCTGAGAAGGACCCACTACAACATGTCAATCAGGGGCATTCTTGCATTATTTAACTCGTGAGCATCTTGGTATTGCAGGCTTGCCCCCACTGCAGATTTTGCCAAAGTGTCATCATCTCCTTGCATCTGGGTTCTGGGTGCCACATCAGCATCTCTACGGATTCGTTCAAAATTTAGCTTCTGTCACCCGAGATGGGCCCCTGCACAAGGCTTTATGTCCACAAAAGACCATAGTCTTTAAGACATTTCTTAACGGTGTGGGATTGTATTTAAAAACAAAAAATCCCTTGGTAGCATAGATGTAGAATAATTATGCTAGATTGTTTCTCTGTGGCATACTTAACACGAACACTGCAACCTTGAATTTCCTTGCCATCCATTGCTGACATTGCACCTGTAGCTTTGTCAGTGCTAGTAAAGCTAAGAAAACCAAAGCCTCTTGATCTACCACTATCTCTATCCAAGATAACTCTTGCTTCGAAGTCACTAAATGCTTCTCTTAGGGATGAACCATCCATCCCCCAAGATAGCCCTCCTATGAAAAGCTTTGAAGATGACATGTAGCTCACAACATTAAATATGGAAGGCATGGATGCTGAGGCACTTGAACCAGTGTGCCTTGTAATAGATCACCTTAAAAAGCTTCCCAATTTATTGGCAAAAGCCCTTTTTCCCTACTCAATGAATAGCAGGTTTCCAAAGAAGCGTTGACCTCTCACTAGCTTAAATATGAGAGTTCGTAGCTTCAAACCCTGTACATACCTTGCCTAAAACCCTAAACCCTGCTGTGCTATAGAATGAACCAAAATAATATTCCATGCACTGGTCTCCTTTTTATGTTTGCAAGTTCTTGGCTGATGGCATGAATTACTTGACCTGTTCTCTGTTCTTGTTGCCTGGGTCTTCTCTATATCTGCTATTGCCACACGTGGGGGACTTCATTTCTGTGCAGGGGCTCGTTTCTTTTTGGTGCAAACTCTCCTGCTCAAAATTGTGGGCTCCCTACTCTCCTTGCATGAGCTGCTCTATTCACTTGTCTGTGTTTTTATCTATTCTTGGCAATATCGACATTTTCTTAGCTTGAAAGGCAAGCGTGGGGTCTATCTCCTTGATTTCTACAAATGTGAGCTTCCTTTTAATTGGGCAGATTCTTTAGAACATGGACATTTCTTTTAATTGTGTGGATGTTCTATTATAATGTTGCTTCCTTCCTTCAATGTGGCCGCCTTTCCCTCACTTTAAAACCACAACAACTTCTTTTTAATTGCTGATTCCTCTTGCCTACGTGGACGTTCTTTAACAAGGCATGGAGATTGCCTTTGGAAACGCCTCTATCTTATCGTGTCTTATCACATTGTGGAAGTTTTTTGCAAACATTGTTTGAGCTATCAAACTTTCCAAAGCCGATCCAACAATGAGATGGATAAAGGTAGAGGGCCAAAAGAGTTATTGTATGAGAGAAACAACAATTTCACACTTTTCCACTTAGTCAAGTTTGGCATTATATCATTCAAAGAATTCCCTTTCAGGCTAAAAAACACTCATCTGGTCTAGATCGGCTAAAGAATCCATTGTACCCACAAAACCAGCATTCTCTAGTACAAGATGAATTACTCTCTTGTTTTCACAGTGCACACCAAACCATTTGCCATTGCAAGGATCATTATCTTTCGAAGGAGTGATTCTATGATTTGTGTCAGTTGAGGCCTTGAAAATCATCAAGAAACATAGTATTTGAACAATAAATTTTACTAAGTCATGAACATGTCATTCTGCATGTTGTTATTTTTATCTTCTGATGCTTCTACTTCTACTTACCTTGTTATGACACTACTGTATGAAGCTTCTTTATTTGTGTACCACATATGTCAAGACCAAACATTGTACTATAAGGTGTATCTTTACCATACTTCTTTTGGTTTACATAACCAATAAGAAGCTTTATATAGCCACCACTACATTTTATATCTTGTTTAGATTTGATAGAATATTGTAGTACCAAAATCCCGCCTTAAAACTATATTTCATACAAATAAATCATAGCAACAATCTTCTTTCATTTATGGTATGTATGTGATCTAGTATGCCATTTAACCGTGAGGAAAATACATGTTCGCACAAAACACATAATGATGACAACCATTAAAATCCTTTCATGGACATTTTAATGCCTCGATGTATGTTAGCCTAATACTAATCAGGCCAAAAAGCGGGTCCGACTAATTTTTTTTTTTGTTTCTGAAGGACTGCACATCTCAGACTGATCTACCAATCATCTTGAACTGATTGCAAAAAAAATCCATCACTGAAACCACACTTAAAGCTCATTTTATCCCTTTTTGCAACCTGTCACTTTTGCACCAGGAGGTCCCTTGACTGGCCTTAAAAACTAACCCAAACCTCTGACCGGGCTCTAAAATCTGACATACTGACTATTTGTTCCGTACACTTCTACCATGTTGAATCTTGTCTCATGATGAATTCAAGGTCAAAATATATTCGCTATCAATGTTGACCTCTCAGAACTGCCTGCAACAAAACATGTTAGAAAACACTAAATCTCGTTCAGAATTGGCTTTGAAAACTAGGTAAACTTACACTTGGGAAGATGAAAACTAGGATATTGGTTCTCTATCATGAGGAGAGTATGGATCTATGATTTGGGCTCATGAAAAATAACTAGACACATATGGGGAGTGGTCAAAGTGAGCTACTTAGGATTTGACAACTGGAAACACTAATAGAAAACATTTTTTGCAAATGGAATTGACCTAGAAAAATGTGCAAATGGATTCGTTGTGACTTGCAAATTGGCACACTTGAAGTATTTTTAGTGGACAACACAATGGTAAAATCTGTTTGATCTCACCTATCATAGATCTCAAGTTATGACGTCCTAAAAAAGGGTACCAAATAATCTACAAATACTGACACCAGTAAAAAGATAGAAATTGTGTTTGGAATTACATTTGAAAACTGATCAAACAGATTCGTCATGACTTGAAACGTGAAACATAACAAGTCCCTGACATATACAATGCAACACAAAAAGAATTTCAGCATCTCGATCAACTAGTCAAAAGCTATTACAGGTCAAACGGGGCTTCCCAAAAATGTGTACAATTTGCAAATGTGTTAAAACAGTAAACTACCAACTTTGAGGGATTCAAAACCTAGTCAAACGAACTTGAAAAGGCTTGAAATCTGAAACATAGATTCTTAGGTATGGATAGTACACACTCCCAAAGCAGTGAGTTCTAAAACATTTTTGGGTGTAAGACATTTAGTTGTAAACATGGCCTCCTGTCACTGTTTGACACTTAGGTGAAAATGCAGATTCGATAATTACTCAAAATGGGACTTCACAGAATGGCTTAGAATGTCAGTTTAACTTCATGAAACACTTAGACAGGCTGAATGGAATGTGCTAGAAGCATTAAACACCTTAGGGGCCTCAAAGGTATAGCCAGGTACATATGCATTTAAAAGCATTTGTAAGACCAAATTTTTCTCAATGGTGCTCAAAATTCAGGCTACAATTTTGAGCGCCAACAATGACAAGGCCAACTTATTTATTAATTTGAATTTGACCTTACACCTTCCTGCTATTAGAAGATTCATTTCAACTTCTAGATTTTAAAAGAAAGAATATGGGAACAGAAAATGAAAAGAGGAGGAAAGATGAAGGGTCAATTTAATAATATTACTTTATTGTCTTTATTAAGGTTATAAATATGGACGTACAAGGTGGCATTATTGAATTATAACTTTTAATGTAAAAAAAAATTAAAATGCCATTTTGTGTTTATATATTTATGATTTTAATTAAGAAAGTAAAATAATATTAAGTGATATTATATTTGATAAATTTAATTAAGGTAAGAAATTGATTTATACTATTTTTAGTTTTAATTTTAGCTCATGCAAATTCCACCAAGAAATCTATTGTCAAGTCCAAATAAACTTTCCAAGGCAATTTTTAGGTCAAACTTGTCATTCCTGATGACTGTATCTTATGACCATCCCATTCCGATGACCTCGTTTCATAATGCTTCTCCTCTGTCTCCGGTCTTCATCTTGCAACCTTTGAAAAAAAATTCTTGCCGAAACATCAATTCATGATTCATAATTTGTTAGATAATATCATTAGGAAATTTCATCATTAATACTAACTGATTCATCATAAATGTACAACAGCTAAAACTATCTTCATTTCATATGAACACAACGGCTAAATTTAACTGACTCAATTTCATAGGATAATTAAATCGATGCAATGGTTAAAAATAACTGCTTCACTTTCACATGAACATGAATAAATAAAACAATGACTATAACTACCATAATAAAACAATGGCTATTATGAACTAATTTCACTTGAACATGAAAAATTATTTGGGTTCAACGGCCATATTTAGCTTAAACAATTTTAGGGAAACAATTGGGATGTAACAAGCTAGACAAAAGGAATGAATATCATTCATTCGATCAGTTAGAAGACAAAGGAGAAGAGTAGAAAATAGAGATAGGAAGAAGATCAACAGATTAGAGCAGAGGAGGAATATTAAGAATAGAGATTAGAGGACAAAATGAAGGTTCAGTTTCAGTGTATGCAACTACATGTGTTTGAATCTCTCTACCATTTTGTAAGTTTGTTTTGGTTTTCCCTAAGAAGTAGTTATTTCTCCAAGTGTTATTGTATGTAGCACTTAGTGTTGTAAGTTTAATACTAAGTTTTATTAGTTGAAGTATTTAGTGTGTTTTTGGTTGAAGCCAAATGCTCCTAGATTTTGTAATAGATTTTAACCTAGTTTAATAGAAAGCAAGAAAGAAGGCATACTAATTGATCCAGTTGTGTTGCCTTATTGTTGTTTCTTCATTATTCATCATTGCATGGTGTTTAGTGTTTGAGAAATTCATGCTTACAAGATTTGTGGTTAGCTTCTCTATGTTTTAATGGAGGAAAAAGTGTAGACTGTAAGTCTGTAGATAACTTAGTTTGTGTATGACCTATTATTTCTACCAAGTCCACTTAACTACTATCTATTTCTCTTACTAGGATCACTCGATGTCTTCATCGACTGAGTTCAAACAACCTTTGTGTTGGTTGAGTGTTGAGCCTACCGAGCTACACATCCCTTTGATGACCAAGCTCACTCAACATACTCTTGTGTTGAGATCCCTTTACTATCAAGCACACTTAGTTCCTTAGTGTGCCAAGTTTACTCAACACCATCTACCTATGACTCGCACCCTCTTGTGGCAAGCAAAATTGTCACTCAACATCCTCTTGTGCCTAATGAAATTTTAGTATGTGAAGTTGAATTCTTTATAGAAACTACATGTGAGATCTATGATTATAAGAAAACAAATATTTATTTGTAATAGGCTTAGCTAAATAGGCTTCTAAGTTATGAAGTGGTGGAATGTAGATGATTTGATATTTTGATCTATAGAATGTTCTCATGGTAATTTGGAAATGATTGTATTTGATAATTGGATATATAGCTAGTTTTTTATATTGAAAATGGTATGGGAAAGTATAATATTTAAAGAATAATAAATTAAAAAAATATTGTAATAGTCTACCTTATTCTATTATTTTAATGTCTATTTCTTCCTATAATTTTGTCAAACAGTTGGCTTGCAACTAAATTTCTTATAGTTTTCAGCTTGATGTTGATTAATGATTTCTCAAGATTGTTTGTGTTTCATATGAGATGAAAATAGGAGGCAACATAGAACCATATGCAACTAATACCAATTACCATTCATTTATTTCTTGTTTCAGATTATCAAAAAATTACAACTATCATAACAATCATATCTTCTCATTAAACTCAACACATTATATCAACTATAGAGTTCAATGATGGTCCATACCCATTGTGGCTACAGAAGTGTTAATAATTCTGAAATTTCTACAATAACTTGTAGTTACAGTGATTTGGACTGCTACAGTAACTTGCTACTATAGTACCGCGCTATAATGATTTCGACTGCTACAATAACTCACTGCTACATGAACTTTCTATTACAATGTTGAATCTCAAGACCATATATTTTAATGCAATCAAGATTGAAAGTGTAGAGGGTTTGCATCCTCCAAGCCCAAAGAAATAATCTGCACAATTACTTCCAATTTCAAATAATATTTAGCATACCCAAATGAGACCTATCCTCTTTCTTTTAACCCTTCCTCACCAGTTCTACGCTTCCCTCTTGCCAATGTGGGATAATACATGAGTTTTAATGTTACTTTTTCCCTTTTATGAATGCCCATGTATGTATTGTAAAAGGGGGACTTGATTTTTTAAAAAGTGACTTTATGAAACATTATAATATTTAATTTTAATAGTCACTTTATCATTATGACTTCAAACATTAAAATAATATACCAAATAAACTCAAAATCCCCACATATAATAGCTCATTGGAAAGAGCTTGAAAAAATGCATCTCCTCCTACCACTGAAAAATGAAGGCACTGCATCCCCTCTTGGCTTACTAAAAATAGTAAGTCCACTAGGCCAAATAACCTCACGATCCCTTTTGAAGTCTTGGTTAGCCCTTAGAACCATGAAAGGAATTGGCTAACGACGACATATATCTAGATTGGCTAAGTGGGGGACATTACAATCCACCCCTCTTGAAATTACTTGTCCCCAAGCAATCTCAACTTAGGATGCTGAAGAATCTACTATGCCTCCCATGTTGCATCCTAAACTGGTAGGTTTCTCGACTTCACTAAGTATTCCTTGATAGTCCTCTTGTGAAGAACCCTCTCCCTAGTGTCAAGTATACCCTCAAGAATCAAGATAAGCTTTCCCTCATCATCGAGAGGTAGCAATAATATTGAAGGCACCACATTATTCCCCAATGCCTTCTTAAGGCATGACACATGAAAATTGTTATGCACTTTACTGTTTGCAGGCAACTCCAACTCATAAGCTACCTCGCCCACCCTCCTGATCACTTTGAATGGTCCATAGTAGAATGGATTCAATTTCTCTACTCCACTCATCTTGAGAGAGGATTGTCTATATGGCTGTAACATGAGGTACACCATGTCTCCCACCTCAAAAGACCTCTCAACCCTGTGCTGACCAACATATTGCTTCTATTGATTTTGTGCCTTTTGCAAATTTTCCTTCAAGGATCACATAATTTCCTGACACTCCTACAAAATATCCTTGGCCTTAGGCACCCTACTATCCCTAAATAACAAATCCAAGAGATTAGGAGCATCATACCTGTATAGTGCCATGAAAGGGGACATTTGAATAGACATATGGAAAGAGGTATTATAGCAGTACTCCACTAGATGTAGCCACTTCACCCAAGCCCTCTACTACCTTGCAATGTAGTTTCAAAGATACCCCTCAACCCACTTGTTTACTATCTCTGTTTGCCCATCAGTTTGGGGGAGTGACCTCTATTCCACACAACTTGAAAAACTCCTGCCAGAAGTGGCTCATAAATCTGTTATCTCTGTCATTGACTATGCTCTATGTTATCCCATGTAGTCTGAATACCTCTCGAAAAAATAGTTCTATTGTTTGTGCTCCTGAATACATAGATGAAATTGCAAAGAAATCTACAAATTTCCTCAATCTATCTACCATAACAAAAATAAAATCCTGAACCTATGCCTGGGGAGGCCTGTGATGAAATCCATGGAAATGCTATCCCACTTCTTCTTTGGTATGGGTAGGGGTTGTAGTAAACCACCCGAAAAGGAATGTTCCTATTTGTTCTACTGACACACTAGGCACTCCCTAGAAAACTAAAGAACCTTTGATTTGAGTCCTTTCCAAGTAAAGTGCTCTCTCACTTACCGATATGTCTGAAAGAATATGGCATGTTTGCCTATGGTGAATTATGAAATGAAAAATCTTCTACTTCATAGCAGACTCGAGTACTAAATAAATCCTTTCCTTGTAGATGATCAAATCATTTGCAATAGTGTATCGGCTATCCTGAATAGCCCCCTCAATAATTCCAGATGCCCAACTATCATTAGAATATTCTACCAAGATCATTTCTCTCCAATCATCCATGATTATCCCAACATCAAGCAAATGTGGCCTCTTGGATAAAGCATCTGTGACAATATTTTTCTTCCTGTTGACATAGATATGCCGAAATCATAGGCCTATAATTTACTCACACATGTCTTTTACCTGTCATTAAGATCCTTTTTTCTAAGGAAATGTTTCAAGCTATTATGATCTATTTTTACCATGAATTAGCTTCCTACCAAGTGCTGCCTGAACTTAGGTAGCGTGTGCATGGTTGCTAGCATTTCTTTTTCATAGATGCTATAGGTTTTCTTGATACTCCATAATTTTCTGCTCTCATATGTGATGGGATGTTTTTCCTACATGAGGACAACTCCTATGCCTTTTCTCGAGGCATCACACCGCAACTCAAAAGGTCTAGTGAAATCTGAAATAGCCAAAATAGGACATGTACTCATCAGCTTCTTGAACCTATCAAAACAATCCCAAGCCCTCTCTGACCACTTGAAACTATCTTTTTGTGTCAAATCTATAAGTGGTGCTGCTATCTATAGAAATCCCTTCAGAAATTTGTTGTAGAACCCACAAAGCCTGAGAAATACCTTGAGTTGTGAAGTGTTCGTTGGTAGTGGCCAATCTAGAATGGCCCTGATCTTGTCTGGGTCAACCCAAACACTTCTTGCACTAATAATATGCCCTAGATAGAGAAACTCTATCATCTCAAACTCACATTTAATCATCTTGGCATATAATGACTCCCTCTCTAGAATACTAAACATTGTATCAATACGCTTCAAATGTTCTTCCAAAGTATGGTTGTATATCAGTATATCATCAAAAAATATCAACACAAACTTCCTCAACTGATCTTTGAACATTCTATTCATACAAGACTGGAAAGTTGTGGGAGCATTAGTCAACCCGAAGGGCATGACTAAGAACTCAAAATGTCTGTAGTGGCATCTGAAAGATATCTTCTCCACATCCACCTCTCTAACCCATATCTAGTGGTAGCTGGATCTCAAAAAAATCTTAGAGAAGTAGCATGCACCATGGAATTCATGAATAAGCTCATCGATGCGTAGGATAGGGTATCGGTTCTTGATTGTCTTCTGGTTTAGTTCCCTATAATCAATGCACATCCTCATTTTACCATCCTTCTTCTTCACCAATACTGCTGAAGAAGTGAAAGGACTCTTGATTGGTTGTATGTGTCCCATGTCAATAAACTCCTTGATTGCCTTATCTATTTCATCCTTATATCTCTTTGGATGGCGGTAGGGTGTGATGATGACTGGCTTAGCCCCTTCCTCTAACTCAATAACATGCTCGATTCTCTGATCCAGGGGTCTTCTTGGAGGTATCTCACCAAACACCTTAGTATGTTTGGTTATTAGTTCCTATACATCTAGTAGATACTCTTGTTCATGTTGCTCTGTTATCTCTAACATTTCTTTGAACTCTATTGCCCATTGCACCTGATCATGTGTAAAGAAACTCTACATCCTCTTGAGTGACACCACTCAAAGTCTCCCATCTAACAAACCTCTGAGCACAATCTTCTTACCATTTGCCTCAAACCTCATTTCTATTTTCTGGAGGTTAAATGTAAACTCTTCTAGAGACTTCATCCAGTTCATTCCAAGCACCATATCTTGATGACCAATGTTGAGCACAAAGAAATCTCCCACCATGTCATAATCTCCCAAATGAAGTTGCAAGTTGGAAATTTTCTTAGTACAGTCAATTTTGAAACCATCAATAACCATCACCTTAAATCCCCTATGCTCCTTTGTATGTAGCCCTCTAAATGACACAAACTTCTCATCAATGAAGTTATGTGTTGCCCCTATATTAATGAGTGCCACAAATCTCTGTCCATCCAAAGTTCCCCTAACTCTGAAAGTAATGGCCTCCTATATACTAGACAACTGAGCTAACATGCTATCACTGTATGCTTCCTCATGTGATGAATTGTCAGCATCTCCATCTGATTCTGATGATTGGTCTAAATCTCCATCCACTAACTCTTTGGCTAAAAAGTACTCCATCTTCTTATCTTTTTCTTTCAATGGACACTTATGTGAAAAATCCCAAGGCTCCCTGCAATGAAAAAAAAACTTCATCTTCCTAAGATCATTAAGTGTCTCATTGTCCAACCTCTTACTTTCCTCCTTAGGTGGTCGAGCCTCTCTATGAAAAGGTTTCCTATCCTTATCTTTCCTTAAAGGGAAACTCTTTGCCTAGAATTTATTTTTGGAAGCTAAAGAGGAATCCATGTCATGAGCTTTCTTAATGGCTTCCTATAAAGTGGGAGGGTTGAGAGCTTTAATCCACCCTCTAAACGGATCAGCTAACCCATCCATAAATAGAACCAGTATCCTCTATTCAGATACATCTGTTACTAACACTGTAAGTTTCTAAAACTCTAAAATTTATGTTTCCAATGATCCCCACTATTTAAGCTGAGCTAACTCCTTGAGATGGAGTTTTGGATCCTTCCTATCAAAACATTCAATCAGTCTCTCTATAAACTCCACATATGAGGTAATGTGTGCATGACCCATAGTGATCATACCATGATGCCACCACTCATGTGCTAACCCATCCAAATGAATTGTTGCTTACTTAATGGCTTCTTCCTCAGGCATAGGGTTCAATTGAAAGTATGTGTCAAGATTTTGAACCCAAGCTTTTGCTCTAGACTTCCTTGAGCCATCATAATATGGTAACTGAAGTTTCCCTACTTTCTTCCATAGCTCATAGCTTTGGTTCCTATCATGTCCATGTGGCATATGTTTCATCGACACATCCATATAATCCCTAAAGGTAATTGCAGTAGTAAAATCTAGACCTCCTTCTTCCCAATCTCTCCTTAACTAGTCCTATATATTAGTGATTTGGAGCTTTGGTATGGGTTGCTCTGGGGCTCTAGGAGGAAATGTGAGAACCATCGGCCTTGAATTCATTGTCCTAGCTTGTTGGGGTGCATGACCAAAATTGTTCCCAACTTGTTCACCCCCATTATGTGTCCCATCCTGATTATTCCCATTCTTATTGTCACCATTCTGATTATTACCATTATGATTATTTCCTCCACCCATGTTAGCATTCAACCCCATTTGATGAGCCATCATTTGCATCATAAGCTCTAATTTTTCATTCTATTCCTGTGCCCTTTTTTCTGCTAATCACTATCCCTGTACGACAGTCTCTAATAACTATAAGAATCTTTCCTCTCCAGGATCCCCAACATTCTTGTCTCCCATATAGCCAATAACCTATTCACCTATAGCAATATGGTCCTCTAGATTTCCTTGTTCCTCTTGTCCTATGTTTAGATGAGCCCTAGTTCTTCTTAAATTATAGTGATGAGTTAAAGGTTGAACACTCCAATCTATCATATCACCACCTATTCATTGTGTTTGTACCCACTAGGATCACAGGATAAACAAGCTTTGATACCACTATAATAGTCTACCTTGTTCTATTATTTTAATGTGTATTTCTTCCCATAATTTTGTAAAACAACTACCATAACAATCATATCTTCTCAATAAACTCAACACATTATAGCAACTATAGAGTTCAATGATGGTCCATACCCATTGCGGCTACAACAGGGTTAATAGTTCTGAAATTGCTACAGTAACTCGTAGCTATAATGATCCGAACTGCTACAGTAACTCTCTGCTACAGTACCACACTATACCGATTCAAACTGCTACAGTACCATGCTATAAGAACTTGCTATTCCAATGTTTGAATCTCGAGAGCATATCTTTTAGTGGCATCAAGATTGAAAGCATAGAGGGTTTGCATCCTCCAGGCCCAAAGAAATAATCTCCAGAATTACTTCTAATTTCAAATAATATTTAGGATACCCAAATGAGAGCTATCCTCTTTCTTTTAACCCTTCCTCACTAGTTCTACACTTCCCTCTTGCCAATGTGGGATATTACATGAGTTTTAATGTTACTTTTTCCCTTTTAAAAAATGCCCATCTATGCATTTTAAAAGGGGTGACTTGATTTTTTATAAAGTGATTTTATGAAACATTATAATATTTAATTTTAATAGTCAATTTATCATTATGACTTCAAACATTAAAATAATATACCAAATAAACTCAGAATCCCCACATATAATAGCTCATTGGGAAGAGCTTGACAAAATGCATCTCATCCTGACATCGAAAAATGAAGGCACTGCAGCCCCTGTTGGCTTACTAAAAATAGTAAGTCCTCCCCAAAACCCAACAAACAAACTCCATTTGGCCTGTAATTAGATTTGACTAGGCCAAATAACCTCAGGATCCCTTTTGAAGTCTTGGTTAGCCCTCGAGACCATGAAAAGAATAGGATAACGACAACATCTATCCAGACTAGCTAATTGGGGGACAATACAAATATTGAAAAAGTTTTTAATGAAATTGTAATTTAGAAGCTGAAGACATTTTCACTAGAGCATACATCAAAAGTGATAATTGAGATATATCATTAGATTATTTTTTTTACTCTATCGTATTTTGACTTTTGGTTGCTTCTCGCTAGACCTATGGACTAGGATTTTTTAATGCCTCTATTTGATGAATAACTTTTACATATTATTCAAAATACTTCAATTTTCAACTACAAGAAATATGTTTGTATTAAAGATATAATAAGAAAATTATTTAATCACTGAAGAACTTTATTTAGCAAGCTTGAAAAGAGATATATCTTCCATTTAATAATCTATCCAATTAATAAATAGTTCAGTGATTTCTCAAAATTGTTAGTTCAAATAGATAGATACAAAATAAATTAATATACAAAAGCTTTATTTAACTTACAAGTTTAATCAATGTATGACTCACATAGAGTAAAAGTAGAAGATAAAATAAAAATATATTTAAAGATACATATGCTCAATATCAGAACATGCCTTTATTGATTACATATATACTTCAGACTAATATTTTATGTAGCCAAGATTTTTCTATAAATTTATTCTAATTAGGGAGGAATATATGAATATAGGGGAGACATCCAATAGTGGTTCAAGCTAACTTTGGGCACCTAGAATTTGTAATTTGTAGATCAAAATTTGTCACTTTTAAGGTGAACCTATGTAGGTGAGTGAAGAGCTTAAAGGTAAGCTTTTAGTTTTTAGAACCGAGTTTTCGAAATAAGCAACTAGCAATGAGAAAGCGGGCAGCTAGCCCTTGGTTCTATGTTTTTTTTTGGTTTTTGGATTCCACAAAATTTGATGCCCTATGGAGCTTTTTTTATGTATATGATCAACAGCTGGACTAATAGTAGCAATATATCTCCTTGGTGTTGTATAATTTTCTGTTATATAGGCTTGTTAGGAATAGAACTGGCAGTAAGTATTACTCTAGTTTGGAGCTACTCTTTATTTGTTTTTTGAAGTATAAAACTTGTATCAGTTAGATAAGTGGGAGGTAACTTCCGGCTATTTCCTTAGCCTTGTTGTACTTTAGGGTCAACCCCTTTCTTTTGGCTCCTATCTAATACTTCAAAAATCAATAAGCTTTCTCAATACCACATTTTACTGGACATATACCATCTAACGCAATACAATAATTGTTTTTATAACTTTATCCAACACTATTGAATGCAATATTATGGTCTTGTCAATTATTGCACTTGCAAAGTGACAACAAGAATTTGCTGATCTCTTTTGCCCTTAATTATGTTGCATTAGAATTAGAAAAGCATTCACTACTATAAGTAAATAAAACTCTTTGAGAATGTCTAATGCAATCATCATTGTCATGCATTGTATATATCAGCAACATAGACTAGAACAAACAGTTGCAAGAGAATAGACCACACGATCCATGGCTTCACATAGCCAAAACCTTTTTCCATGCAGATCTGGATGAAATATCTTCCCACCATGCATTCACATGTTTCCTATCCCTAATCAGATAACCATTATCAGTAGCATTCACTATATATTCAATATATGGAAGATGCGTCAGATCAGCAAGGCTATAAAAATCCCCTGCCAAGAACTTGTTCTTTGACAGCCTATCCTCATACACGTCTAACATTTCCCTCAACTTTTGTATGATGCTCTCAATAAAAGCCTTGTCTTGAGGCACATTATTCCTTGGGGCGTAGATAAGCTGATAACGTAATTCATAAACATGAGGATTAAAGTTCTGTCCTTCAACTTCAACCCATTGTTCAACCATTGCTTTCTCCTGCAATGTCTTGCCTAGCAAAGGAGTCCCCTGTCCTGCATATTTCTCAGCATAGTACCTTGCGATAGCCCTTGACTCTGTACATACCCGTTTAATAAACTCTCAGATCTACAATACCCAAATCAGATTTCCTTGTATAAAGTAATTATAACAATCATGGATGCACTAACCCGTAGATTTTTCATGACATAAGATAAAAATGTATCACAAAAAGTATTTATGTGAGCTACCCAAATGAGCTTTGAATAGAAATATCAAACATATCACATGGAAGAGGACTATCTATCTATATAGAGTCTATTGTATGAAACTCAAAACAATAGTCTCGACTACCCATTAACATAAATATAATCAACATGTTACCAAATAGTGTGAGATCTCCATCCTGGACCACTGGAACTTTCCCAAACGGCTGCATCATACAGATACAAGTTACATACATTGTATAACCCTACAATAGGCCTTATTTTGTTACCAGCAAAGAAAAAATAGATTATGAGGAAAGTTCCCTACTTGTAAGGCCAGGAATTCTGGTTTTCTCTGATCCCCTTTCAGTAGATCAAGAGGCACAATTTCAAACTGAACATCTTTCTCTAGAAGGCATACAAGCATCCTTCTGCTGCTCGAGACATAGGCAGGTCCAAGCAGCTTCACAACCATATTGCCTTTCTTCTCTAATGTAAAGAGAAAAATGTCTTTCTATGCATTTGATCAGAGAGTTGTGATGGGAGAGCTATTTATTAAATTACTGGGCTCTCTAATTTGTTTTATGTTATTTTCGGTATGAATACTTTAATTGTATGGATTGGAACAGGAGAAATTATTTTATTGTTTTTATAGCTTTTCTTATAGAGTAAAACAATGCCTCACCTAACTTTCACTATATTTGCACTAAGTTCTACAATGTTAATACATGCCATAAATTGATTTTGGCATTTTGCTTCACATGTTACATTACTTCGACAGATTTCTATACGGATACAGAAATCCTTCCCACAAGTTTCATTTTTTTGCTTTTTTTTTTTTTTTAAATTTCGAAAACAAAGTCAAATTTCTGGAAAGTTTCAGCGTGAATGTGAATTATTTTTAATTTAATGGTTAGTAGTAGAAAATAATAATACATCAGTTAAAAAATAGGCTGTATTTTTGCAAATGCAAGAAAAAAATTCAATATTTTGACTTTTCCGTGCAATTGTTTTTGTTAGACAAAGTTGATTACGCCACATTTTTAGACTGCGGGTGGGCTCTCAGTTTTTTTAGTGCAACTTACCCTTTGGATAGCCCGCCAGCCAGAAACTTAGTACGCCTGCAAATTAAATTGATAGTTTAATTTGAGTTGTTTAATTTCTGTGTTCTTGTTTATTTTACATAGACCAAATTGTTTACAAATTTGCAAATTAAAATGTTGAATCAGAAATTTGAAATATAAATTCATTAATTGAATAATAATTTTATATACAGAAAATAAAAATAAAATCTTTAAAAAAAGAGGGAAAAGAGTCGGCCACTGTTTATTTTCAGCTCCTTTTTTTTTCCTCTAGCTTAATTTCTGAATAATAGTTGCTCCACTAAAATAGCAAAAGATTCTAAATTATTCTTTTTGGACAATTTAAAATGCCCATGAGAACACTTAACTGCTGAAATTGAAGCAGAAAATCAACTTAAGCAGGCACATGGGAACACAAGATTAGTATAACATTTTACAAAGAGACAAATTAAAATTTCTGTGCGTGATAAGAATGAGATTTGTATTCATTCTAATGAGATAAAATCTTCTTTAAGATAGAATAATATGATTCGAACATTTGATAAGAAAACAAGTTTAGAGGTGGAAAATTTGTGAACTATGAAGCACAAAACATGCAGTTTGGCATTAAACTATTCTGATTATAAATGTGTATACTGAGGGAGTGGTTAAACTATCAAGCTGGAGTAGTACTTGGATGGACTTATTCTGATGAGAGATGGATTCAAGTTGAATCACTACTCCTAAATATGAGTCAATGAGTTTGACTCAAAAACTACACAATTAAATTCTGATAGCAATATCACAATTTGACTTGCAGTGGAAATTATCTCCTACTTATCAATGGTTGTCTTTGTTGAACTTTTATTATGTCTTTTAGTGTTTAATAAAAAAATTAAAGAAAAATATATATATATAAGAATTTCTTCTAAATCAGATTTTCAGTTTTGAAGATGTTGATATTTTTGAATTTCCAATTTTCTTCTTTTAGAAAGTGCTTACACATCCATTGAGCAGGATTTGTTGCCAGGGTCATTGGAACCTATGTCATTTTAAAAGTTAACATTGATGACTTATCCCATGGAAATCATGTCCATATTAGATGGGTTAGTCTTGGTATCTTTCAATTCACTTTATTTTTCATCTATAAGAGTCTTCATATGAATACTTTAATAGAGTCTGTAGCCATCTTCTACACTATTAAGCATAGTTGTTTTCTTTGTTGGAAATAGGATTATTTGTGAGCCCTACTCTCAACTGAGGTGACTTTTCTAACTGATTAACATCTCAATGATGTTAGCTTTGGTTATTAGATAAATCTTTTGGTTGTGTAGTTCTTTGGAATCTATTAAGTTTGAAACATTCTTAGGGAGTGGGGTGGTGTAGTTGATTATTTGGCCAAATAGGTTTATGATCAAGTTCCTGTTTGAAATACAGTGTATAGAGGAAATTATGTCCCAAAATGTCTTATATGTTAGATGATGTAGTGGATATTGAAATAAATTATTTATCCCAACTCGTACTCCATGCACAACTATTCTTTCATTTGTCTAAATCTGTCCAATGATATTTCTCAACTATATTTAATATATTATATATATCTAATTCCTAATCTAAATTTGATGTAATTTTTTATTATAAATAAGAATGCTTGACAGTGCTCAATTTTTGAGAAATGTTGACTTATGCTTGAGTGTTTGTGTTTTGTTATTTTCTCATGGTAGTAGAGGAATTAGTGTTTTTAACTATGTATAGAGCTACGAGTAAGGAATGGTGAGTGTTAGTTTGAAGAATGAAGTTGAGGTTAAAATAAAAGGATTAGGGAAATTGATGATAGAGAGAACCCCACATTGGAGACCGTTGTTCAACAATTGTTCCAGTTATAGATCGTAAAGAAGCCACTAGATATAATATTATCTAAGTGGATTATACATGTTAGAAGTGTTGCAGGTAAGCTTAGCTCAAGCTGAATATAGTTCATGAAAGATAACATATTGGTCAAAGAAATGACGTGTTGGACATGGTGTAAAAATTCTCTACATTTTAGGAAAATAGTTGTTAATGACTTTTTGTTTACCTTATAGTGTTGAGATATCTATGTGTGATTGAAAAGTGCAAGGTTCTTGGAAGATGAAAAGTGTTGCATGTCCCAAAATTGGGTGGTGATATGTCGATCAAGTGTAGGTTGGAAGTCATTATTTTGTAAGTGTTCTTTCAAATATTTATGTTTTCATTTTGTGAAGTGGTTCATAAAAGTGAAAAGTAGTAAATTTTATTTTTATTTTTATGAAGTGGTGATTTTGAGAAATCTCTCTTTAATCTATGTAGTTTGTAAGAAGATTTTGAAGTGCTTGATTGTATGGTTCATAAGATGGCCAATATCAAGGAACTCTCTTTGTTGAAACTTTTTGATTGTGTGCTTGCATTTTTTATTTTCTACTATGTCTTTTTAATATGGATTCCACTAAAGCATCTAAGATTGTGCTTAGTGAAAAATTAGATGGCTCAAATTATGGAAGTTGGCAATGTGTGATAGAGTCGGTTTTAAAAATGACAGGTTTATGGGAAGTAGCCATTGAATAAAAACCTACATATCAAAGTCAAAATGATAAATGGAATAAAATAGATGTGAATGTTCATGCTACTTTTTTATGAAAAATTAGTCTAGGAATTAGGCCTCATGTTCGAGATTTGAAAAGAACTAAGGAAATATGGGAAACTTTTCAAATAATGCATGGAAATAACTAGAAAGATAGAAGTGATGAACATTAAGAGATAGCTCATTTTGAAAATGAAAGTAGAACATACCATAAATTTTCATATTGAAAAATTTAATAAATTAAGTTGCTACGATGAAGGTTGAGTATCAAGACACTGAAATCATAGATTTTTTAATTGATTGTCTTGTAGATGAGTATAGAAATTTTATTTGTACATAAGAACTAACTAAAAAAATTGTAAATATATTGCATGAAGAAGAAAGGCATAATTTTTTTACAAGTGAATCTACTAGAAGTCAAACATCTATAGCTAGAAGAAAATATGAGAGTTACAATCAATATACATCTTATCAAAATCAAAGAACTAATTGGGGGAATCAACACAAAAATAATTGAAAGAAATAGAATCAACAAAGTCATAATCAAAATAGATAAAGTTATAGAAAGTTAAAAAAAAATGAATGGAGAAACTTAAGAAATGATTTTAGAGGATAAAGTTATATCAAATGTTATAAGTGTGGATGAGCAGAGCATAAAAGTTATCAATGTTTTAAGAAATCATGAAGGATATTTCTTCAAAGAAGGAAATAAAAGTTTTTCAAGAAGAGGGTTATCATCATATGTGATAGCTTCCTTAGCTACTGAAGGTGATTCGAGTAATGCATGGTATATATATTCAGAAGCTAGCCAACCTATGGATTACAATAAAAACTTATTATCTCTTCAGAAGTAACAAAAGGTACAAGAATATTTCTTGGTAATGATAGTTAATATGACATTGAGGCAATAGGTGTAATTTATATTAAAGGGAATGATGGTAAAAATTTGGAAATAACAAATATTAAATTAAGTCTAAGGTGACCAAAAACCTTCTTTTAGTGAGCTAAATAACTCAACATGATTATAAGGTGGTGTTTTATTTAGATAAGTCTTTCAACAAGAGTAGGAATGATGAATACAACATAGTGGGAACAAGAGTTGAGAATGATGGAATATACAATTTTTCAGCATTTGTTGATAAGAAGGCTTATATTACTACAAGATAACCCTAAAGTAAGCTATGGCATAAAACATTTGGTCACTTTCAAAGATGGATATTTTGGGTCGACTACCTTGGACAAAAATAACCAAAAGATGTGTGTGGGATCCATGATTCGCAAACAACATAGACACACTTTTGAGTGATCCACATGGAGAGAATAAAATGTCTTGAAGTTTTCCATAGTAATTTATGTGGCGTTATGAACTCCACATTAAATGGAGGATCTAGATAGCTTTTAGCCTGCATTGGTGATTTCCCAAGTAAAATTTGTGTTTACTTCTTCAATCAAAAGGGTGAAGGTTTTTTTTTTTTTTGAAATGATTAAAGATATTGTGGAAAATGAAAGTGGGAATAAGATCAAGGCAATACGATAATGGTAAATAATATGTAAACAATAAGTTCCTATCATTTTCTGAGTATCATGGAATTAAGAGAAAATTGTTTGTTATATGTACTCCTCAAAACAATGGCATCTCTAAAAGGAAGAATACGACTTTAGTACAAATAATTCATTGTATCATATAAGCTATGAATCTTCATTTGTGTCCATGGGATAAAGATGTTAATATTGCATCTCATTTTTAAAATAGATATCCCATGAGTTGTTTGAATATCGATACTCTTGAAGAAGCATTGAGTGAAATGAAACCAATGTTAAGTATATTAGAGTCCTTTTATGTGAAGCATTTTCTCATATACCAGATAAAATTAGAGAAGAGAAAATTGATAAGAAAAGTGTCAAATCCATCATTGTGGGGTATGTTGTGATGCAGGCGCATCTCATTAGTAAATCATTTCAAAGGTCCAAGATTCTCCATATATTTTAAATGGTCAATTTTAATAATTTAGGATTATGTCTTAGTGGATAGAATTAGGTGTTTTATTAAATAAATGTTATAGTTTTCAGTCAGATATGTTAGAGAGTTAGAGGAAAGGGTTAATGATGTTAGTGTCTGTTTTAGAAAGGATAAAATTAGTAATAGAAATGCCATGTGGTCAATAATTAAAAGAATCTCATCAAAAAGTTTGTGGCAATTTTAAGAGTGTTCATAATGACGAAAAAATGGCTATGGAATAAAAGAAACCGTTTCATATTCCTTCTATTTGGAGGAAAGTCGGTTTTCTTTAAAAAAAGCCAATCCTATTCTTAGCAGTTACAAGAGTATCCATGATTGCGGCATGGTATTGGTGATTCCTATTCTTAGCAGTTACAAGAATATCCATGATTGCTACATGGTATTGATGGTAAAACGTCTTTCAGATTCCTATTCTTAGATGGCAAAGAGAACGTTTTTATTACTACTGGACAACAAGGCCAGTCAGACTTTGGTTATTAAAAAGCCAATCTTTTATGTAAAAAAGGATTTGAACTTGGGGAGGAATGTGAAGTTTTATATCTCTTTTGGTCTCCTGTCTTTTTTTTTCAAGATTATGGTTCTACTGTTATGGTTCATATATTTCTCATGCCAATTAGTTTAGGGAATAACAATTGCAGAAAAATGTACTCTGATGCGGGGTCAATATCTTGGGTTTGAACTGTTGGATTTCTCTCAAATTTTTATATGTTGTTTGATACCTAATTATGCCAAATATCAATGGTTGGATTGAGTAAATCTTTTCTAGTTTGAAAGTTATTCATGTCTGAGTGCGGGTCTATCCGAAGGCAGCAAGAAGATATTTTGGGGGATTTTATTTTCAAAGTTTTGTTTATTGAATCTAATTTTAGTGTGTGATCTTGAAGATTGTAGATTCCCCTTGAAGCAACTCAGTTGAGTGACTGAATCCTCCTGAGTTTTCCAAGGTGTGGCTCTGCATCATTTTTGGTATCAGAGCTCAGCAAAAGGTTTGGGAAAAAGTAGTTGTGTATATGTTTGTGTGATTGTGAAAGATTGAGAGAAATAGTCTGAGAAGAAGTCTAGGAGACTAGATAAGAAGAAAATAACCTAGATGAGGAATGATGGGACAAGAAGAAGCAACTTTATTGTATCTTTTTAGAAGGTATCGGCAGAGAAAGGATTCTAAACAGAAGGAGATAGAGGAAAAGAAGAAAAGAGAGAAAGAAGAAAGGAGAAAACAAAGAGAAGAGCTAAGCAAGATAGAAGAGGAGGTAAACAATTTGAGAAGGAGACTTGAGGAGAATGACGCTAAGTTGAAAGAGAATAAAGCTAAGATGAAAGAAGTGCAACAAGAACACAAAGTGCAGTAACAAGAAGTGCAACAAGTATCTCTTGACGAGAGCAATAACAAGACCAACCCTATTGGATTTGAATGCAAACAATCTGTGGTTGGAACAGTAACATGTCCTTTGAAAATAGAGAAGAGTACAATGCTGGAAGGTACTCCAATGAAAAAAATTTTGGAGGCTGAGGATAAGAAGGAAGAAGTGATTCAAAGCACACAGGTAGAGGATGAAGAGTTAGATCAAGAAGAGGAAAACAATCCATTAGAAGGGCATAAGTAGCAGGTGAATGTTAGTGTAGATACTAAGAGTGAACAACAAGAGGTTGTTGTTGAACCTTGTGAGGAAAAGGTTCTTGCAGATGAAGAAGAGTTGGTGACAGGTGTGATTGCAGACAATATTTGCCCAGATGATGGAGATGTTGACACAAATGATCAAAAAGGAAAAGATGTAGTGCAAAGATTAGATGCTGAAGAGAAGACTTGTGATGACAAGAATGAAGTATTTGTTGATCATTATGATGCTCTAGAGATATACAAACGAGAAGCAGATGTTGGTATGATAATTTGGTATTTTTATGCAGGTGATACGAGGCTGTTAAATATATGTTTTCCAAGATTTGACATAGGTACGATGGAAGGTATTCATTCTACAGTTTGGAATTAGAATGTTCTGGCAAGCGGCATTAATTCCATCATTCTTATGGTGACATTATTGCTTACATACAATTGGAAACTCCGAAAAAAGATTGCAGCAATTCAATGGGACTTGAATTTTTCTGTCCCCAGGAGTATGATGCAGGCGCATCTCATTACTAAATCATTTCAGAGGTCCAAGATTCTCCATATATTTTAAATGGTCAATTTTAATAATTTAGGATTATGTCTTAGTAGATAGAATTAGGTGTTTTGTTAAATAAATGTTATAGTTTTTAGTCGAATATGTTAGAGAGTTAGAGGAAAGGGTTAATGATGTTACTGTCGCTTTTAGAAAGGATAAAAGTAGTAATAGAAATGCCATGTGGTCAATAATTAAAAGAATCTCATCAGAAAGTTGGTGGCAATTTTAAGAGTGTTCATAATGATGAAAAAATGGTTATGGAATAAAAGAAACCGTTTCATATTCTTTCTATTTGGAGGAAAGTTGGTTTTCTTTAAAAAAAGACATTCCTATTCTTAGCAGTTACAAGAATATCCATAATTGTTGCATGGTATTGATAATTCCTATTCTTAGCAGTTACAAGAATATCCATGATTGCTGCATGGTATTGATGGTAAAGCGTCTTTCAAATTCCTATTCTTAGATGGAAAAGAAAATGTTTTTATTACTACTGGACAACAAGGCCAGTCAGACTTTGGTTATTAAAACGCCAATCTTTTATGTAAAAAAGGATTCGAACTTGGGGAGGAATGTGAAGTTTTATGTCTCTTTTGGTCTCCTGTGTTTTTTTTTCAAGATTATGGTTCTACTGTTATGCTTCATATATTTCTCATGGCAATCAGTTTAGGGAATAACAATTACAAAAAAATGTACTATGATGCGGGGTCAATATCTCAAGTTTGAACCGTTGGATTTCTCTCAAATTTTTTTATGTTGTTTGAAACCTAGTTATGCCAAATGTCAATGGTTGGATTGAGTAAATCTTTTTTGGTTCAAAAGGTATTCATGTCTGAGTGCAGGTCTATCCGAAGGCAGCAAGAAGATATTTTGGGGGATTTTATTTTCAAAGTTTTGTTTATTGAATCTGATTTTAGTGTGTGATCCTGAAGATTGTAGATGCCCCTTGAAGCAACTCAGTAGAGTGACTAAATCCTCCTGAGTTTTCCAAGGTGTGGCTCTGCATCATGTTGATCAAAGGAAAGGATATAGGTTGTATGAGCCTTGTGTGGAAGATGTGTTTACAAGCATGGATGTTAATATTAATGAGAGGTTTGGTTATGTGATAAAAAATCTTCTTCTATTCCACAAGTTTCCATACATAACAATAGAGATTTTAAAGATTTTTAAATTGGTGAAAGTTATAAGAAAACATTTGATATATTTGAAGAATCTAGTCCATTTCTAGAGACCAAAAGTATTCAAGATATTATCAAATGAGTCACCAAATTAATTTTACCCTAACAGGTGCCATAATGAAGAAAATTGATCCTCAAACATATAATGAGGATAGAGAAAACACAAATGCAAAAAATCTATGCAAAATGAGTCTGATCCTTTGACAAAGAATTTTTTTTTTGAATAAATGGAGTTACCAAAGGGTAAGAATGTGGTTAATAATAAGTGGATTTATAAGACTAAGTTTAAGTCAAATGGGAGTATTGAAAAATAAGGAAAGATTTTTCGACAAAGAGTATTCATTAAAAAAAGGGAATTGATCATAGAAAAGCTTTTCCTTAGTAGAAAAGATTAGTACAATGTCAAGACTGTTATAGCATTGGAAACTCGTTTCAAGTTGGCTCGCTGTGAATTGATGTTAAAATTGCATTTTTGAATGGTGAAGTTCATGAAAAATGTATATGAATCAACCTCAAGGATTTTAAATTCAAGGATAATAAGACTTGGTTTGCAAATTAGGAAACCCTTTATCAATTCTAGAACAAACTTTGAGAGTTTGGTATGTAAAATTGATAAATATTTCAAAACTCAAGGCTTCCATAATAGTCCTCATGATCCAAATTTCTATGTGATTGAATTTCATGATGGCGAGATCAATATTATTGTACTTTATGTTGATGACCTTATCATTACAGGACATAATACAACCCAAATTAGTAATGTAAAGTTAAATTTGTAAGATAGATTTTAGATGATATGCTTGATTTCTACACTATTTTCTTGGTATACAAGTTTGGTAGAAGGATGATGGTATTTATCTTTCTGGAAAAAAGTATGTTTTAGACTTTTTGAAAATATTTTGAATGGAAGATTGTAAGAGTATGTCTGTTCCAATTTCTCTAGGATTGAAGATAAGAAAGAACATGAAAGGTCAAGTTGTTTATCTTATCTTATACAAGAAATAGATCAGTAATATTATGTATTTGGCATAAACTTAAAAAAATATTTATGTTGTATTTAGTGTGGTTTCAAGATTTTTGATTTCTCCAAGGTCCCAAATTGGATTAAAGCCAAAATAATATTAAGATATGTGCAAGGAGAGTAAAAAAATGGATGTATATTGTTCATCTCATGGAGATTTTCCTCTTATTGGGTATTTAGATTGTTCAAGATGTGCAAATGACCCAAAATCTATAATAGTTTTTTTTTTTAAAAAAAAATCTTGGGTCAAGTCTAATTTTATGGTATAGTAAAAACCAATCTAATATTCCCTATCTACTACAAGGCCTAATATACTAGGAAAAATGAAGAAACATAGTAAATAACTTGGCTACATGCCATTCTATCACTCCTCAAGTAGCATCATGCTTGCACAAAATACATTGCAGTCTACCATGACTATATCAACCATCTCATCCAACAATAGGTAGGACCAGATTCTTGATATCTTAACTAAGGTATTATGTGAAACAATGTTTTTCTTCTATTAGAGACATTTTAGGCTTACAAGAAGCCGCATGAATCTCTCATGATTGTCATTCATTTAGGAGGGATTCTAGCATTTCTTAGCAATTATATTTAGGAAGTAAATGATTGTCAATGAGTATCTAACAAGGATTTAGTTTAGGACCCATCAATTCTAGATTATGGGGGGATATTTAGAATAGCTAACATAATTAATTGAGGGGAACAAGCAAACCTTTTTGTTGATACATTTACTAAGGCATTATGTGAAATTGTGTTTATATCTATTAGACACTTTTTGAACATAAAAGTAGTCACATGAATGTCTCATGATTGTCATTCATTTAGGCAAGATTCTAGCCATTTTCAATAATTATATTTAGGAAGTAAATGATTGTAAATGGATATCTAAGAAGGATTTATGTTAGGACCCATCATTTCTAGTTTATAGGAGTATATTTATAATAGCTAATCTAATTAATTTATGAGAGGTGCTGAATTAGATTAAGTATCCCAACTAACCTGGAGAGTTTTAGTAGAGACCAAACTGGTGTTCTAAGTGCAAGTTAGTTTTTTGGCCATCTACATCTAGCCAATCACCTTTCTTAGCTATATTTAACAAAATTTTATATAAATAACTCATCTACATTTAATGTAAATTTTCTTATAAATAGAATGCTTGAGTCTTCTATTTATAGTGGTTAATTTTGGAGACATTTGTTACATTATGAGTGAGTGTCTATGTTTTATGTCGTAGGTTTTTTATCTCACCAAAGCCACTTAAGAAAATTAATTTAGTATGGGCTTACTCCAAAGGAAAAGCCTGCTGGCTCAAAAATGTTTGTTGTCAATTGAAAAAAGATGCAACCCTTTTGAACTAATACATTGCTGATCCATATTTTTAATGAAAAAAAATCTAGAATATGAAAAAATGTAAAAAGAAAATTTGTAAGTTTTGATTAGGAGTTGGTGAGAATAGAATATCAAAACCTTTTATTGAGTAATCTTGATCAAGTCTATATTAAGGTTATCTCTATTACATGGTTTCATAGAAAGTAGTTGAAAAAATAAACTAAAAGAGTCGTAAGAAAGTTTTTACAAGAAAAAAGGATATGCTAGTCATTAGAGAAATGATATTATAGAAACTTATCACTATCCATAGTTAAAAACAATAATTTTTGATTCACAAGAGATTCAAAGGAGATTTTAGCAATATAGGAAGTGAATCACAGTGTGCCATTCGAAAATTGATAGATCATAGTAAGTTAATTTTTTAGTGTCATGTTGTGTTACTTTGGTTGTTGTCCAAAAAATTGTTTATAGCCTAGTTCAGAGATGGAATCATCTACATCTATGGCTATAGAAGAAATGTTAAACGAGACCAAAAATTTTTTTATGAGGAATGATTAGTGTCCCCCACTAAATTTTAAGGAATATTTGAATATTACATTGATTGGTGATGAATTTGGCTCCTTTTTGTCAATTCAATAGAGGGTGTCGATGGTTCATGATCTACAATCATGTTATATATGTAAAGTGGGAGAGATTGGAGACTATGAAATTTGTGAAACATATGAGATATTATGTGGTAATGGAGTTTTGAAGGATGAACGCAAAATAGTTGCTAAGAAAGGGCTAACCCATTCCCTAGCATTTCTTAAGGTTTTCAAATTTGAGTGGATAAATATTGTATTGAGCTAAATAGATGATATGAAGATTTTGTTAGAGGTTAGACCAATCAAGATTAATAAGGTTGTAACCCACAAAGTTACTACATATCCTACATTGGATAGACCTAAGTCAATTAGAAGTGTTTCAAGGAATGTTGTCAAGTAGCAAATGAAGGTGAAGTAGAATAGTTGTGGAATAACAATCAACAAAATTGATGACACTATCATTGGGTTTCTAGTACATGTAATTGCACACAAGTTCTATAAGTCAAGATGATTGAATTAGGTGCCTTGCATTGTAGTGGACTTGGGATAAAAACTTTTGAAGTAATATCATAGTTATGATCTTGTTAAGGTACAACTGAAACAATTGTCAAAAAATCTTAGAGCCATAAGAAAAGAAAAGAAAAGAATACATCATGTAAGTTTGGTTGCCTACTTGTCTATATGTTTTTCTATGTACATAATTCATTTCCCATAGTAGGAACAATTTCATGGGATAGAAGAAGAACAACTATTGAGAAAATGACTTATTTGATCAATTAATTAGGAGACACTTTTGAAGTTGTATTGGATAAATAGTTTGAGGAATTCATGAATAAGATGAAAAATAGAATGAGGATACCTAACGCAATCGTAGACAATTATTTTGATGGTATATGCTTCATGATAAATAAATATTTTATATATGTACATGAAGTACAAACTATTGTTGCATAGATGAGGCCAATGCAATATGAAGTGAATGTTGTTGAAGTGATAACAATGGTGACTAAACTACTATTTGAAGAGATTAATGTGAATTTTAAGTCATTCGGTACATATGACACAACCAAGAGTAGAATGAAATTTGAAAAAAAATGCCCAAGATGGATAGGAAGAGAAAGAAGGATCTTGAGGGAAAACTTGGCAAAGGTGAACTTCAGACCATTGAAGGAAAAGGAGAGGATAAAAACTCTAAAGAAGAAGGTGAAGTGGAGTCATCTAAGGGAAAAGAGCTAGCCAATGCTGAGCTCAAGGGAAAAAAGAGATGAGAAAATAGTAATTTTTGATCCAAAAGTAAAAGATTATCTTAAGATAAGAGATATTACAAGGTCAAAGGAAACTCAGCCCCCAGCTAAAAAGGAGAAAGAAAGTCTAGTAAAGAGGAAGCCACCCAAAACAATAAAGAAAAATCTACCTAAGAGGCCAAGAAGAAAAATAGTCATGACACCTGAGGAGGAAGATTATAAAGAAATAGAGTCTAATGATCTAAGAAAACTTTAGATTATATTGATACTATATCCACTGATTGTTGACTAGGTCTTAGTAAACAATTTTCCCCTTGATTTTAAACCTCAAAGAGAGAAAATTCTTGATAAACTAATAGATTGAATTCCCATAAAGGAATAAGGAATTCTCTACTTAGTATTTCTTCGAAATACTATTAGGTGTAGCTACCATTTTGAAAAGATATTCGTTAATTTTTGTTTTCGGGGAAAATCTTACCAATGAGTATTTTTCCAAAAACTACTAAAAATATTTAAACAATCAATTCATAAAAATGAAAAGAATGTGTAGATTGAAAAACCATTCAAATTCAACAACCAAGATCATCCACATGATTAATCCCTATAGATGAAAATGACTTAAAATTTACTTTTCCTATTATCCCTTTGACTTCTCTCAACCACAAAAAGAAGATTTAAAATTGTAATGAGAAAATGTAAATCTTTTCACAAATAACTAATCTCCACAAGGACATAAATCATTATAGAAAATACAATTATATCTATTCTAGAAAATTTATAAATATAAAACTGTAGAATCTTATATTTCCTTATCATAGCCAAAATTTGCATCAAAGTTTGGTAAAGTGAAGACATTTAATCAAAAGTATATCTGGCTTCACATCTACTGAGAGACTTCCTCTTTTAGAAAGTAGTTATTACATATATATACCCTTCAGGACTAGATAACTAAATCCAAATTTACACCACTATGAGTAGATAGTTTTTGGTTACATAACCATGCTAAATGACTAAAAATAAGCTAAACTAGATAAAATAAAAGCTAGAAAGTGTCCATCTGTGAGATTCTAGGTGTCACAAGGCTTTGTCCATGCTAGCAAAAATCCTTTTGACTTTCTAGCTTTCATATGCAGCAGTAAAGAATGAGATAACGAATTAATGTGATAGACCAAGAAAAGCGATCCTCTATTTCTAGACTTATTTTTCTTTCTTCAATTTTGTTATCTTTCCCTCATGCATCTCTAGGTGTTTCTAGTTGATTATCAACATGTCTTCAACATGTGCAATGTTAGAAAAGTCTTGTCTCATAGGTATTTTCTTTTCCCATACTTCCAAGAATTTCCTCTCGATCTGTGTAATGATATCTTCTATAAGTGCGACAGAATTGCTTTCTCCTCCTTGGTACTATTTATAAAACCATTTCAAGTCTTTGAGGATTATGTCATATATGACCTAAAGCCTAGATAGTGTTTCTTTGGTATCAGCTACACCCTGTGTGATTTCTTCATTTGTCCATTCAATACATTCTCGAAACATGTAGAAAGTTTTATCATCAAGACTAGCTAGAGGGCATTCAAAGAGAAACTTTTGTAGACCATAACCCTGTATTTCATTAATCCATAATACCTATTTCATCTAATTATCTTTCTCTCTCTCATATTTTTCAATGCTTGATTCAACCTTCTTGGTAACAATTGAAGTTTCTTTCTAGGTTTCACTCAAAAGATTCACTTGTTTCATTTTGCATAGTCTAAACCCATTCTTCAAGTGTCTTAGCAGTAGCTTTATACTTTTGTAAATTATCTAAAAACTGTTGATTGGCTAGAGACTTAACATCAACAATAGATGATTTTTTATTGATTGGCTTTGGTTCAAGGTGTAGAATGGCATTGATATATTGTGCCATGCTTCCCATAGCTTCCTTCGTGTTCTGCTTGTCTTTAGCACCTTTCCATACCTGATCTACAATCTTCTTGTTACATATGTCAAATATTATCATTTCTATGACACTGTTGTTGAGATAATGGGTGTTGCACACATTGCATAATATTGTTATATTTTATTATTTTATTTTATTATGTAATGTTGTACCTAGATGGACGTGCAACATGTAAATTCCCATGGAATATTCTTGATGAGTTGTATTATAACATTGTGAAAATATTTCATGTAATTATTTAATATTGGGGAAAAGAATTAAATGCCCAATATTAAATGTGGGGTCAGTGGGTTAGGTAGCACATGGTTTTAGCACATGGTTTATGTAATACCACTTGGTGGTTTTGTGGGACTTGCTACTATATAAGTAGCCACAAGGGTAGTTGTTGTTGAGAGAGTAAGAGTGAAAAAGGCAAGAATCAAGCGGGACAAGGCTTGACAGGTTAGCCAAGGGAGCATTTGTGAAGGTTGAAAGCATGGCATGGGATGTGTGGATTCATGCTTGTTCACATAGTTTGCTCGGTTGTGGCTATGGCCATGAAGGCTTCCATGGTTGTATGGAAATGGTATTTTTTGCTGAATAATACATGATGATGGATGCTTTTGGAGGCTGGGTTTTTCCCTCAATGAGGGTTTCCCAGGGTATATCTTGTGTCACATTTTGTGGGTATGTTGTCTATTCTCTTGCATGTGAATTTTAATTCCGTGTTTATTTAAGATCTATTATGGGTTATGTGGAAACGGTTATATTCTTTGTTGCCAAGTTTCCTTACAAGTGGTATTAGAGCGGATGAATCCATGGGAATGCATAAGAGGATAAAAGAAAAGGGCAAGATATATGAGTGATTTATTGTAGATCTGAGGGTTTTGGGTTTGCTGTTATGATGGGATGTTAAAATATTTGGGCATGTGAAACTTTTGGACAAAAACTGTTTTTCGGATGTTTCATTTAAAATGAGGGTTTTGGGGGGTAGCTTGCAGAAATGACCTCCTGGGTAAAAACAGACCTCACGATTGGATCTGGGTCGACATTTCCATAAATTTTGATATATAATATGCCCTAGTTTGGCCATGTTCAGAGGAAATGAAAGAGTTTTTTAGTTTCAACCCATGATGGCTGTCAAATTTAATCCCGTCGGAATTTTCGTCACTGAAAAAAATAAAAAATGAAAAATCGTACTGAAAATGGTAAAAAGACTATCTTAGTAAAATGGCCATAACTTTCTCTCAGAATATTGGATTTTAGAGTTCTTATAGGCGTTGAAAACCTAATTTAGAGCACTAGAACATGGTGTAGGTTTGGTTCTATGATTTTGAGATTTTGTTAGGTTTTAAGAGCCCTAAAGACAGATGTTGTTTATTTTGAGCACGAATTGGCGCATAACTTGGGCATACGGAGTCAGATTTTGGACTTCGAGTAGTCAACGGAAAGCTCTACAAATTGGTTCAGATTTGGTGTAGATTTGGCATGATTTATTTGTTGATATATTAATCTAAATAGTTTATAAATATATTTTAACTATGGTAACATTATGAGTTTATGGCATTGGAGATTTAAGTTTTGATGTCATTGTATACTAAGTTTATATTTCTGTTTGGTCTCATGATGATATGGTTATCAGTGTTTGGTTTGGATATGCATGATGACTTGTTGGGTCTACAAGTTGTGCAGTGTTGTAAGCGGTCTATACTTATAGGTTGCATTTATGGCTTGGTTATGGGTTGTCTTTGCCCATTGATCTTTCATTATTGATGCATATTCAGATTGGTGGCTTGGATTTGGGGTGTCTATGCCCTAAGTCACATGATTTATTATTTTCTTCATGTAGAAGGGATGAGATTTTATTACCAAGTACAGTCATGGCAGAGGATTGTGGTTGACTATGCTGACAAGTTGGACACTTTGAGAGCCAGATGCTCGGTTCATGGATGTGATCATGGTGTCATGGATTTTTGGCATGACATGATTGGATATACAGGTACATCCTTGATGTTCATTAGCTTGGATTTTTTGATTTGGTTATGGTGGTATATCTTCTTGGTTGAGGATCATGGTTATTTGGTTTTCTTTTGAGGAGCTCATGATGTGCACTTTGAGTTCTTTGATAGTTTGATGCCTTGGTTGATTCTCATGGTTAGAGGATGGTATTTTCATCATGATGTCATGGATAGCTTGGATACACGGTTTAGTGGGAGCTTGTGACAGTGATGCGGTGACAGTGCAGGATTAGTTCTTGGTTTGGTTTATATCTTCTTGGTTTGGAGAGGATGGATTTTATGATGCCATAGGTGACTTGGTACCACGGTTGAGTGGGAGTTGTTGGCATTGATATATTTATTGAGTGTTTGCATATGTTGGAGGTTTGTCTTAGATCCTGTTGCTGCAGAAGCGTCTTTGACATTTGCATGGTGCACTTGTTATCTTCATGATGTTTAAAGATGGTTAAATCTTGAGGACTCATGGAGTTCTTGGTTATCTTCGTGGTTTATGGAGATGGTTTTTCTTCATGGTGTGTGGAGATGGTTGCATCTTGAGGACTCACATGGTTCTTGGAAAAGGTGTGATTTATGCTTTTATTTGGCACATTATCCTTAGTGTGAGGATGGTTTCATTATTATGTCATGGTATACTCTTGATATGCGTTTAGAGTTGTGACATGTTATGGTGTGTTCATATGGAACATGTTATCTCTTTGGTTGAGATGGTAAGATCATGTTGTCATGTTTATGTTCCTGAGGCCATGGTTGGAACTTTGACATTGATCTTGGTTTAGTTTCTTGGTATTGAGTACACTTATCATAAGCTGGATACTTCATGATATTGCTATGTTGCATTTGGAGTTGGCATGGATTGATTGGTTACAGGTGCTCATGGATACTTAGAGACGGTGGTGACGCTGATTTCTCTTGGATTAGAGAAGTATTTGTTGGGATAGTTGATGGTTTCAACAGGAAGTCTGAGGGGCAGTCACCTGATATGGACTTGAGAGGAGATTGTTCTTAGATGAGTCTTGGTTGGAGACTTGGGTATCTTGATGAGCATTCTCATTCCCCACTCTTGGTCTACTCGGCAGTTTGCTACTTGAGAGGTATAGCCCATTGTTTATCTCAATTGCATTATATTTATGCTTATCTTTCATGGATATGGATCTTGAGCTATGGTACATGAGTTAGTTCTGGAGGGTTCATTTGAGAGATGGTTTAGCATTGGTTATCTCCATGTGCATATGTTGTTATGCTCGTTGAATTTGGGAGATGGTTTTATATTGGGCATTTTCCTTGGATTAGGAATGATTATTCTTTGGTTTAGGAATGGTTTATTGAGTTTGATCTTCTTGTGAGAGGCTTACATCCATGATTAGCTATATGATATGGTTTGGGTGTTGTTGAGGCTTCTTGTTGGGGTTTTATGGAGGAGATCATACTTGCACAGTTTACATCTAGAGGTGTGTGTAGAAGGACATGATACAGGTTATGATTTGCATGGTTTCTCTAGTCTTGATTATCTTCTTGGATGTTCAGTTTTGCCTACATTAGATTTGAGATTGGTTGGAGATTGTGATCACTGGTTTGTGCTCATGTATGTCATGTGAGAGATGACATGATTATTCCTTTATGTCTTTCCTCTGTTGGTTATGGTGAACTTGGGAGAGCATTGGAGACTTGTTATGAGAGTTTTTCTTGCAGGATATTAGTTTATGTATTGTGGATGTCCTTGATACTACATGGATTCACTTCTTTGAGATGTGTTGAGTGGATTGGTTATAGATTTGACATTATATTTTGCAGTGGGAGCTTCTTGGTATATATGTGGCAGGTATTGCTCTTGAGGCTTGTGATTGCAGGTTATAGATTGGATATGTCAGCGATATGAGATTCACTTGTTATACCTTTGAGGTATGGATAGTTGGATGGGTTTGGCACTTTGTTGTGGGTGCTATTTTAGCTATGGATATTTTGACAACTATGGATACATGTGATTACCTTTGGATCAGGTTTTTGTGCTTGGAATTTCAGTTGGTACAGGATTTTATGATCTTCTAATGCGACAGGTTGGGTGGTTTTCTCTTTGGATGGCTTCTATGTATGTCCAGTGGCAGTGGCATAATAGGAGGTGAGATCATTCGTGTTCGAGATGCTAGATACTTTGATTTTGTTGAGGGTACCAGGATAGAGCACTTGGTTTATTTTGATCCATGATGGTGGATGTGCTAGGAGGGATTGTTCCCTTGTTCATTTTGTGTGGCTACGGATTGACCCTATGCAATGTATACAACAAGTGGGAGATTTTTGAGATAATGGGTGTTGCACACATTGCATAATATTGTTATATTTTATTATTTTATTTTATTATGTAATGTTGTACCTAGATGGACGTGCAACATGTAAATTCCCATGGAATATTCTTGATGAGTTGTATTGTAACATTGTGAAAATATTTCATGTAATTATTTAATATGGGGAAAAGAATTAAATGCCCAATATTATATGTGGGGTCAGTGGGTTAGGTAGCACATGGTTTTAGCACATGGTTTATGTAATACCACTTGGTGGTTTTGTGGGACTTGCTACTATATAAGCAGCCACAAGGGTAGTTGTTGTTGAGAGAGTAAGAGTGAAAAAGGAAAGAATCAAGTGGGACAAGGCTTGACAGGTTAGCCAAGGGAGCACTTGTGAAGGTTGAAAGCATGGCATGGGATGTGTGGATTCATGCTTGTTCACATAGTTTGCTCGGTTGTGGCTATGGCCATGAAGGCTTCCATGGTTGTATGGCAATGGTATTTTTTGCTGAATAATACATGATGATGGATGCTTTTGGAGGCTGGGTTTTTCCCTCAATGAGGGTTTCCCAGGGTATATCTTGTGTCACATTTTGTGGGTATGTTGTCTATTCTCTTGCATGTGAATTTTAATTTCGTGTTTATTTAAGATCTATTATGGGTTATGTGGAAACGGTTATATTCTTTGTTGCCAAGTTTCCTTACAACTGCTACCTTTACCTAGGTCTTCTCTTGATATATGATAATCTTAAGGTGTAAGTTCCTTATAAAGTTTACCCTATGGAGGTTTGGCAATTTTTTCCAACCACTACCTTGTGTTCTTGTTAAAGTCAATCTGAGACTCTATTTTTTCTTTCTTAACTTTCGAAGATCATCCAAGGCATTTACTTACTAATTCATCAATTAGCATGGATATTGGTGCCATGCTTCATTTTTTTTCATGGAAGTTTCTAACCACTTAGGTGTCATAAGTTCCTTTCTAGGTGTGGCAGTTGTACCAATCAGAAATGAAGTACCCATTAATGCACTTTCTCCTTCTATCATTTTTTGTTGGCCTCCTACGGAGTTTGACATATCAAGAACAATGACTTGTTCTATTTCTACCTCATCTTCTAGGGGATTCAAGTCTACTACAATTACAATCTTTGTTATGTTTTATGTTGCCTTCCTGCTTCTAGTGTTTGAACAAGTAGCTTATTTAGCATTTACTACTTAAAACTGAACCTGATGTTGAATTAGAGGGATAGATGCTTCAACATCAGCTTCCTTTTGATCTACAATAGAATCATTAATGGCATAGTTAGAGGGAATAGTTAGCTCTTTTGAAACCTTCTTTTTTCTAGCTTTTGAGTATTTTGTGGGATTTTCTTTAGTCGACACTCAATTCATCTTTTTAGACAACCAATTTTCTATCCTCTTTGAAACACAAGTCATGCAAGAATACAAATCATCTTCTTCCCTCTTTTTCTAATCTAATTCAAGGATAGGGAGACATTAAATTTGTACAATGTACAAGGGATCAACTACCTCCTCAGTGTCATTTTCCTCTAACCCATTGATCTCAAGATGAACTTTGAATGCCTATATTTGACTTACGATCAATCTTAACCATAATCTTTTTCTTACTTCAAACTCATCAGCAAAATTTTCCCAGTAGTCTTCTATGTGAAGCACATGCCTAAGGGAAAATCCATGGTTTATATTTTCCTTGGAAAAGCCAACATAATCAAAAAAATTTGTAGCAAAGTAGGACTTCAGACACAGATTGGACATCACCAAATTTATCAGCATAGCCTATTTGATATTGGGACATCTATAGTGGCAAATTTCTATAGGAAACATAGTAGTATGAGCCTTCTTAATATTTTTTCATACAAATTAGTGACATGAATGAGCTACCTACATATTTTAGAAAGTATGATGTTATCAAGGCAATAGCAAGGTAGTTTAAGAGGTTCACTAGAAAAACCCCCAACTCTAATATAGGTGAATCTATGGACTATATATAATAACAACCATAAATCTTAATAGCCTTCATACATTCTTCATAGATCCTACAATTCACTTGACCTCAGAGCTCAAAACCTAGTTTCCCTAAAAATACATCATCAATTCTCTTAAACTCTTTGTAGGGTTCATTTGCTTGTGGGTTTCTATAATACTAGTAAATGGTCATGTCATCCATGCAAGGCTCATGTAAGAGACCTTCCCATTCTTTTTATGCATAGCAAGGATGTAAACCAAAAAGGAGGACATGAAGAAAGGGCCAAAGTTATTCAAACCTACAAGACCTGTGCGCAACCATTTAGCTATCAAGTTTGCCGAATTAATGGATTTCTATCCCTCAACAATTTTTTGAATGAACAAATACATTGTCCAATCATCTTGATAGAAGGCGTGCTCATTTCTTTTTACTATGTTGAGCAGAAAAACTATGTCAGTGATCTCTTTAATACAATGCTCAATAGTTAGTGGTTTTGGTAACCTTGAGCCTCCTAGTACCAATCTTAAGAGCCAGGTTTGTGCCACAATAAAACCATAATCCTTCTTGTTTGTCCCATACAAGCATCTAGATTCTTTAAATGTTCATGGCTCATAAGGTCCTTTATGAGGTATCCTTAGGGAAGAACTGACTATAACCCATTCAATTCTAGCCATATTTTAACCTTTGACCTTCTTTATACATCTGGTATGAGGATCATAATGATTGACACAATCAACAATCAATTATGGGTACCCTATGGCAATCAGGAAAGTGATGGCTTCTATAAGAATACTACTGGTGGGTTTCTTGTATATGGGTCCATCTTGTGCATTCTTAATTCTTTCTACCAGTTGTGTTAAGTCTACATTGATTAGAAAAGTATTTTGTTTCTTAGATAAAGAGCTTAACAAGTAGGGCTTCTTAGGCTTAGAGAGCTTAGGCCAGAAATGAGTCATGGTCACTTTGATAGGGGATCACAAACTCAAATGGTAAAAGGAAAGCTTAACCAAAAACTAAGAGCAAGAAAAAAAATATATAGAGAAGGCCAAATTATGCACTCACCAATTTTTTCAAAGTCAAGCACTCCAATTCTACTCTTACCAGCTTGATATTTTGGTCTCCGACAGGGTAAGATATATAATTAGACCAGAAAAGGAAGAATCTAAGGAATGAGATTTTGATAAATTGTGGACAAATATAGAGTGTGCAAAATCATTAATATTAGCATGTGAATTTATTTGACAAGACTCCTCAACCATTTACCATTAATTATCCCCATCACATCAACATTCAATCTCTTTTCAATGATGTTAGATGATCATTACTTTTACTTTCCTAGAAATAACTAGTACTTTGGCACATGCCTCTTAGATATCACATTTATTTCCTTTTACATCATCAACACATGGAAAGAAAGTGGGACCCCCGTTTAGTAAAACATGCATGTTTTACTTAACCAAATCCTTGCAAGAAGAAAACAAGAGAAAATTGTTAGAAGAAAATAGGAAACAAAGTTGAAGTTGAAGTGGCACTTTCTTGCTTCAACTTCAACTTCTTCCTTACATAGGACATGTTGGACTAATGGGTAAATGAAAACAAGGATTGTGTACTTTTGTGAATGATTCTAGCTTGAACTAAGAGTTGAAATAAAAGGGAATGAGGTTCAAGTTCAACTTTGATTGGGTAAAACTTTGGGTATCAGTAATAATAATTGGCAAGAAAAATATGGGGTTAACACCAATTATGTGAGACAATGAAAGAGTCATATAGTATAGAAGCATTAAAGAAAAAACATTTTGTTTCTTTAAATAGAGAAGACCAAGCGAATCTTGGAAAAACTATGATAGATATGATGATACAATTCAAATCTACACCTATAGAGTTAGGTCAAGGCATTCCTAAGAATTTGTATAATAAAGTTGATGCTAATTGGAAATGGGCATTATCCACTAAAAGAAAGATCAGGGAGAGCATGTTAGCACAAAAAATGCTACATTTAGGGAAGACACATATGTTTGTAGTCCTGAAAGAATTTGTGAAGAAATTTATGCATAAGGAGAGGACTTACAAAATTTTCGTGAATAAATATTATGAAGTTGAGAAAGAGAGAATTACTAGATGGAAAGAAGTATTTGGATTGCTTATTCCATCGACTAACAATGATGAAGAAGAAGGAGAGATAAGTGAAGATGTAAAAGAAGAGAAAGATGATATGTAAGAAGTTTCTAATCTTCCAGAAGAGATAAGACAATTATTAAAAGGATGTAAAAAAAAAGATGTTGGCAAAATTGAGGATATTCTTGATTCATCCTAAGAGAATCAGAATTTGTTGAGTGAGGACGATCTAAAAAATGCTACACTAGATGCCTTAGATCCCTCTATGCACCAATCTAGTATTACTACAAATAAGAATTATCCAATGATTGAGAGTGAAAGTAATGAAGGTTTCCATGTTATGTTAGTTACAATGGTTTCTAGCATGAGTTTTGACCAACATGGCAAGGAAATAATTTGGTTTCCACAATTTACACATGTCACGAATGTCAAAATAGATAAGAGTAAGGCTGAAGAAGAGAAAGAAATGATAGAGATAAAGAAAAACAAAAAATAAGAGGCTATCCAATTTCTTATAATAATGGTTAGTACCATACCTAATGAGACATTATCTATTACACATGTACAAAAGGTTAAATCAACTCAATAGGAGAAGACACCTAGATCAACCACAAAGATCTAAAACAACTACAAATATTAGTACCTAGTAATAGCACCCCTTGATCTCAGATGATAACACATGAAGATGATACAACATAGGAAACAATGAGTATAGAAAAAGTCATCACATTGCATCTATATGACTTTAACAACATGAGATTAGAATATATGGAAGAAATGAAAACCTTGCTAAGTCACAAGACCAAGTAAGAATAATTGAGAAGAGAATACAAAAAGAAACATGTATTGCATAATATCAAAGATATATTTGTTGATGCATTTTAGATTTATTATTTTATTGAAAAACATCAAATTTTAGTTAGTGTATATAGTTGATAAAGTCCAAATTGAAGATATTGAGACTAATGATAAATTTTTGAGATAGTCTAAGAAGAAATTTGAGCACAAAATTTCAACACAACTTGCAATAAGGAAGGTTTATCTTGCTAAGATCACCACTCAGTTGGAAGAAATTCTAAAGGTTAGTAATTCATTGTACAGGAAATTTTGTAATATTGAGCTCTTCACATAGGAGAATCAATTATCTATTGATTTGATATAGGCACATATAAAGGCATGTACATATAATAAGTTGACATTTGATCAAAAAAATTAGCTAATCTAATGGATAGAGAGAGTGGCATAAGGAAAAAATGATTTCAATTCAATTCATGTTATTATCCCATTTGGAGATAATTCATAGGGAACTATAGCCTAGAATTTAATGAAGAAAGATACACATCTTTTGACAACAGAGAGCTTAATTGATCTAGTTGCTTAGCTAAAGATTCATTTTTAAGTCATGGAATTAGAAAGATACAAATGGAATAAAGGACTTGAATAACTATTGGCATGTCATCAAATATTTTTGGATAAATACAAGCTAATCCTAGCAAACCCCAAGCACCAAAGTGAAAAAAAATGGGCAAATATATACATAAGATAAGTAAAAGGGGGAAATATTCTAACAAGATAGAATAAAAGGGAGGATAACACAATGATAGAGATGAAAATCATAAGAAACATTATTAGATGAGATATCAGTAGAGTTTATAGACATGTATATACTATATAATAGAGATTAAGTTTTGAAGGTTGAGTTACAATACCAAGGGGAGCTTTATTTTTGCATGGAAAGCTAGTCATGAAAAAGTGTTTTTGCCACTAATGTCAAAAGGGAGATTGTTCATCTCTAAGCCTAAGTTACCTATTAGTGTCTAACTCTTAGTCATTTCCAAGCAGTATTGGATGGTCATCACTGTGAATGATCCATCAAATAAGGATGAGCTATAAAGGACTTTTTTATATTTTGTTATATGTTGAGAAAGCCAAAGTTTGCCAAGCACCTCAATAGAGAATGAGACATCATATAAGTTGAGTAACATAGTAGAGACTGAGAATTTGGAAATTCAATTAATGTCAATCTTATATAAGCTACATGACAACATGAATGTTAGTTATTACCGAGCATTAGAACATTCAAGTGCATAGTAAACTAGTTTCTAGATATGAGTTTTTAATTGCATAAACACTTATATAAATCATTTTAGCCAACTTCTATAAAATTTTTAAATATTTTAGAGATAATTAAGGAGAAGATTACATGTTTTATTAGAATGCATTAATCCCAATAAGTGTAGATTAACCAATCAGAAGATCAAAAGGGTAAAACAAAAAATGGATGGAATATGGATAATTAATCCTAATCTAGATTTTCCTATGATTATCTATTTAAGAAGGGTTCCAACCCTAAGATCAATGTCTATGAAATAGTGAATAGAAGCAAGTGTGAAGGAGCAAACAAGCTGAGTACAAAGAATAGGAAGGCTAAATCTTAAAGGAGATTAGATAGAGAAACCAGAGCAAAGAAGGACATAATAGAGATATTAGAGAAGGAGATCATATTGATATTTTGAGGAGAGGAGATCTATAAGTATCATTTAGAAAAAACTAAAGGATCGTAAATTAAATTAGTTTTCATAGATTGCATCAGGGAAAATCTCCTAACAAAATAGTTCTAAGGTAAGTGCACCAAGCTGTGGTCCCAAAATGGAGGTATGAGTGGCAACCTTTTTTATGACATCAACAATTTCTAAACCTTAACAAGAATTTGAAGATAACTACGCTCAAAAATTTTAGCTATGAAAAAAAAAAAATTAGTAGAGTCCTTTGAATGTAGTTTCTAAACTACTATTTTTTTTCCAAAATAGCATAGTTTTAGATCTTCAAAAAGTGGGAAATAGAAAGTGGTAATGTCTTTTCCGGAAATAACATAACATATTGAAAAGTGTGGCACCTCAAAAATTTGAACTTTTTTTAAAAATTTCTTTAATCACTCTAGTTAAAAGTTACCTAACACCATGTAGTGTATCCTAGATTTTTTTGGTGATTTTATAATGTGTATTTTATTTTTTTATGAATTTCATAATTGGACACATCCCCAAAAAAATGAAATATATGTATGCCCCCACTAGAAATAATTGAAAACTGATATAAAATCAAAACATTTTTTTAAAAAGTGTGTATAATGGAATCTAGTTGCTAAAAAACTAAGTTGTGAAATTAGATGAACAAGCTAAAATCTACATCCCAATTAGTACATGTTGGTTTTTGAGAAAAAATTGACATACTTTCAAAACAAATTATAGTAGAAATGCTTGAAATAGTTCACATTTGAAATAAATTATATGGTTATATAGCTAATACATAGATTTACAATATCATGTAATCTTATTTAATTGATGCTCAACCATGACGAAACTTAAAGGAGAGCATAAAAGAAAAACAAATCATTTTTTGTATGCTTGTTGCAAAACACATCTCAGACTAGTTTAGAGACTCCAAATCTTTGGGCTGGATTCCCAAGGAAAATCTAAGCCTTCTGCTTGCTAGAATACAAAGCTTTAAATAGTGTGTTCATTCTATAGCACATGCACCCTATTTAAAGTATTTTTGAATTTAGTCATACATAACACACAGAATAGTGAATACATGCTATAGTGTGCGTGCACATGGGAAGCCTAAATATCAATGGAAAGTGAAGGAGAAAGGGAAGGAAAGAGGGAGAGAAGGTAGAGAGTGAGAGAGAGTAGAGGATGGGGAAAGAGTGGGAGATGGGAGAGGGTGGGATAAGGATAGAGAGAGAGAGGGTGTGGGGGGGGGGAGAGAGAGAGAGAGAGAGAGAGAGAGAGAGAGAGAGAGAGTAGGGGATGGGAGAGGGTGGGATGGAGAACTTGAGGGGGTGGGATAGGGAGGGAGAGAGAGAGGGAGAGGGAGAAGGAGAGAGGGATCTAGAGAGATAGTGACAGAGAGGGAGGGTAGGGGTTGGGAGAAGAAGAGGAGAGGGAGAGGAAAAGAGGGAGAGAGAGGAAGAACGAGAGGCAAAGGCAGAGGAAGAGAGACTATGGGATGAGAGAGGGTGGGATAGGGAGGGATGGGTAGGAAAGTGGGGGGATGAGAGAGGGAAAGTGGGAGGGAGGGAGGGAGGGAGGGAGAGGGAGGGAGGGGGAGAGGGGGGGGGGGGGGGTGATGGGAGAGGGTGGGATAGAGAGAAAGGGGGTGGGATAGTGGTGCAGGGGCACTTAGGAATAACATGAAAGAACATGGGAACAACAAGAAAAATATGAAAACTACGAAGGAATTGAAGACATTTAATGAAAATCAGAGGTCGAAGGAGGTCAAAGGAACCATAAATGATGCAAATCATATCAACTATCATGTATTGGCTCCTACAATGGTTGAAATACCATGAAATGACTTTGAATGAAATAGTATTGTTGAAAGGATTAAATAAATGTATTTTTAGACCATTAGTGTCCTTATGTGTCTAGGAGGTTTCAAGAGGTTAGTTGAGTTTTAAATAAGCTTCCTAATTTTTTGAAATACCTTAGTGAGAAAAGTTATTAATTTTTTGTTCATTTTAGTAGTCTAAAATTTAAATGTTCCAAGGCATAATGATTAGTAGCCATTTAGGAGGGAAATGGAGTTTTGGTGGTTAAAAAATTACTTAACTACTCCCTCAAACTAATTGGAAGAGGTTGAAGAAGTTAATATTCAATGATATTTGTATTTTGAGACTCCATTGTAAGGGAAAGAAATCTTGGAGTGTATGGACAACACAAAGATTTAAAGAAAATCAGTTTTGGATGAGCATTTTCATTGTTTTAAGCATTGATGTTCTTTTTTTTGTTTTGAGATCCATCGTAGAATAGATTTGGAAGTTTTAGGAGGTTATTGGAGGACATTGTTACATGTTTTAGAAGGTTTGAGTGTCATTTTCCATGACTATACTTTCATGATCAGCAAAGTAGTTTGAATTTTTGAGTTTTCATTTCATTGTTTTGAAGCTTTCTTGGTAATTAACACCCATCCCATGGAATAAAAGGCCTAGAATCTATGGAATTATGTATAGTTACCTTGTATCATATGAATCTAACCTGATATATGTAGAAAATTGATTGAGAGTGTGATCACAAGGTTGTAGCTGGGGATTTTCCCATTGAAAATAATGGAACAATTGTAGTAGCACAAGTTTGGAATGAATAGCATGGTCCTTTTATGATTGGAATAGTTTTATATGGTGGATTTAGCAGTGAATCAATCACCAATTTATCTTGGAAAGTCTTGGAAGAGTGAGATTGGAGAAACCCTTAAGAAAAGGGTTTGAAGCAACCAAATTGGGGCTTTTGGTGTTCTACATGTTTAGGGTCTATTTCCTTTAATATTTAGAGGTTTTGGAACATTTTTTGATGCTTTAAAGGATCTAAGACCTTGGGGATATGTTTAAATCATAGTTTCTTTGTAAAATCACCATCTTTTGACTATATTTGCAAGGGTACAAGCTTAATACTCCTATTTCATGTCCAAAAAACCAATACCTATGCTTAAGTTATGTTATAGAATGGCCAAAAGGGTATTTGAGTATGGTTTTATTTTCCCATGTATTTTGGGAAAGTTTTTGTTTGAAGACAATAGGGATTAAATGTTGATTTCTAGGCATCATTAGGCTAGTTTTGAGTCTTTTTTCCTTTGTGAGTGGAAGAAAGGTCAAGAAAACTTGAAATCACTTTAACCTATCCTTACATTCCTTAAATAAGTCAAATAAATCATTGGTTTATGTTTATAGTCACCTTGGTGGGATTGAGTCTCTTAAAGCCATTTAAGAACTTTAGGAACTTGTGGGTTTCTAAGTCAAATTTGAATAACCTATCTTGTGTAAAAGGTCCATCACCCTTTCCTCTGCATCAAGTGTTATCAAAGGAAGGGAAAGATCTTGT